>CM023357.1:29841491-29990739 GCA_013282895.1 Eriosoma lanigerum
AAGTTTATTCTGGGAAAATTCTGAGAAACTTCACATACATTGATTACTTATCAAACACACTCTTTATATTTTATTTAAAATTATTTTCTCTACAATATTGTCATTTGATTTATTTTTATCCCTAAAGTACCTAGTTATGTATGGTCACACGATAATTAATTTTATCAAACTATAACAATATTAAAGACTGAAAAAGTATGTACAAATTTGTTTGAATATAACATTTTAAATAAAATAACATGATTACAGATTATTGATTAAGTACTTAGCTTTGAGTAGTAAAAACAATATATTTTTTTAAAAATGAGATAAATCCTAATACTACAGGGTCTTATAATGCTATCGAGTTAACAATAGGTAAAATTAATTTTCTAAATAAATAATATTTTAAAGATTTAATAAAGGGACATATTTCTTCATGCTCGTGTAAGTAAGCCTGATATTAAAGTCAACTCAACAACAATGCGCAATTATAAATGATTGTGTAGTATATTCTGCTTCACTATGAGTTGTATATATTTACAATTCGAACGGATTTATTTAAAGTGATTTTCACTCGTGATGTGGTTTAACAAAATATTTATACTACGTAAGATTGACATCTAAAAACATACTTTACTGACGTCTAATATAATTTTTTAATTATTTATTTTTCCACTAAATTAATGAATAATAATAAGCAGAGTAGTGATCTTATTTTATTTCAGCACAAGCAGCTATTGTACTATAGTTTTAAGTTTTATTGGTTACTCGACGTATATAATTAAAAAATAATGTAAAATAACTTTCCTTGGTTATATTTAATAATTTTACATGTATTTGAGCATTTCAATATAATTGGTATAGTGACAAACAGTATTTGGTTGCAATCCACACTTTTCTCGTACAACAAAACGTATATCATGATATAATTTAAAATATGTAAGCCATCCTCCTACCTAGGCGCTGATCCAGAGGGGTGATAGGGTGCTTTAGAACCCTCTTTGGCACCTGGATAAACAGAATTTTTATTAATTTTGTTTTACTATAATGAAAGAAAGTTTTAATATATTGTATTAGTTATTTTCATTTAAAACAATTTATTTTAGGTTTTTATTAAAATACATATTATTTTTTTATTATTATATTATTTTATTTTATTTTAATTATAAAAATTAAGTTTATTATTTTTTGTGGACCAAAGAGATGGTTCATTTTATTGCGACAATTTATATAATTAATATAATATTTATAATGCTCCTATGAGTTTTTAATCTTAGCACCTCCCATAAAAAAAATCCTAAATCCGTCACTGACCTTATCTAGTCTATAAATTAATTTTTTCTATTATTAATTCTGATTTTATATTGTGTATCGACGAAAGCGTCCGCCTTGACAAATTTTAATTTTCAACACAAACAAACTATTAATTAATTATACGAAACAAAATCCAAACATAAATATATAAAGTAATCACTAAGATGGAATATAATAATATTATAAACAAAAAAAATAAATAAATAAATAACTATAGATTCGACGTGTAATTATAATTACCAGGCTTAAAAACTAATAGCTTAATAAACACCTTATTATGTACTAAAAAATGTCCAATTATGCCCTAAAAATACAAATCGTGTGCTGTTATTGGAATATATATATATATATATATTCCAAAAAATAAATACAGATATATACATTTTAAAAGAAAAATTAAATTATTATTTTTAGACAATGTGTATAGGCTAACTATACCGTATAATATACACCGAGTATTTGTGTATATACATATTTACTGCAATTATTGAAGAATATTCGAGCATGGGAGCTCCTTTAAACATTCGTCTCGACAAGAGTATGGTAGAGAACATTTGGGAATAAATGATGGCGTTTAATTATTATTATTTTTTTTTAAAACAAGTAAATAAAAACACTATGAAGCTAAATAATCTTTAAATATGTCCAGATAACCAAAAATCTTAAAATATGCAAAATACAATTTTGCATATAGTTTCCTCGAATAAGATTTTATTTTGTCTTTGCTTGTTGTTCGTATATAACTATCCAAAAATATTATGCAAATGCTAGAATGTTCCTAAGCCTAGTAATCACGTCGATCATAAATCATCGTTTAATATCTTATCTAAATATCTACCTAATATATATAATATATATCTAATAATAAGAACAACTTATATATCTGATGTCATAATGATGTCATTAATAAACACATCTATTTTAATTTGTATTGTCTTCAAAGGCAATGTACTCAAATTTCTAACGACTCGATAGTATTTGTTATTGTAATCAAATCTTTATTATAATATAAAACGATAATATAATTTTACCACTAACAAATTAACAAAAAAAAAAAAACAAAAAAAATATTATGTATTATACACAAAAAATAATACTGAAATCGAAAGCACTAGTTGTTGACACGTAGGAAGTATATATGACTATACTGTTATACTAATTTGGCCCGGTCGGTTCATATTCCAAAATTTAGATATTAAACTTGAATTCGAAAAATAAAATTGAAAATCAATATTTTAACAATTATATTTCAAATCCGGGACATCAAGTCACATTTTTATATTTTTGTATTGTCGGTTTTTCGAAATTATTACTTACAGTATATTTGGATATGTCGGCCCATTGAATTCGGCCCCCTGTCCATTTCCTATTAAAATCATTAAAGATTTTAAATGTCTTATTGTGTTTATAAATAAATAAATTTCGAAATTATGTTTTTTCCTAATAATAGTATACTTATACATATAGTTATTACTTAATTTTATAAGATATGTAAAATGAAAGTTTTCAACAGGACAAAAAAAAATATGTTTAGTATGTTGTTTGTAATATATTTTCACAGGCACTTATATTTTTATAAGATAGTTTTCTTGTTTTTTTAGGACACTATATAGCTAAAATCTCAAACAAAAATTATATTATGTGAATAATAAACAATTTTTTTATTATTCATTATTTTACTATTTTACATACGAATTGTTTCTTAACATAAAAATAAACCCATATCCTGTATTTAATATGTTGTATTATGGGTCAAAAATCGCAAAATATAAATTTTATATTATAATAATTTAAATTTAATAATATAACAAAATATATAATATGAATGTTTACCTTCAAATTATAATTTATTTATAATTAATGTAATTAAATGAAATATTAAACGTAATAGTACTATAAGTTATAATAACTGGTCACTGAAATTATTTTTATTTATCTAAATAATCTTTAAAAAAAATGATACTCTTCAAAACACATATTCTAATAAACCTGAAATTAAATAATTAATTACATTTATATTATATTATTTACTTGAGCTGATGAAGTATATCGTCGTTTTAATTTGAAATAATTAATAATAGTTATTAATTCCCTATAATTCAAGGTGTATAGTAGATAGTACGGTTTTTATTTTTTAATTTTGTTAGCGGGGAAGACAAGTTATTGTCGCATTTTATTTAAAACATGTTAGAATTTACAAATTTGAATATTTATTTTAAAAACGTTATTTCATATGAAGTCTACAAGACGTTAACCCTTTAAATCTTAAAAGTATAATATTTTTCTATCTTGATTAAAATATATTATAATTTCTATATAATATGTACATATATAACATAAAAATAAATATCGTAAATTGTAATAACAGAAACATAAAAACTAAAAAAAACATACTATATCTATTATAAAACCAGTATAGATTCTTCTTTCCATTTACAAATATTACATAATAATAATATAATATGCTTTTCCGAATACAAATAGCTAATAATATTATAATACGTTCTCGATAATAAACATTTTTCGATTCATTATCTTCTGTTGTACGGGTACAATCGTACTATATTTAGCTATACGTAACCTAACCAGAAATTTGTATAAAACCTTTTAAATCAGCACACGTCTTTATAATAACATCATAGAAATCAGCGGAATTGTGAAGGTATATTATTATTAGATGGTATTTATTATAAAGCGATTTTAAATTAATTCAGTCAGATACACGCATTATATTATTATATTTGTGTTTCGTTGGCGCGTAGGTAGGGGTATAATATACTACAATTTATTGACAGTTTATAGTTTTTGTAAACAGATTAAACGCCAAAATATACAGGTTTCAGAGACGTCTCCCAAAAATGATGTTTCGTGTTTACGAACACACAGTGTTAGAAATGATAAATGAAATTTTATATACAAAAACTTGCAGCGTATTATATAAAAACAGGGATGGCGTTTTATGTTGTTTTTTTTTTTCTACAACTTTGTGTACGCGCCATATAATACGTATATTATAATGTATCGCAATATAATATGTACGGTTTCCACGAATAAGAGAAAGGTTATACAATATTCTACTTACAAGCACGTTATATTTTGTCACTAAAATTTTGTTATATTTCTATTGATAATTCCGACTAAAACATTCGTGATAATAATATATAAACACAAATAAAATATAATAATAATTTGTATAATACACGTTGACGAACTTGTTTTTTACTTTTATTTCGGCGTTATAATAGGACATCGAACACGTTTTGTATACACATGCTAAAAATGCATATAACTCGCATAAACATTTAAAATATCCAAATTATTAATAATATTATACTTTAGTTCTTATTAAAACCTACCTATCCTTATTTATTAAAGTTATTTAAAATCTTGACTTATGAAATTCGTCAATTGCCAAAAGTAAATAAATATTAAATCATAAAAAAATATTGGAAAAACGTGGGCAATTTCGTTGAGAAAACAGTCAGTAACCTAACGCCCGATAAGAAAAAAAAAAAAATTACGTATATTATTATATTATAACGTAACTTGTTACGATGGGGGAGGAATATTAAATAATTCAATACAAATTGTTTTGATTTCTCACCGAAAAAAAAACAGAGATGTTGTTATGAATCCTGAATCAACAAGATATAAAACCAAGGCTATAAATAGTCAGTTTATAAATGATCTATTGATTAAACGGTTATTTTGTATTGTCTTTTATTATGTCTGCTATGCGGATTCTGCAGATCATGGACACTTTGTACGGTCAAAAAAATCCTAATTTTATCGATATTTGTCAATAGTTTTATACAAAGGTTAAAATTAAAATTAAAACAAAATCATTAATAATCATGGAGTATATAAAAATTCCACTTGTTCTTTGATAAGAATAAAGGTATGTAAAATGGTATAATATACAATTTCGCATTCGTTTTTATTATGTGGTGCAAATTATATATAATTTCTTAACCTCTTATAACCATCCAACCAATTTTGAAGGAAACTATACATTAAAGGAAAATAAAAAGTGGAAGTTGTGTGATGACATAAAATTCAAAGTTTTACCATCATGTTTATCCAATAAAAAATACGTAGAACATCTATTTTTACATAATAATTTTAATGCAATTTTTTTTTTCGATAATTTATAGTTATGAATTTAAAATACATAAAAATATACAATAATTAAATAACATACAAATTAACTTTATTGTTTTAATTTTAATAGAATTGATTTAGGTTTTAATAAATATAACTTTAAAGTTAAATATGCTTTAAATGTAAAATATTAAACGTATTGTATACAAATTATAACATCTATAACTACATATATCTATAAATACATATAAATTAAGTTTTATGCGTTATTTAATTCGTTCATATTTAATTTATTATGATGTATTATTTATTCTTTATTTTGGTAGGTGTACAAATTTTGAATTTACAGTTACAAATCTGTTCTAATGAAATAACAATCGGTGACATAATTTTTTAATTCTTTTTTGAAAATACGAGTGCCAGCGTAACGAACCACATTATTTCGGTTATTATATTTTACAAAATTAATTTTTTTACATTATATTATGCTGTTCCATCATCAACATTTTCCACTGTACCTATATCATGTACATTAGGTCCACGAGCCGCGTGATATTAGCCATAAATCGTTACGCTCGTTTCAATTTCGACACGACCAAACTATCGGATTCTACTTGTGCGAGTATACCGTATAATTATCTCAATGCTTAGTATTTGTTCGTATCGATTACCACGCGGTTAAAAGTGGTCAAAAGTTTTTTTTTCCTATACCGTACGACAAATATGGAGGGAAAAATATATTATTTTCATGATAATAATATGTATATCGTACGTGTATGAATCGCGCGCATCGGTAGTCTAAATTTCGTTTCCGCCACCGCCGCCGGACAAATGTATAGTCGAACCGGTGTGGTGGTGTCCTAAATAACACCTATTATGTTACACGAATCATGTGAAGTATATGTATATAATACACTAAGAAATAATGTATATTATATACAGGGTGATCGGAATATTCTATTACGAAAATAAAATTGAAATCGTTTGTAACAAATTTTGTATTATCATCACCCTGTACACGTGTATAGGTATTTAATGAGAACGAGTTACCCAGCGAAAAAAAAACAACTAAATTCTAATAACGCTTAATTATTATTATACAGGTAGGTACCATGCGTCCTAATAACAATACTACCAAATATTATATTATAATAATAATATTATTATTAACGATGAAGTTTTATTTCGAATTCGAAATGTAAATAATTATTATTATTAACTGCACGCGCTCAAGAGTCCTAACTTCCTAGGTACATATAATATGTGTATAATAACATAATTATTGTTATTGGACTTGTATATAATTTGATAATTATTAGATAATAAATAATTATATTTAATATACACATTTTTTCGTGTACTCACGTGTTTAGATTTGGAATTTTCAAGTTTCTTTTCTATACAATTTTAAAATTATAAAACTTTAAAGATTTAATGATATGTGTAAACGTAATTATTATAATACGCAGGATAAAAAAATTTAAAAATCTAAAATCATTGCACTTCAAAAATTACGTTTAAAATATATAAACGCCAGCGAAATAAATGTATCAAACATATTAATTCTTATAAATTTTCTGAAGACCGATTGGTGAAAATATTAATTTAAAATTTATTTATACTCGTATGTTGTATTATCATTATAGGTGTTTGAATTATTATTAATCCTATATTATTTCATATTTAACGTTTTATTTAAATTTCTCATTTTCTTTTTAAGAACATTATTTCATAAATAAATATAATGTGGTATTTATATATTTTAAACTACCTATTTTGTTATTGTCGTCCAGTAATTGCTATTACACATCGTATAATCACAACAGTGATAAATAATAATAATAATACTCGGTTTTAAAGATATTAAAATAATGTGATTAAATGTGATAATACTGCAGTTATAATGTGTAGTACCTATAAAAGTATTTCACTTGTGTCTAATTCTAATACAATAATTATATTATCTAAATGTATACAAAAATAGTCCAAACCACTTACTCTCCATTTTGCACCCCCCCGCTCCATCCATCGGTGTAGTTCAACATATTATTTTCGACTGTCCTTTAACGTGAATAATTATTGTTAGGGCTTAGAAATTATAGAAGTTTAATATTTTTTTGTATATTATTATGCTCTTAACTTATAGCAGACCCAAATAGAAATGTATTCTATTGAATAACGAGTTTAAAAACGAAAATTTAATGTGCTTATTCTCAAATTTATGAAATATTATTGAATAATTAATTTAATATTATAATATACAAATGTTTTTCGTTTGTTACCCGCGTAGTTTCTTATTCAATTATTAACTATTATAGTATTATACATATTTATT
This sequence comes from Eriosoma lanigerum, assembly GCA_013282895.1. NCBI lineage: Eukaryota > Metazoa > Arthropoda > Insecta > Hemiptera > Aphididae > Eriosoma > Eriosoma lanigerum. The sequence continues at coordinate 29,849,224 of CM023357.1, forward strand.
GTTATCATTGTTGTCAATTAATAAGAAATTATATTTCATTTGTTTAACCACAATACGATTGTATTTGTATGATATACAAATTTCATTTGTAAAATTGAATATTTTTTCTAAAATCTTCTCAAATAACGAAGTTTAATTCTCGAATAAATCTTATATATCATAATATGATTTTATATTTTGAAAGCAATAGTTTTGTCGTTTAAATAATTTTGTTGTTGGGTATTATCTGTAATTTTATATAAAATTATCAATTGTTAAAATAAACTGAATGCCGAAATATGTCTAATATAATAAAGAAATGCACACTAAGAAAATTAACTTGGTATGTTTCGTTTCATAAAATATAATATAAAGATAATTTAATATGTCTGTTATTGTTATTTACTCGAAGGGTGCTCGTTTAAATATGCATGGGTACAGTGGGCGATACTTAGTAAACACGATAATATAATAGAAATAATAATTAATAATATATATTGTAACAAAACGGCATTAAAGTTGCCCACGACTTTTGGCACGACCTCGTTGATATAATATATAACATAATGCATAAATAATAAATAATAATAACATAAACGAGTACGAGCTTAAGATTATGGCACGAGGCAAAAAAATGATACTATTTTGACGGCTATGCACAGTATTAATGGGAATCAATTGTGTGACACCTATTTTATATCATGAACTTAACAAAGTGCATTTCTGGTTATTATTGTAACGTCGATTGTATATTATTATACGAGTATGCTCGTCATGTACGTTATTGTAAATACAAACTTTAAATTATTATTAAAAATTATTTTACAATGATTTAATAGATTATAGGTAACAAAATAATTAAATAACATCAATTTTAACAGTTCAACTTAAATCAATTTTTGATTTTTGTTAACCACAGATATAAAATGATAATATTATGATAAAAGAGGGGAATTTATAATTTGTAATATAATCAAATATAGAGATAAATTTTTTAAAAAAAATCTAATAAAATCTTTAAAATAAATTTCTGTTAAATTATATAAAACTTGTTTGTAGCTTAAATATAACGTTTATTATTATGAAATCGTAATAATTGGCGGTGCTGAACGGAGAACAATTTCTGAAGTGACGTTATGAGCCTCGTTTTCCAATTCACCACCCGTTATGCGCCTATACGATAATGTTCATAGTCATTGCATTGGAAGATAAAACTTGTATACTTACATAACTTAAAATTGAGGATATCAATGCCGTTTAAAAATACACAAATAATTATATAATAATATTACGCAGTTAGAAGACAAAATTATGATACAAAAACAAAAACGATTTTATCGATTTAATTTGAATATTTATATAGAACCTACGTATAGAGTTATTATATTCCAAAATTGACCGTATTTATGAGCAATAAAGTGTTTTAAATAAATATGGATTATTAAAGCCTATACATACAGCTTTAATTTATGAAACCTATAATAGATGAAGCTTTATTTTGAATATGTTTTAAATGTAAACTGTTCTGGTTACGCCAATCATAGATGTCATTTATATCATTTTGATGTAACTAAGTATTATTAGAAGTTTAATAATAATACGACATAGTTTTAAGTCTTTCACGAAGAGTAACATATGTAAATTTTAAATTTAATATCATTGATGAATGAGTTAAATAATAAAGTTTCAAATGAAACCCTTGAGGTACCTACATCTGAACTTACATTATTCTGATTTAAGCTAAAGTTATTAATTTTAACATATTGTTTTGTAGCAGATAAAAAATATACTAACTATGAATAAAAAAATTACGCGAGTGGTATAATTTGATGGTGAGAATATTATGATAAATTTTAACGAAAGCTTTCGAAAAATCATTATAGATGATGACATCCACTTGATGCCCATGTCCTGGCTTAAATGCACATCTAATACATAATGTTGAAATATTAAAAAAATTTTAGTAGATTGACCTACCTGTCATGAAATAAATAAAACAATAATATATTATTATTATATTTGGCGACCAAAGCACAATTTATTAGACGCTATAAAATATAACGAAATGGGTTTGTATCATGTCATTTAAATGAACTCGCCACGCGTATAATTATATTATATTATGACAACGCCATCGGTTCCAGTTTGCCACTTTCAATAAAGTCATCCCGGTAAAATTATACAAGAATCAGATATATGATATTATTATGTAGTGTATCGACTTACATGCTGTAGACGTATCTGTTTCACACACAATCCCGCTGTTATTTTTTTTCGCCCTAATCTTTATATTTCATAATAAAATATACTCAACTTTTGTATATAAATAAGTTTTTTGGACAAGCAATAAAATCTATCAAATAATTACGATATTTTTTATTTATTTAAAACAACATAGAAGATAGAATGTATAGTAGTTTTAAAAACATAACTATTTAGTTATTGAATGCCATTTTTTAATTATTGTGTAATTTAATGTGACAATTAATACGCGTAAAATTATTGAAATGTTGAACAAAACATAAAATAAATAGTTTTTAAAAACTTCCTTAAGTTTTTATCATCATGTTTTATGCTTTTAGAATATGGATACCATCGCAAAACGTATATATAGGGTGGACCAGGTTTATTTATTAATTACAATATCTCGAAGAAAAATTAAAATTTTTGAATACAGTTTTCAAATTATCATTTAGACAACAGACTATAATATTACCTTTATAACTTGTTTAAAAAAAAAACGTCTCATAATTTTTTTTAAAAATTAACTCTTTATTTTTTAAGTTGTATAAAATTTGAAGATAGCCATTTAAAGATTATATTTATATGATAATTTTGACGTATTGATCTCTTAATTTAATAATTATTTCAAATTTTAGGAATATTTTTTAATTATAGGAGAAATAAATACTGAAATAATTTCTGACGTCATTATTTTTAATAATTTAATATTTTAATATCATGGCACGTAAAATGTGTTTTATCAATACTATCATGAACGTTTTCAGTGCTTACAAAATGTTATTAATTATAATTATAATAAAATTATTATCAATATTGATAAATGATAATATGAATTTTGTATTCTACGATATAAACACAGACTATAATAAGAAATATACACGCTATAATAATGAAGTCAGAAATATGATTTTTCCAACAATTAAAAAAAAATCCTAAAAATTGAACTCTTGATTAAATAAATAGAATGATACATCAAAATTCCTATATAAATATACTCTTTAAAATGATTATCTTCAAATTTTACATAACTTAAAAATAAAGAGTTTATTTTTTTATTTTTTTATGAGACGTCATCTTTTTTTAAACAAGTAATAAAGGTAATATTATAGTCCGTTGCCTAAATAATAATTTGAAAAAAATTGCATTCAAACATCCTATATATATATATAATTCAAGTATTTTAATCATATTAAAAAAATGAGATTTTCACATATAAATTATAATCTAAAACTAATAGTACTAATAGTACTGAACGAGCTTTATATGTATAAGTATAAGTGGTGTATGTACAAGGTTCTAATAACTAATAAGTAGTACCTGTACTAGTATAATGTATTTGTACTAATATTAATAATATTGTCGCAACTATGTAACTCCGGTGCAATCGAATTTTCCGATTTCTTGTTCTAATTAATTCGACTTTTTATCACCGATAAAATTAGATATTTTAAAATTGTCGAAATAAGAAATAATTTTATAAAAAAAATGAATATTTAATTGTATATTATATAGATACTATTTAGTTAAGAATAGCATACGACGTGTAGGCGTCGCCGTCGATCTTTATTTACTACAATATTTCCATAACTATGTTGTCATCGTGCAACGAGTATAAAATAGGATGAAATTAGAAACCAATATTAATCAATATTATTATGCGCACGATAGGAAACTTTATTTAAAATCTGTTCAAAAAGTTATAAAAAATGCACGCAATGCATTTTTTATCATTATATGTAGGTAAATAGTGCAAATTGTTTTGTTCAGAAGGACATGGGTTATATAAAAATACCTACATAATGTATATAGGTATTATATGTATTATAGGTATATAGTATTTAATTTTATCACCATTTTATTATTACTCTGAGAAAATATATATACGATTATAGTTCACTTGAACGATTATATTTATGTATAAAACGATCGTAAAATCGATCAGTATATGAAATGATTGATTCACATATAACTTTAACGATGAAATGAAATACACCTCGTCGAAAAAAAATCAAAGTCGTAAAACCTAATAATATATAAATTAGATGGATAATAGGTATATACGAGAAAATGGCATTACTATTAAAAAGTTTAGATTATAATTAATTAACGAGATATTAACCTATAATGATCGTTGATACGGGGGTGTAAGTTTTGAAAAATTGATTTGACTGATGTTTAAAGCATTAAAAAATTATTTAAAATTATAATTAGTTAATTTATTTGAAAGTGTTAGAATAATAATTCACTAATGCTCAAAGAAAAAAAAGCTTATAACTTTGAAAGAATAATATCACAATTTCTTTATATCAAGTGAAGTTAATAAAAAAGAAAGTGGTGATTATAATAATATTTCCCATTTATCCTATTCACTATTCAGTTGGCTTTGATCGTTTTGATAATGAGTAGTTAATTTTGTACACTTCTAAAAAAATTCAAAATAATAAAATTTGCTTTTAACGATATTCCAAAATTATTAAATTGTTTCTAATATAGATATAGATGTTCTAATAGAGATAATAGCTAACTAAGAATTAGATAAAAAGAACCTAATTAAGTAGTAAGCATTGATACTTATGAATTTGAAAGCAATTGTTCACTCAGATTATTTTACAACAACTTTAAATATAATTTTAACTATTTAGTGCTCTTCAATATTAAAATCTATATACTATATGTAGAAATGGATAAATCATAATATGCGCGTATAAATACCATTAACTAGTAAAAAGTTATCAACCTATTATACCGAGTACATTTGGAATAGGTACCATTCGTCATACTACTTATTTAATAATAATGAACTTGTATATGTTAATATATTATAACCATTGAATTATAAGTATCATAGAAACGGAATTGAATTTCACATATTTTTGATGTAGTAGGTATCAACTAAACTAGTAGGAATATTAAACCTCAAAAGTCATTAATAAATCAGAAATATAATCCATGTAGATTTTATTTTAGATAATATTATATTATTTTATTATATAATTACACAATATTGTATGGCTAATATTAAGTACTTCATTAACATAATATATTTCACTACACCTATGTTATAAAAATATGTGATTTTATTAAATCGTCTCGTTTGTGCAATGAAAACCATTCATATGAAATATATTATTTGTGAATAAAATTCTAATTACAACTTACGATTATATTAATATATTATTAACTATATAGGTATAAATTGTCATAATTGTAGTGGACAAAATCTAAATCGTAGTGAAAAATAATACATTTAATGAAATAACATAATAAGCATAGATAGTTTAATTAAATCGCATATATGAAATATTTAATTAGAAAATTAAACTTAAAGGTTTTTTTCATTTGACTCACAGGTTTGAAATTATTATATTTTATGAATTATATTTCCTGTTGATTACAATCTATTCAAATGTATTTTTTTTTTTTTTTAATAAATAATATACATTTCTAGATTCCGTATGATATCCTATACATCATAATAATTGCAAAATATTATATTATTTAAAACCTGTTTAAGTATGTAATCATAGAAATTGGATAAACAACTTATATTAGGTCAAAAACGTATAATATATTATGTATATAGATACAAGGTTTTCTAGAGTAACGGATCACATTCATGTACATATTATTATATATACATAAACAAAATCAAATATATTTAATATTAATTATTAATTACAAAACGTATTTAAAAATTCAAAATTGCTATACTTGAAACGTTAATAAATAAATGTTATATTTACGTAGATTATAAGTATAATCATTATGAATGATTGAAATAACAAAAACAAATGGCTAAAACATATTGTTTTAAAGATTTAATATATATTATGCAATTAAATATGTAGGATCGTAGGTACAATGGCAATAAAAATATAATACTTAAGACATCAAGTAAACCGTATAAACTTTATCGGGAGAAAAGATATGTGCTTATAAAAATTGATATTAGTTATTATTATATTTAGAATCCATTTAAATTACAAATCGAATATTAGTTGTTTCGCTCGGGGACGCCAGAAGATCACGACGACGACTACGACGATTTGTGCAACATATTATAAACAAACAATATTTAGGACAATAGGCCTAACAGGAAACTCAAACAATCACACGCAGATGGTGTGTATATTTTATAATCGTCAGACAATTATTTAAGTCTATATAGCATTGACAGAGATTATTACATAAAGTCCAAGGCGTACAAAGCAAAATATACATACCGGATGATCAGAATTATTCGTTACAAAAATAGTGGAGATTGCATACGAATTAAATGATATTTTCATTATTTTTCTAACACACCATTCTGATCATTCTGTATAACTTCTGTAGATTGCTGCACATCCAAATCGCGTATACATATTTGGCTTTTATCGATCGCCCATAATTAACATACATATATATATATTTTTTTTTTCTTTAATCCTTGGACCAACATTATGGAGATACTTTAAAGTATTGTCGTATTTAATCTTGCGTTAAAAAAAAAAACCTGTCGACCCACAGCCGCGTGTTTGACAGCGGACATTTTTAATAGATCACCGTGACGACCACGAGGCCTAATTTTGTCGAAAAATGCCAAGGATACGGCGAAATAATAATAAAACAGTTCATGCCTATAGATATATTATTGTATAAACGCGCCCGCTGTCGACTGCGACTGTTGTTCGTATAAAATTTTAAAATATATCGTGACATTAATGAAAATAAAATATTTTATTTTATTCCAATAGCTATTATATACGCGTATAATTGTTCGCGTGTACAACATTATAATAATATTTAATTTTTTCGTACGATATAAATATTATTATCATTAATAGTATACTACATTATGACATCTAAAACCGCTTACAGAACGATACAGATTTCACGAAGAGAAGCGAAAAAACATATTATTGCGTGCACTCGTGCTAAGTAATATGATACTTGAGCGCGTTATCCGCGACACAACACAAACATTTCATTTTTTCTTTTTCTGCAATATGCAATGCAATTGATCGTTACATTTCCATTTATGCGGTCTCGAGACACAATTTGCGTGGTCGGTTTTTATTTATTTATATTATGAACGAAAGAATAAAAAATTGCGCGCTGATATTATGATATACCTAGTATTTTTTTAACAATTTGTTACCTATTACAAGTTTCGAAAAATATTATTAACTGCGTAGGATAAAATACATATAGATAGACTTAAATATGAAATAGCAGCACCGGCGGTGAATAATTTCATATTTGTATAATGTAAAAAGTGGCTAATTGAAAACATAAATGAGATTACGACGTTTTTGGCGGATATATTAATATTTATTTTTCTCCCGATTACGCATTATTATTAATATATAATTATATTGTATTTCTTACGAATTCATGATGGGTAAATGAATTGCTTGGACTCCCGAATACGATATATTATGTTAATGTTGTTTAACATAATTTTACATATTATAGTTAACCGGATAAAAATCTTAATCCTGTCTCCTCGTAAGTTAAAATTCGTAAACGAAATATAATATTATGAGACACGCGCATATATAAAACTGCACTTTGTCTGTGTTATATCTTGTAAATGGAAAAGAACCTATCTTGACGATTATATCTCAATGTTTCGTGATCCTCTAGAGTCTAGAATATAGGTACCTTTATAAATAACAGTTTCTATGTAGCATATTATTAAATTGTGTACCTTATACGTAATCGATTTGGGTAAACAAGCAATCTTTCTAAAACTGTCAAATCGATAAACTTGTAGTAATTATATATAGATATTACAGGTAGGTATACCCACGCGACTTATCTTTTATAAAATAATATTATTTATATTAGATAATAATATTGTCGTCCGTTGAACCTTATCCAAAAAGCTAATAACAGAATTTATAATGCAAATACCACGGAAAATGTAATTAAAACATAACCCCAGTATAGATATAATTATACTAATAATATACTCGTATTATATACAATAATAAATATGATTATATATAATACTTTTTTTGGATGCTGAGCGAAACGAAGGATGTATTGATAAATTGTTTTTACTGTGATGTTTTTTTTTTATGTCTAAAAGCACAATTTCTGGTTAAAATAATGGTCCGGTTATCATGAGTAAGGTGTACTTTCTGTAGAAAATTCCATCTATAGTTGGTACTTTATTTATCTCATTCTTCGAATTTCTTAAAAGTTTTCCCTTGGATAAAAAAACGTTCCAAAAAATGCGGAAAAGGGCAAAATCACAAATTCCGTTATTTTAAATATTTTTATTTAAACTAATTGATTGAGTTTGAATCTAAGGACTTGTTCATTTTTTTGAGTATTCTCATAAGTAGTTTATACACGTGGTAAACTTTTTGAGCGGCTTATCAGAATAAAATATTGTATTATGTTGAGTTTCGCTCAGAATTGTGTTTTTGAAAATAATAACATTGCATTCAAATCTTAATTATTATAAACCACTAATTTATTCGAAACCGAAGGGACGAAGAAGCAACGTTCAAAATCGACAATTTTTAATATCATATATTTATTTCAAACGAATATATCTTTATACATATTGTACCTATTGTCAATAAAATATATTTATAAAAATTATAATCAAGTATATAATACCTACGCACATAATTACAGAAAATAATTATTTGAACCTTAGCCCTTTCTACGACCTATGCCAATAGAGTCCGTTGGGCATAGATCGGATTTTTCGTGCAAACATTATAATTAATACGATTCTGGTGTACACAAATCGCATAAATTATCAGAAATCCATAATTTATGTGCGTTTGCTGTAGCATAAAGGTGTCATAATAACAAATCGAATATACGTAAATTATTATAACATTACTTTAATTCTTAGATTATTAATTTTTCCATTATAACATTTACTCAACAATAATCGAGTGTAGGTATAAAACGTAATTTTTCTTTTTACATTATGATTATTTTGTTTCTGATCACAATAAATTGTAGATATGTTATTTATAACGTATATAATATATAACATTTAAGAACAAAATAATAATAATAATAATAATAATATAGTAACAACTCATCCATACCTATGATGAAATTTTCACATATTATTCAATCGAGAGGGCATCGGTTGACAAAGAATTTCTATTGTTTATATTTTACTTATGTATGTATAATTAATATATATATATATATATATGTGTGTGTGTGTGTGTGTGTGTGTGTGTGTGTGTGTATGTGTATTAATTTTTTTACTGATGTATTGTTAAAAGATGCACAGAATTTTAATGGGTAGAAACAAACCGTTTTCGAAAAACGGTCGTGTGGGTCAAATTTTCGTTTGTTAAACTGTTCGTAAATGTATAATATTATATTTCCATTTAATTATGATCCAGTCGAGCATTACATTGTATGCAAAATAAAATAAAATAATAAGCAACAGTATTATAATTTATGCAAGAAATATAATTACCGGAGAGCGACTAAACGAAAGTTTAAACAACCTACAACAAATCATGAATTCCACCACGGGTGGACAACCTGAAATTACTTATTCTTCTTCTCATATTATTTTTTTAAATATACTTTACTATACGAATATATATATATATATATATTATTATTTTTTACTTATTCCTCGACCAAGGTCACTATAATATTATGTATTTTCCTTACATTAATTAACACTAGTTAGCAATAATTTAATGACATATTATATTATTATTGTCCATTTACGCGGCGAAAATTTGAACGCATTTGAATTTTACAAGTAAATATATAGCTATCAGCTAAGCGTCTGGTGAATATTTTTGCGGTTTTCCATCAAAAAGGCTCATTTCCCATATAAATCGTATTGTAAACACGTTCAGTCGATTAGTGTTAAATCATTGGGATAACCATATGAAACGTTCACACTTAAACGATGCGCATATAATATCGTAAAAAATTTAATATACTCGTATTATTATTATTATTATTATATACGAACGCGAACCAATCGACCGAAACGTGTGTCTGTCTTGTACATATAATATTATAAGCTATAATAATGATTAATGAATTCGATTTAACGAGTTTGCCCCGAGGTCTTTGGATACGATTAGATATGAATTCGATTTGAGAAAAGAAAATGAAAAAAACAATTCTTATTTGCAAATCGGCACTTTGTACACATCGATGGTAATAATAATACGTATAATAGATACGCGTAATATTATATATATTATGAAAACCAATTCAATATTATTTATGATTTTATGACGGAAACAAATCACCGAACGTGTACGGAAATCCATAGATCATATTTTCCTGATGTATAGTCGGCGGCGGATTCAAAGCTTTTTTTTTATTTCTCGCGGTAGCCCCGACTTATGTAGGTATATATTATATAATATAATAATAACATGTATGACCCGTGTTTCACGTAGATCATTTTCGAAACACGTGCTTAAGAAAAATAAATAGATTACGACGACGTAAATTTATGTTATCTAACCAGTTGCGGTGAACATCGTTACGTTTGTAATAGATCCCATTTAAACTCTCGTGGGATTCACAAGACCACAGACTGAACTTCAATGATGTAAAAAATTTGAAAATTGATTAAATTTCATAAATCTGTAAATGGATGATCTATACGTTGAAGCGATTTACTTAAAAAACAAAACTATAATGATTTAAAACCACTCTCAAATAGAAAAGAAAATATTACATTTATGATTTGTTTATCATCATTTTAAAATAAATTAAATAAAGGTTAACGCGTTGATGGAAGAGAGATGCTTGATGAAATTAGGTAGGTACCTACTACTTCCATTTTTTTAAAATTTATTTATAATCATAATAATGGTTATTTTTAAAATATAATATAATATACATACTAATTACAAAAATTATTATATTGTCAAATCATTTATGAAATATTTTTCAATGTGTATTACTAATAAACTTATTAACAATTTTATTATTATACGGTTTATAATATAGTTTCATTTACATATATATATATATTACTATATTAAGTTTCAAAAAAACCATAAATAACATTAAATTAATTACAATTTCAAATAATTTACAAAATCTTAATAACAATGAAATCATATTGGTGTCATCACTAAATCATAATTTAAGGAAAGTTTTAAGTATATACACTATTTTTCATAGATATCCTGGAAAATTTTTGCTGCAAGAAGAATATTTGACCTAATAAAAAGTATTACCCAATATACTTTCAAAATAATAATTTTAATAATGGATTAAATAATAGATAATTAAGTTTCTGAGCGAAGCAGCGAGGAGTGTATTAATTTGACAAAGATGTTCTTTTTTTTATGTCTGAAAACATTTTTTCGGGTAGAAATACGAGTAATTGCCTAATTACCACGAATAAGGGTATGCTTTCGGTAGCGAATTGTATCTAGTTGGTACTTTATTTAGCTCTAATTTTTCAAAAGTTTTTCCTTGGGAGAAGAAAAACTACAAAATAATAACGGAAAATCAGCAAAAATATGATTTCCGTTAATTTGATTTTAAATATTTCATTATAACTAATTAAGTTTTGAACATAGGGACTTGGACATTTTTTCGAATCTTTAAATAAGTGTTCTACAAATGAGAAAATTTTTTGGAACATTGATGTTTGAATTTTATGTTTTTAAAAGTCTAAAAGTAGAAAATTTCATCTAGTTAGTACGTATAACTCATTTTTCGAATTCCTCGAAAGTTTTTTCTTGGGAGACGAAAAACTACCAAAAATATGACAGAAAATTGGCAAAATTAAGTTTTCCGTTAATTTAATTTAAAATATTTTGAAATAAATAATTCAATTTTAAATGTAGGGCTTTGAAATTTTTTTTTTGAGTTTTTTTATAGGTAGTTTACTGACGTGGTAAAATTTTGTAACGGATTACAGTATAATATTTTGTATTATATTGAGTTTCACTCAGAATCATATTTTCGTATGTAATATTTTTGCAGTTTTAACAACTCTTTGTCAATCAATGCCCTCTAGATTGAATAATATTTGAAAATTTCATCATAGGTATGAATGAGTTGTTACTATATGGTTGTTATACATTGTTATTATTTGTTTACAGTTAAAACAGTTTTTTTAGACCAATATTTTTTCGATCAAATACAATGTCGAGGTAGTTATGCCCATTTGTCTTACAAGAGTTTTGAGTTCTGTTAATGTTTTAAATATATTAATTATCTATTTATATACAATATCGAATAATATCATTAAATTAACTATTATATTGGTGACTATCTTGATTTCATGATAATAGTATAATTATAAGAAGTAAGAACAGACAATAGCACTGTAAAAAAGTATTTCTTACAAATATCAACTAAACGCATTTTCAAAAAATGGTAGCATTATTACCTATACACTTCTTAGGCTAATTAAACGATCATGATTATATGGCATATTCTCAGTAATAAGATAAGCGAAATATGTTATTTAGTTATACAATCGAGTTTAAAGTTGTGGTCCATATTATAGACCATCGGTGCTAAAATCGTTTGGACATTCACAGTATACGCGCTTATAATATATAATTCGTTCGGAATGTATATGAAAAAATACATCAATTAAACACGTCTGAGTGAAATAATAATATACACGACAATATGTGATACTTGAGTGTAAAAAAATGTAAAAGATGACGAGGTGAGTTAAGTTGGACAAACCAACCACGGTTAGCTGCTGCTGCCGCGTTATCACGAGTCGGAGATCTCTTTTTTGTACAATTTTTTATTCGAGTCGCGCGTTTACCTTAACATAAAATAAAATATAATACGTTCATTATTTGACACATTAAAAAAGAAACGCCGTACGAATTTTATTTATTATTTATAAAAATCTAAAAATATATATGTATATATCTGTTTCACGGTCAAACACAAAAGACACACATGCGGAATAACAAAGTTCTGAGGTAAATGAACCATCCGGTTTACGCATCACACACGTACAAATATAATATAAAATGAACCTTGTGCAGTTGTGCGAGTAGCCTGGGGGTAAGGTTATTAACAGCTCCGTTTAGGTACCCGTTTCTTTAATTATCATTATTTTACCGAAAATTTCGTTAGTCGAAATTTATTACTACATGAACCGTATATATATACAGTCTGATCAGCGAATTGATATTGAAAAAAAAAATGGTGGAATTTCATACGTTTTTAATGTTATTCGCATTATTTTTAGGTAACATAATAATATTCTGATCACCCTGTACATATATTATATCCGTTTACATATAGTGTTCTCTCTATATATATATATATACCGCCAGAGTGAAATATATATTTATTCGATTCAACGACTATGCGTGTTATAGCTTATAAATAAATCTCTAAATTTCTAGTATTATAATAACGAAGCATAGCTTTTGGCAAAATTTGAAATATTAGCTTCATACGCCTTAAAATTTATAAGATATGTGCTTTTATATCATAAAATTTTTAAAAAGTAACAGTATATTATTATCTAATTGTTAATATCATTGAACAAATTTAATATTAATTTTTTTCCATAACAATTTCTTTAAAATGGTTAACTTTAAATTAAATAAAAAGAATATATTATGCAAGTAAGCACTGCACTAAATTGAGAACTCCTTACAAAACTTAAATGTTGGTTTCGTTATTATTGCCAGCCTTGAGTATAACTCTGAATACTATTATTCAGAATAATGTTAAAATACTTAGTTTCCTGAAAAAAGTACTAGTTTCAAGATTTAAAAATATTTTAAATAACGTCAAAAACATATTTTTAGTATAATAATTAATAAATACTTTGAAACACTAGTTTTTTAATAACTAAATGAAAAATAAAATTCGAATATAAATTATAAATAATATACTTTCTATGTAGATATTTGTGAATTTAACCCAAATACTTTTGAAACATATTTTACGATGAACACTGACTACTAATAGTTTCTATAAAATATAAAAAAACAGAAGATTACCCACTTGTTTTCAAACGTATTTTATTGGAACAAATAATAATAATATATTAATTAATAATAGTAATAAAACCTAAGTTTTCAATAATATATCTTCAAATATTAAAATTTCTTATTTTTTCCCTCAATTCTTCTTACGTCAGTTCGCATTTCTAATTACTCGTGTTCGTGAATAATATTCGATTGTTATTATTATTATTTTTTTTTTTTCATTTTTGAAAACGTATTTAACCAATACGTGAATATGAAATCAAATGATTAAAACGTCACTATAATATTGAAAATCATTAACGAAACCGGAAAATATTGTAATTATTCTTTTATGAAAATATTATCGCTGTTATTCATTGGTTTAAATGAGTACTTTCAGCTATTATACATATGTAAAACGTACGTGATTTAAAAATATTATTTTAATAACACGGGTATGATTTTTCATCTCGTGGGATGTCAGCTCAACGCGATCTCTCGACATCATCGGTCGACATTTCGTACAATAATAATAATAATAATAATAATATAATATATACTATATTATTATTGTGTCTTCGTACGTTACATTGCATTATACGATATAATATTATTTGCGTCGCCTATAGCGCAATAAAAAAATATAAAGAAAAATGCGTCAGGTCGTAAACCGTCGCGCGCGCGCGTTTAAAGCTACATAATATGTTAATAACTGGTGTATATAATATAATATTATATTATTATAATATCGTACCGACAACGGCAATTATTATTGTTATAACACACGCGCGCGTACCTGCGTTTATTTCGACATTTCCATTGTGTGCGACATAAAATATAATATTATAACAGCCTGAACGGTAACGACTTGTATATTCGGTTCGAAATAATATTTATAATGTTATTCCGGTCCGTTACACGCCAGAGAAATGTATAAAATAATTATCGTCTTACGCCGATAACAGTATAATACTTCAGATATTACAGCGTTAGCATGTTATAAAATTTGTTTTTTATTTAACGTAAAACTAGGCAGTGTACGTTTCATTTGAAAATTCCAATACGAAAGTTTTAACGTGCACATATTATATTAGTTTTTCGGTAAAAGAGCATCACATATATTTATTTCAATTCAGCCTGCTACAAATTACCAACGCTTAAAATTAATTACACAGATATATTTTAACCTATTATTGTAATGTTTCTCATAACATTCCGTTATCGTATCGTTGTTCAATGTTCTTTTCATTCAAACATATTTATTTTGAATACTAAAAAAGAAGATTCGTTATAAATTGATTTTTATGGTAAAAAAATAAAATAAATCTTAGAGTTTGCTTATGGTTCGTAGTGCATATTTTAATTATTTTATGCGCTTTTATTTTAAAGTGCTATAAGTTAAGAACCCTAATTATTTTTTCTTATGTACGTTCGAAATAAAAGGTACGATGATTTTTATTTTGTGAAGACCTATCCTAATCTTCTATTGTCTTGTATTTTAATATCAAAGTCTTAATTTCCAAATAATGGAAATAATCTAAATTGTCGACCTAATATTAATGAATAAAAGTATATATTTAGTTATAAATAGTTCGTGTTGTCAATATTGTTATTTTATTATATTTTGTTTAAACCAGTTAATCGATTACAACCCGCGGGTAAATAAGTTACACAACATCCTGCGATTGTGTTGGTGGCTCGATATATTCATCCGTTCGCAGACTTGAGGAAGTGTAATGTGCGGCTTCCTCTTGGGAGAAAGCACCGACCGAAAAATTAAACCGAATATTAATTTCCTCCGACAATGAATATTATACTCATAATTACCGTTTTTACTAATCATATATACAATACCTAAAGCACTGCCTTTTTCTCTCTCTCGAAAAACATCTAAGCACCATCTTAGAATTGTAATTTGAAAAGTAACCCACAAGATGTCAGGATGAGTAAATTTTGCACAATTTCTAACCTATAATCTATGTATATACCCCATGCCAGTGCGTTTGTTAGAAATCGACTCAACTGGTATTTTTATTTGGTTCTCAGACTTTTATATTTTAAATTTGTATTGTTTGAAAGCACAACAGATCGTATATACAGTTTTGCATTAATAGACAGCCACTTTATAATTGTTTTCGATTTCATATTAAATCGCGACGGTGTGTAATGACTACGCGATGTATATAGGATATACCTACTCGTAATATGACATATTAAGTATAATAATAATTTCAAAATTTATTCGTTTTAACTATCACGCCAACGGAATAAAACGTGAGATATACGTCCTATTAACTACGGTCAATGACGACGTAGAAAAAGTTGAATATTTCAAACGGTTTCGGAGAACGTTGTCCGAAAGACGTCACATTTTGTGCGGTCGAAAACAGATCAAACTCGTTTTGTATATTATTATAATAATTATTATCGACTGAACGTACGTGTGCGTACTTATACGATGTCACTAAATCAGTATAATTCTCGCCGGTTAATTAAAATCGATATTATTTATTTGTTCGAAATTATAGCACATTTACTTTCGCGCGCGCATTAGGAAAATCAAATAGAATTACGCCTCCGGAAGTAGGTATAATAATGTTATACACCGCGCAGTAATATTATAATAGTATGATTTAAATCGCGTTTAGAATATTTATGTCGTTTAAACGACGTGTGTTCGTCTGCATAGTGTCAGCTATGTTCTAAATCGGAAACTTTTAGCTACCATAAAATTTCGCGTAGGATTGTATCGTAAATATTCGCGTTGGCGGCGTTTCGCTTTGAATATAATATATTATTGTTATTAAATGCGACGAGATCCACATCCGATATGTGTACTTATTCCTCGGACGTGAATAATAATTGTTATTATTATTATGATTATTATTCTATCGAACGCGACGGAATATTATTCGAATAAAAATATTATTTATATTGCAATTATTCGATTTTACAATTTTCTTTTGCAAGCTGTTATGAACTCAGTCGATGATTAATATATTATTTTATTATTGGGTGTCTATGTGTATACCTACGAGGAAAAAACAACGATGGCCGGTATGAAAAATTAATTGCTGGTTTTTTATGCGCACTTAACACTATAATATTGTATATATTATTCTCGTATTGGGTTTGGGGAGTACTTAAATTTCAATCGAACGGGTAAATACGTAAATGTGTCGTAAGTAAACACAATAAAAAAATAAAAGACGTTTACGATTATCGTGCGTTATCATTTCGAAACTTGCGACGAAACATCGCTGTAATATAGCTATATAAATATAACACCAATATAATGTTAGAAATACAAATAATTTTATATTCGATTGTATTATCTGTTTCGTGTACCTGCGTTTATGTTTTATAATAATATTATCATCGTTAACCGTATGCATATAAACGATTACGTAAACACTCAGAGAAAATATTTTAATACATTATTATGACTATTACCATCATCGTTTACATTTATAATATTATATTTATTATTATTAGTCGGCCGAAAGATTAAAAAAAAACATAATAATCGTATTAGGTAGGTATAATATATTATTGTGTTCTTTTTTTTTTCTGTATCTATGATTGGACTAATATAACCCGCGTGTGCGCGTGTATGCGGCACACATAATAATATGATATCTACTTATAGCCAGAGCCAATGATAATGAGTATTCATATGATAAACAAAATGAAAACGTCGAAATAAAAATATCACACTTCACATTGATTAGAATTGTTACTAAAAATACGATAATAATAATTATGTTTTATTTTACCTCGTTCGTCGATATGTGACTTCATTGTTCTAAAATAGAACGAATTAATGTCATTGATTCGGATACCTAATAGAAAACACAATTTAAAAACTATTGTTTTTTAATATTGTACTCGTATAAGAAATGACTTTTACATAAGCTTTTGAATTCGGTAGGGTGTTCGAAAATTTGAATCTAAAATGTTATCAATGGTCCAATTTGTAGAAATACCTACTTAAATGTTTAACAGTGAAATACTCGCATAATACTCAGTGGCGCATTTAGGGAGGGGCGAATTGGGCGAATATCCCGGGCGGTAAATTTAGTTTATAATATATTTAGAATTTAGTTTTTAATAATGGGGGGGATGAGGTTTCCCTAAAATTTTTCTCTAGATCAGAAACATCTAAATGCACTACTGATGATACTTTACAATACTCTATAGAGCAGAGGTTCTTAAAGTGTGGGGCGTGACCCTCCGGGGGGCCACGAAAGTTTTATAGTGTGGGGGGGCGCAAGAAAATTTTCCATTTGCAACTACGTATTTATGTGAAACAGGATTTTCTGCCCTTGCACCAATGAAGTCTAAGTACGGTGGAAGACTAGATGTCAACAAAGAATTGAAAGTACTTTATTAAATATCTCTCCTCGTTTCGCCAAACTTTGTGATGACAAAAAACAAGCCCACTCTTCGCATTAAAAGTGGCCGATTTATTAAAACCTTTTATAATAAATAAATTTTATTTTAAAATAAATTTGTATGGTGAATATCAGTATTAGCATATATTTACTACCTATATAAACCACAAATAGGCGTTATTCTTCCACGTACACTAAATTATAAACACATTATCAAATAAGTTTTAACCATTATTATACACATATTTATACACGGTTTACCAGTTTTTACACTGAAATGTTTGGACTTTGCAAAGTGTGCAAAAGCGAAATTATAAAATTATTAAAATATTCATTAAATATTGTACCTATCAGTGTAAATATGTTATAAGTTATAATTCTTCGAAACGTATAGCGTTTATAATATTATTAATTATTGTGGTAATAAATCGATTGTTGTATATTACTCGTATATGCCGTTTTCATTAACGATATACAATTTTGTACATTTTTAGCCGACTTTCACGCGCATGAACGAAATATTATTATTGTTACACGCGTCGGATATGATGTTTATTTATAGAACGTTAAGTCGTCGATCATCGGGAACGGGACACGAAAAAAAAAATACAAAAATACAAAATGAAAAGTTACACTCTGTATATCGACGACCGTCATATTATACCGAATACACCGGGACTCTGGCGGTTTATAATCCCAACCAATTACCTGATACCTATTATAAACCATACACGATATTATTATTATACCAGAATACCTAACACAAAAAGTGCGTATACGTGTAATAATTATGTTATTTATTTATATTGCATTATAATAAATGATACCGACGTCGTGTACACATACTGTAATGTATTTTATATACCACACTATTATAGCTATGATACGCGCATAAATCTTTTCAGATATTCTATTCGATCGTTTCCCCGTATATCAATCAACCGTACTCGCCGCCGCCACCGACACCGTCAAGCTCGTTGTCATCGAATGAATGATTATTATTGTTTTCGTATTTAAATCGGACGATGACGACACGTCCGAGTAATAATAATAAACAGTATTATTATAATTATTCTGCATATTGTGCGTGTTAAATTACAATTAAAGTTGTGTTATCACTGTTATCAGATCGATCGCGCTGATGCGAGCGGAATAGTTTGCAACTATTCGCCACTTTTAAGCGAAATAATAAAGAAAAAACGATTGTTGTTCGCCAATTATCATTATAATAATAATATACGTTATATTATTGTTAATAATGGGCCGCTAGCTCACGGCGGTAATAAACATGTTGTAAAATACTGTAAATTATACAATTTAAATTGAACAAACATAAAAATATAATGATAATAATATACACTATGCATTATTAATTTGTATACAATGTTTTAGCGAAGTAATAAAATAATTTTTAAAATTAAAAACTTGATAAAATTGATAAATGCCATCTTAAATATTAATATATATTATATACATATGAAAATATATGTTCAAAACATATTTATTTACCTATAAAAGATAAAACAAGAATACCTCGTTGGGAAGTATTCAATATTATATTATATTATGGTTTCCTTAACATATGTTTTCCGTTAAAGTATGTCTTTTTACCCGCGTGATATATTATACGTGAGTTTTCTCAAAGTGTGATTGTCGACCACTGTCAGACATTAAATCCGATAAATTATAAATAATAATAATATACAGTAGGTAAACTGGATATCATGACGACGTATTATAAGCTTGTCAATAATTATGATCATTATCGCATTAAAATAATTATTGTATAATAACACTTGTATATATTATGCAATAATCAAAACCAGTTCCATTATCGCGAAAAAATAAAATATACATTTTTATATGAACAGCAGTATATGGACACTCCGAGTAGATTCTGGAAATTTTACGGGAAATTATTTTTTCGTCAAATTAAAAAAGTTTTCAATAAGAAGTTTTTCGCTTCTCGACACCATCACAATAC
This sequence comes from Eriosoma lanigerum, assembly GCA_013282895.1. Lineage (NCBI taxonomy): Eukaryota > Metazoa > Arthropoda > Insecta > Hemiptera > Aphididae > Eriosoma > Eriosoma lanigerum. The sequence continues at coordinate 29,869,746 of CM023357.1, forward strand.
TGACCATTTAGCTGGCAGCAGTTATACGTGTAGTAGTTTATTATATACCATTTAATAGGTTTTGTGATAATTAAACACAACGTACACAGTATAGTAATCAGTAATAAAAATGAATTGAATGATATTAACAGAGCCTGCATCACAACATAAAAGTCGTTGACTTTCTCTGCGGTATAGTGCGGTCGTTTGTGATTCTTAAATGACCAGATGACCTATTAAACCAAAAGTCAGTCATCAATATACCTAACCCAATTAATAATCAACATAACAAAAAATTAAGTTTTAAACTTCCATTTAAAAATTATAATCGTAAAATTTTATTCAGTTAAGTAATTACAATAAAAATCAATAATAAAATATTAATATATCTAATAATACAATTCCTAACCACAAAAACGTAGATTTTTCGAATAATTTATCATTTATTTGAGTTTAGCGTTTCTGTAGTTTACTTTACGCCATTAATACTCCGATGACGTATATTATAAATTACAATAATTGATTTCTGTATACAAATAACGTTTGTTGGATAATAATATTGTACATATAATATATAACCTATATATATAATATAACCTACATATAATAATAATATTTATAATTTTATAATGTTAAAATATTTTAGAAGAAAATTTCGAATTCGAATGCGATAAAATAAAATTACACGTCCAAATAATAAAGCAACACACTCCAGTTTTTCCGTTACAAATACGATTATTTAATACCATTTGCGATTATCGAATAAATATCTAACTATTATTATTATTATTATTATTATATTTCGCAATAACACTTTATAGTCGTACGGCGTACATGAGTTATTTGTTTGTACACGTATATAATATATTATAAAAGACTTGACATGCCAACATAATAATATTATTATTTATTCTTCACGGTAGAGGAATCCGATATCAAAATATATAACTACGTATAACGTATAATTCAATTGATTTCAAGTTTTGTTTTGATCATCATTCGTGATGCAAGTCAATGTCCCAAGTACGTCTAAAACACAATTATAATAATATAGTGAATAGTCGAATGAAAATAGTTTATAACATACGCAATTATTGTTTGTAAATTTATACGAATTTGCGATCGATTACTTGAGCTATTAAAATATGAATACGCATTTAGAGTTTAAATTTTTTTAAGATTCTGAGTTTTTAGCGAAGCGAGTGCAATATATTAATTTTACCTCAAGTTGGGTAGGTTAGAGATTTCCATCTAGTCGTTACTTTCCAAAACTACTAAAAAATTACTCGGCTTTAAAGTTAAAAATATAATTATAGCACTGATTAGGTAATAGTACTAATAGTCTTTATTCGCTCAGAATTGTTTTTTCAAATGCAATGATTTATTGGTTCTTTTAAATAATATTTTAACCAGTGAATACGAGTTTTACCATTTGCAATATTCTGTAGGTACCAAGTGGTGTATTTAAGATTTTGTCAAGGGGGAGATATTGTTATTATGTAATAGATAGGTATATAAAATAACTAATTTTATATTAGTTTTCAAAAAATATCACTAAGAAAAAAGGTCAAGAAAAGGGATCTACCCACATAACCACCCTGCAAATAACACCACTGTCTGTACCACAATAAACAACACACACTACACCTATATAGAGTCTTTATATTTTAACTAAATAGGTATTAAGTTTTTGGGATAATATAGTAATATACTGTCGGAAAACCATTTTCGGAACAAAATAATTTGTGCAGGGGGTAAAATATATTTTCTATTGTACGGTCGTAAAATTATTCCATATAACTTACAACTGTACCGGAAATCAGTAGGTATGCACACCGAGTTTATTACTATTTACTTCATATATAAGTCGATAATATTCCAAATTATTAACTACCATGGCTGTTAATGACTATAATAAGTTATATATTAAATGTGTGTTCGTTGGCGTTGAATTTCAAATCGGTTAAATTCCAAACCGATATAGCCTATGGGTAGTAAAACTATAGAAATCGCTCTAATATAACATAATATGTTTTAAATATTATTTTGTTACTTTGAATTAAGAACTTCCACTACAAATACGTATACTGGTAAATAAATAAAAATTCCATTGACAATTTTAAATTAAGTTAATATTGGCAGTACCAAACGAATTATATTTTCATTAAAATAATAATTAATAATCGGTATAATAATAATATGTTTATTTGTACAATATTCGTGCTTGTAAGTTGTAATTGCAAATATGATTATTATTTATTTACAATATTATATTTCGCTTGACCATCGTGGTTACAAATTCTATGTAAATTATATTAAACCATTGACTTGGTAATAAATATTGGGTAAATTTACAATGATGAGTCATTTTCATTCTTATGTTTTAATAATTTGCCAATAGTAATTTTTTCCCGTCAAAACAAGAAACAAAACAATTTTTATATATTAGGTAACAAATATGTTATTTATATGTTAGGTAACAAAAAGCCATTTATCTACCTGTATACAAATATAAAATAAAAAATAAAAAAATGGAAATTTAAATTTAAATGAGACAGTCCAACTTTAGTATAACTAGTAACTATGATAATTTATTATCATTAAAAGTGCATAGAAAATTGTATTGTATTTAATTAAGTTAAGTCAAAATATTAATTATAACTTAGTCAACCTTGATTTATATAATATAATATATAAGTTGTGGTATTAAATAGGTTTTATTTTACATGAGGAAAAACGATATATCATTTGCGCATTACACGTCGTCTACTTACGGTTTCTTTCTCACGTTTCGATTACCTAAGCCTAACAAGTGACAACAATCAAAGATTCATCGCCTTCCGTACCACGTTCTCCGTTGGCTTTAATTCACACGATTCATATTTTACATTGATCAAGTCGTTTTCTGGATCACAGATTACAATTTTTTGCCACTCTCGATTGTCGAATATCATCGATTTTATGCGAGCATTTATAGTTTATCTTTAGCAACAGTGCAGCTGAACAATACTTACCTTTCTGAATTATCTTTTTAATATTATATTTGGTTACTTAATTCATGTTTTACAATATTATTTACATTATTTTATATAATTCAGCCACATAGATTATACATGATCAGAAATACCAATCTCGGAATACCTATATAAAACTTAAAATTACTTAAACGTGTTTCCGTCGAGTACATATTGTGTTAGTTTAGTAACGTATAGAGAAAGAAAAGCCCTTTTTAATAATTTTATATGATAAGAATATTTTAAAGAAGACTATTATATGTTTTTAGTAATTAAACTATAATTACCTACTATATAATATTTGTTGTAATAATAATATTAAATAAAAAGTCAACAAGTGCGATTGCGATGGTGAATGTAAAGGTTAGGTCAGGTAACCTAACCTAATCTATAGCTCGTTATAAAAGCTATATAATGAGCTTATTTGTTATTGTTTTTTTTTTCATCACTTTATCAATTTCGCTAATGTGTTTATGCACATATTGATCTAGAAAAACGAAATATTCTTACTAGGCAACCGTAAATAACGACGTTATCGGTATTATGATTTATGGTTGTACGAAAATGAAAGGAGTGTCCCTCCCCACACACGGTCACACATAAAAATATTATTAACTGGACTTGTCCGCAGGGAAAAAAACAGTGACACGATGGGTGACGAACAGATGTTTTTCCTTTTTTTTTTTACTGTTCAGGTAGGTTTGTTATTGTTTTTGTTACGAAATAATATATTATATAATAATATTATAATGGCTTATGATATTATTTTTATTGGTCGTTCAGTTTTAATTTGTCTAAAAGCCGTCAAAACATCGCGAATACTTCGAGTTTATATTTATATTTAGTACGTTTTATATTCGTGTAATATTTGCCAAACTAGAACGACAAAAAATTAATTAAGTACGCATGTTATAGTAAATTAATATTTTTTAATTATTATTTTTTCTTAGATTTTTGTATTAAAATTGTATCGCCAACAAATATATTGTATACAATCATTAAGAAGATAAACAACTTGTAAGCATTTAAACAATACAAAGCACATATCTTATATTAAATTATAATATCATAATATAAGATATTATATTGAACAATTTATCAGTAAATAATTGTTGTTTCTTTCAAGTACTTAATGTGTGAACGTATCCATTTCCTAATCAATAATCGTATTATGTGTGTTATGAAGTTCGAACGGTTTATACATAATATTGCTTGCGACTTATATTTAACATAATATTATCAATATTGATATTGTATCAATAAATACCTGTTTTTTCTATCACATATATTTTAGTTATAATCCGATGAAATTGTGAGATGAGTAAACTTGACAATGAGATTATAAAGTGTGCTCCCGCAAAGTACTTATAAATTGTATATTATATAATATAGTATCTACGCCTATACGAGTTAATAGAATGCACACAAGATAGATTGATGTCATGTTGAAGGCGACTAAAAACGAATATTTTATACCTATGTACTTAAATATAACTTTAGGCGTAATATTTGCGTGGGTAAATTTATAATTGATAAATATTATGAAGTCCCACTTAAATTTTATATTTAACATAATTATTAGTATAATACTACATTTTATACTTGGACTTAATAATATAATGGATGACAAAAAACAAAAGATATCTAATCAGCCATCATGACTATCGTAAATGGAAATGTAACTGATTAAAAAAATTGAAAATGTATTTAATAATTAAAAACGAATATTCACAAAGCTATGAAAATGTCTCTCATTTCTGTATAGGTACGTAAATTAAATCAAAGTTATAAAATTGTTCATATAGGTATGTAAAATACCTGTGTGAATATTTAACAAAACTTTCAAGTCTCTATTAATTCTTACTTTAAATAAACGAAACAATATTTTTTACTCAACAAATACTTTTATATATAATATAATAAAAAGCAGTCATTATTGTAAAATTAATTTTTCTTCACCTCGCTGAGATCTAATAAGATTGAATTATAATTTTTATACAAAATATTTGTATGTACCTAGTCATCTTTCCGTCTGGATCATTCAAGAACAAAGTGTAGTTAAACAGGTATTACTCAATAAATCACTTTACAATTTGATTAGGTATTGCATAATAATTGTATGTTAAAATCATAGTTTTTTTTATTCAACACATATCTGAACACCTCGTATGTTATACGACGACATGACTACATTTTTATTTTTTTATCAATTTCTAGAATTGTTTTCCAATATAAAATATAGATATATATTCTCGTTCCAGTTCATAAACTATAATAAATTATACGTTAATGCGTATGAAAACAAAATAGATTGAATTTGCAACGTTGAAATCGATATTCTTACTATAATAAATATTAATATTTTTTTAATAGTATTTTTTATTTTTTTTTATATAAAACTTAATAGGATATTAAACTTGAATATCAATGTATTAAGTATTCATAATTAACAATTTATATCACAACTAGTCTAGATTTAAACTGGGTCAATTCGAATAACAGTGTGACTCCAAGGAACGTGTTTATTAATCATTTATGCTCAATATAAATGTATATTTTTACATAAATATTTATACTCTAGCATGTAAACTTCAACCATGTGTCTGTGGTATAATGTGGTGAATCGATTAAAATATATAGTGAATTAGTTTAATACGATGAAATCGATCCGTGTTAGCGACGAATATACAAGGGACGAAATCCGAAAGCATCAGTGGCGTAATTATGGGTGTCGTATCCACCCTTTATCTTTTTTTTAATTAATTCTTATGTAATATTTTTTAGTTTTGTACCTATTTTATTTCATTATAGTATTATACTTTTAGTACAAAATTGAAAATGGAATTAGTAATAAAATATATAAAAATAATAAAAAGATTACTGGAATATTAAATTATCAATTTATTTATTTGTGAAAATTTATGTCATGTATATCCCCCCCCCAGACCAAGATCTAATTACGCCACTGGAAGGCATTAAATGGATAAAGAAAATTTTTAAAAAATGACATTATCAAATTTTAAATAGTCAGTACTTATATTATATATTATGATTATTAATTATTCACTAACCAGAATCAATAATTAATTATTTAAAAATTGGTAATATTTATATATTGTAATTTTATATACATTTCCAAGTAACCTGCGATAATACGTATAGGTATGTATTGCAATTTGTATATTTCTAAGATGAGCATAAATTATTTGAAACCCTCCGCGTAAATATTAATATATCGTGTTTCGACATCGCGACGACTCGTTTATCATTCGGTATGTATAGTTTAATAATACTATATCAAATGACTTAGGTTTGTGGTCGGTATAATGTGAATACCCATCACCAACTTATAGGTACCTTTGTGGCAATATAATCGCGCGTGTTTGTTGTTTTGGGTTATTATTATGTTTAATTTTTTTTTTTCTACGCAAAATTGGACCTCGTCCAGCAAAATAATATTATGTACAACGGTACATTCAACAAATATAGGGACTATTATGTACAGGGTTATCGGTATACAAAAATAATGGGAAACATATGCGGCAAAATCGATGTAATTGCCATTATTTTTGTAAAACGAAATTCCGATCACCCTGTATATTATACACATATGCACGTACGACGTTTTTTTTTTTTTTTCATATATTACTTCTTTTACAAGACGCACATATACGCGTAAGTACATATTATTTATACGCAATACGCGCACGTAATAAAAAAAAAAAAAAACTAAAAAACACGACGCGCGCGACACGTCGTCGGTCGTCCACTTGACACCTCCTCGTGTTTGTTACTCTTATTTGCGTGTTTCGAGTATAATATCTCACCAGTCACCACCCCGTATGAACCTTAACTATATATTATTATAATAATATGTTTTATACACAATACTGTACGGTGTAAAAGATATAAGTTGTTTTCTCGTGTGCCTACGTAAATACGCAGTGTGTTATACATACGTTTCGCGTGGGATGGGGTAGTTATATATACGCGCCAAAGGCGGGCAAGTTAATGGAAAAAAAAAACTAACTTCGCTATCGAGTTGAGTATAAAATTTAAATATAACTACGATCGCATATAGGTGTACAGTTAATTGTAAATGCGAAGTTAATAAAAAAATAATAATCGTCTTATTATCGATAATAAAGTTTATATAATCAAAACAAAAACATTTAGATCTACTATTATTGTTCAAACTTCAAATTAACAATAATAAGATTTGTTTACATTTAACATTTTTATTTCGTTCAATTAGAAATTTCATGATTTTAAAGGTACTCGATGGACATGATTTTTTTTTGTTCGTTTTTGATTTGTATTGTTTACTTTCTCAACTCACAAATTGTTGTTTTCAGGATCATCCTGCTATAATAGTAATCAACTAACGAGAAGTGTAATATAATATCGTTATTGCTTTTAAAAAATCGCAACCATTTTCATAGGTAAAAAATAAATCGCATTATACATTAAATATAATTTCAAATAAACACAACTTAAACCATTGAAAATGGATAATGACAATTACATATTACACTATAAGTAGGTATTAATGTATTGTTGAAAACGATAGGAAACGATAAAAATAATAGATCTAAGAAAGTTGAGTGTAGGTATATAAATTATCGTTTTGAGCATACATTAGTTCATCGAAAATCGTAAAAAAAAAAAATTAGCCGGAAACGTATATACCTACGTCTCGGTCGGTGTCACAGTGTTCGAGGGGTATAAATCATTTGACGGCGAACAAGCTAATGTTCTATCTAATTTGGCAACATCAGTATAATAATAATTATTACATAGGTACCTACTAGGTAGGTGGTATATACTAACATATTTTTGTGAACAACAAATAATAACAATAAAAAATAACAGTATTAACGATACTTATTATAATCCGTAAATTCACATTTTATACCGAACGCGGTTATAGGTATATACCTAATATAATAATGTTATATTAAAAAATACAATCCACCGTCGTATTACAGCTATAGATCGTAAATTCCGTAACGCACGTTGGCAACGGCGCGACGACTGTGAAAAAACAAAAACCCAAATTTTCACTCTCACGTATTATCAAACACTTTACACACTTTACACACACATTAATATAAGGCCAGAACCGCTATCGTCTATAAATATTATACCTTGGTAACGGTAGAAGTGTGTGTGGTGTATGTATATGTGATAGCCATTAAATAATCGTTAAGATGGGAAAACTGTCGGCGGAACGAACGTTTCCTGCTAACGAAAAACCTATGAATACGCGCGTTTATGTGTATTAGATGTTATACATTATACTCGATATTATATAATATCGTTGGAAATGTGTCGGAGAACGGTTGATTTTTATTACGGTCGATACGAGGGTCGAAATATTTTCAATGTAAACACAGTTCGTAAATGTACTTACGCTGCTTTCAGGGTAGGCCGTTAAAATGGTTTACTCGATAAATCACACAATAATCATGTAAAACGTATATATTCGATATATTACAGTGGCGGATGTAGGGAGGGGGCACAGGGCACGTGTCCCCCCTGTCGAGCGTTTTATTTCATAGGACATAGGAAGTTACCATATATAAATTGTATAAATATATTAAATAATTAATTATAATTATGTATTTAATATTTAAATCTGTATTAAAATATATTTTTTTATATTCTATATTAATTTTATTTTTTATAAAAATATAAATAATGTTCTACTGAATATATACGTGTAGGTAAATGTAATAATAAAACGAAAAATGGCAGCTAATTATATTTAAGACTTTAATTTACTTATTTATTAAAAAAGTACAAACAATGGTTTGATTTTGTTTAAATAGTATAGCGACTTCTTTTATAGTAAATATATTTTATACAATGTATATATATTATTCTTTCCTTTTTCCTCTCTTTAATTTTTATAATAAGCGTTTAAGATCTGAATTTAATCTATAAACGCCACATTTGTTTTGTTCTGCGTAAGGTTATCTTGCTATATACCCGCTGTATCTTTATGTGGTTAGACAGACTACATAAACGTCAAATTGTGCGCTAACAGATTGCTATCAGTCCACGGGCAGGATGTAACATTTTGCATATATTTTTGGCGAGTCCAAGACGCATATTTGAGTTTTATATATATATATATATATATATAGAATAAATGCATAGAACATTAATCTAAATAGAAGTTTTTGTTTTGAAACAAAATGTGTAAACCAAAAGAAACATTTATCTAAATGATATTTATCTTATCTTAAATTTGGTAATTAAGTTGCAGTCTAAACTTAGAATAACTATATGTGTTATCGGTATCCGAGCAATTGGCAACCGATCGACAGTATTTTGCTTTTGTAAATAGTTGTATCTTGCATAACCGCGAAATTATAAAGTATACGACGTTGCCGCTCGAACAAAGAAATTAAATACTTAATATTAAAAACAACGATTTTATTTAATATACATAATATAAAAATATAACTCTAAGCTACTCCAAACAGTTATTTTAACGCATTTACATAATAGAATTTATCACGAATTATTATGTTTTTAAACACATAAAAATCCATCTGTACTTTGTGAATATATTTTAATTTTCTGTAGGCTATAAAATATAATTCGTGCACTGAATAAATAATATTTTGATTTCGAATACAAGGCTTAGAAAGGTACATGGGATGATCACATTTCAGAATAAGACAATTATTAGATAGATATAAATTAAGAAATTTTGCGTATGGTATAATAAATTCAAAAATATATAACCAGTATTTTTATAACAAATATTATACTTACCTTCGCTATTTTAACAAAATCATGTTTAAAAAATATTATTTTTTGTATTATTAAAAACAAGTTAAAAAATATTTAAGAAAGTCCTTCCATCAAGAACGAAACAATTATAATAAATATTATTTATTTTAATTTTAAGAATATTTGTTTAAATTTTTGGTTAAATAAACATGTTTACCATAGTTATATTATACTATTAAACATAAATATACGTCTTTTTTTCATTATGTTGTTATATTTTAAAAACAATTAAATACATTATATAATATTAATATTTCTTTATATTACTTTACTGTTAAGAAGAGTTGCCTCTCAAATAGCAATTATTACCTACCATTAACTATAAATGGTAAAATAATGATTAATACGCTATTTGTAATAAATCACAAGTTGAAAATTTAACGACCAGACTGAAACACAAATCTTGGCAGTCGCCAGTCGCTATGAAATTTCTCAACGATTTCTCAACTAAGAGTAAAATAGTATATTTTTATATCTAAAGATTTTATCACTTCACATAATGTACCTACATCTTGTAGCGTGTTATCTATATTGGTATATCACCGTAAACATATTTCGTAATTTTTGAAAAAGTTGTGACGTTCAGTTGTTAGGCTTACAATAATTATGTTTTATATACCTCATAATTATAATGTATCTACTTACCTTTCAATATAGTTAATAGAATTAAAAAAAATAAATTAATACAGCAGTGCTGCAAGTTAAAAACATAAACGTTACATTTTTTATATAATATTATATTTTTATTATCAGCGATGAATATTGAGTATTATTAAGTATCATAATTTCTATTTTCACGCTGAATATACGTAACGTACGTATAGTTGTCCTTGTCTATCATATAAATTTGTTTTTCTCGTTTCACGTAATTTCTATTTTTCTTTATCTATTATTATTTTATTTCTGTTGTTCCTTAATATAATAAGATTTAAATTTTAAATTCATGACATATTGAAAATTATAAATTTATTGTTATCGATTATAAAATAATACAAACGTTTCGAATGATGATCGACAAATATTTTCTCGACTTTCGGAAATTATGAATACGCAGGTATATAACGTATACATCAGTAAAAAGTACCTGATCTAATGGGGAAGGGGGGTAGCCAGGGTATATGCCTCGGGCGCAGGTCACACAGGAATGTAAATTTGTAAATTTTATATTTAATTTTAAAAAATATGTATACAAAAATTATAATAATTATTACCGTATAATATATTTACTAATATAATTTATTATTAATTATTATTTATTTTTTTATTTTTTTCACTAAATAATATTTTACTCTGGGCGTCAAAATATGTAGATCCGGCACTGTGGTATCATGTATCATACAGGGTAATCATAATATTTAATCATAATCGAAATAATGTTTGAACTTTAATAATTTAATTTGTTAATATTTAAAACGTATTTAATTTCCACCTTTTTTTGTAACACGAAATTCTGATGCCGACAAACATATAATATTTACGTAATATTATAAACTTTTACAGCGAGTATGCTACACAATGATATATTATGTAAATTGTTTACAAATATATAAACCCTTATAATCTGTCTTTTCTGTTTCTTATTTTGAAATTATTACCGTTATGTAGTTAAGGGATAGTTGTACATTATACTGTTATATTTCAATCGATGCCGATTACTGGTTAGGTTTGGTTTTAACCGTTTTCTTCACTGGTCCACATATGGGCAATTTGTAATATTAAAATGTTTATGTTCTCACCACATGTTCGATTTAGATCATGCTCCGCTATAACTATGCAGTATAAATATATTCAATTATATATTATAAAATATAGAATGTATTATATATAATATATAAAGAGGTAGGTATAATAATAAAAAATAAAAACAAATTAGAACAAAATAGATTTTAATATTTGCCAAATAGGTATTCGGGGGTAGGAAAAAACCCTCGGACCGTAACTTAACAAAAAAAAAAAAAAAAACAAAAATGATTATAAAAAATTAATTCTAACAAAATAATTTAGACAACTTAAATTTGTATTTTGTACAATTTATAAATGTAATGTCGTTAATGTTTGCAATCAACTATATGTCACTGGCGAAATGTTAAATATTACAAGTGTCTATCATTGTTACGCATATGTATTGTATTATAATAATATAATTAAAAGCAAAAATTGGTGAACAATAATTATTAGGTATTTTTAATAATAAGTCAAAATAATAATAATAATATATAAAAGTGTTTTAGATTATTAGGTAGGTATGTAAAATATTTATACAAAAATATTCGCTTAAATCCGTCTTCGTATAACTGGTTTTGGGTTTAATGAGATCAAGCGATTCATTCGCTTTTAACAAAATTGATTTTGATTTACTGCTACCGATAAAAATTGATAGGATTAATATTAGAGATAGTAAGAGATTTATATTTCATTAAAACTATATAATTGAATAATATTATGGCATGAAAGAGTATATAAAACATAAACAAAGAGATGATAATACAATGTTTTACAGCATCGATATTGGATAAGTGGAAAATATATTATAACAATGCTTGGAGGCAATCTTTGGTTTGTCTCCTTATACACGGAGAATAAAGTGATTAAAATCGTGTGCAATACAACTAATTAAGTGATTTCCTAAATAATAAATGATACAAGTTTATTAAAATATTAAAAAAAAAATATTTTAAAGAAATAAGAGAGTATAAAATAAATAATATTAAACGTAAACATTTTTTTTTTAAAGACATCTCCAAATAATTAGGACAAGTTGTGTTTTTTTAAACTTCAACAAAAATAACAATAATAATATTATACATTTTTATCCCATTTAATTCTTATAAATTAATTGTTGTTCATATTATATATGAGGAAATGAGTTTCATTATAAACTATATATACAAGTAACATATACATTATTTTGTAACTCTAATTTTACATAATCATTATAATATATTGAAATTTAAAATCTATATTAACATTACTAGTATATTTATTTAAAAAAATAAATAAAAATACATTCTCGACAATCGGTTAACCAGCTGCGGTCACAGATATGACGTGGTCACGAGGGCAAAATGGTTACCGGTTATCCGAAAAAGTATATATATATAATATGGAACATTGGTCGCAATAAACGCTAATAAATCGTTTATGATAATGTTTGAATTATATGGTATTTTTTTATGACTTAGAAAGTTAATCTCCATCAAGCAACAAGCTACTCGCAAAACGTTTAAAAGTTAAACTTTTTGATGTTATATGTTTATACGTTTTAGAGAAACGCGACTGTGTATGTAACGTCGTCGACACACAAATGTAACCTACCTATGTATACCTACGTACAAACTATATGATTTTTCGAATGAAAAAAAAAAAAGTATTATTCAGTAAAATAATTTCCAACGAGTAATGTCGATTTATCTATCAATACGAGAAATATTAAATATTCGATATCGTTTTATCGTTCTAGGAAACCTCCATTATGATTAATATTTTGTAGATACTCGTATATTGGAGAATATTTGTTTCATGACTTAATTTTTTTTCTGAACGTGTTGCTACTAAATAGGAAGTTTTTCGTGACAACTACGACGACGACGACATAAACGTATGGGCTAAGAATTGCAAAAATAAAAAATAAAAATTATAATAATAGTAATACTATATTATATTATATTAATAAAGGGCGTGCGCGATCTATCGATGTGACGGTGTGGGGGTGGCGGTGGAGGATCTGCGGGGAATCGGGTCAATCATTCCGTTAATCAGCCAAGTATTGTGCGCGATTTGCGGCCGGGGAGACACGACTGGATCATTAATCACAAGACCGCAGACGATTAAAATAATAATAATAATAACAGACGGAAGAATGAGAAAAAAAAAAAATAATAATAAAGGCGAGAAACGATATATATATATATATATATATAAATTTCGTTATAATATCGTACTATATAGCCATATATACGCGTTTGCGCGTGTGGGCTACTATTATAATATAATATGTATAATACTACGATATTATTGCCACCGCCGTCGTTATATCCAAATGTTTGCTTAGGCTAGGAGAATCGATATATGGCGACGGCGGCGTCGACCGACTTGTTGGACTGTGTACAATAGTATTTTTATGTATATATATATATATATATATATACTTACGCGCCATGGGTTGACCCGAATGGCTGCGAGGTCGCGGTTGTTTGTCCGTCACTTATCCGTTCTTTTTGTTTTTTCTCGACTTCACACTCGAATACGCGTACTATTATTTCCACTCTCGGCACGCACAATAGTCGTTCGTTAAGGTGTCATTGTGAACGCGCGGCAAAAGACGACGAACGAATTCCAACGGTTCGACGCCGCGTTTGTGTATATACATAAATACATCGTATACACATCGCGTATATTATCATTATCATTATCATTATTATTATTATTATTATTATTATTACGTTTCCGTGCAGAAATACAAACGAAAAACGGAGGAGACAAAAAAACCAAACGACATAAATAAAGTTTAAAAAAAAAATTAATAAACCACCGGTCTCCGCGGCGCCGGAACAGACGCACGCAGAGAGGCGCTCGTCGGAAACCGCCGTTCACACGGGCACCATTATTTGTCTGACCGGCTGCAGACCGGCCGCCGGGTCGGATGACGTCACGCCGACGACTCCTCCGCCGCCGCCGACGCCGCCGCCGCCGATGTACGCTACTTTTTGCGCGATTCCACCGCCGCCGCCGCCTCCGCCGTTCAACATCATCATCTGATGTTGTTTCTGCTGTTGGTCAGCGATGTTGGCCGGTTTCGCGGCCGGATGATGATGGTCCACCGCGGTCTGAAGTTGTTGATTGTGCAACGCCGCCACCGCCGCCACCGCGTTCTTGGGCTGATGCCTTTTCTTGTGCAACGCCAGATGATCGGACCGCGCGAAACACCGTTCGCACACCTCGCACCGGAACGGTTTGTCGCCCGTGTGCTTCCGGTAGTGTCTGGTCAGCTCGTCCGACCGCGCGAAACTCCACTCGCACGCCGACCACGTGCACCGATACGGCTTTTCGCCTGTAACAGAAAAAAATTCGTATTATAATTCGTATTTTTAGAACAGTTGTGTAGTCGTCCTAACTGCGAGATTGTATTTCGGAATAATACGATAATGGGACGCGGTTGAGCCGCGCCGTGAGCATTATTTATTAAATGAGTTTTGTTACAGACGTACAGTGATTCTTCTCGGCAGGACGAAATGTCACATTGATCGAAAAGTGTATTTGTTAATTTTCTTTGTGTTGGAATTTTCAATTAAATTGCGATAAGGTTTAAAATTAAAAATGTAATGTGATAACGATAGTTATGGGATAATTTGACGCAGTATTCGATTTTCATAAATAAGGGTCATGCGAATTAAAAAAAAGGCCGATAACCACTGGTCTAAGATCTAATATATTATTGTAATACGTATTATAGTTTCAAGGTCCAAAAACAGACGAGTTTGTCCGAATCGAGCAAATAACGAAATTACGCCATTGCGTACATGGTATTTTACGAATTCGTCTATTAGCCTTCCCTGTAAATACGCGTTGGGTAGTACACATAATTTCAATGTTTACTACGCGGTGGCCCCGCACTGTTTATAATAATAATATTGTACATATCGCAAGTACGCGATTTGTGTCAAAAGAATAAAATTTAAGAATCAATTTTAATCCTATATAAATTAATACGACCGCTGATACGCGACATTCCATTCGCGAGATTTGTATCAATGTAATGTATGTGATTATCTCGACGAGGTGCGACGAGAAAGCAATGTCAAACGACACACTACATAGTATAATATTATTATGCCCAATATAGCAGCGACAGATCCAATATTACAACAATAGAACGTTTTCCGATTCGCAATTCGTATACTATTATAAATGTGTACATCGTACGCAACACAACGCGACTCGTCAGAATGACATTTTAAGAGAAACGGAAGAATAGATGAGAAAAAAAAATACATTTTTTGCTGCCCACAAAACACAAACGCACACACGTAATAAATTATATTATTATTGTAATTTGTATAGAGGAATCCGTTTTCGTTTTAATTGGTCTCGATTGACTATACGGCGACGTATTATTATTATTTCGACAATGCGGATCGGAAAGAGGAAAACAACGAATTAACACACACACACACACACTGCTGCAGCATAATATTATTAAATATCTGATGTGGGACGCATCCCCGTGGGGGATTATTATAATAATATCATCGTTATTATAATATTATTGTTATCGTTATAATATGCACTCGGTCGATCGCGAAATTTGCTCCCCGCGCGAACGAAAAACGTGTGTGTCGCCATTGTTTATACGCGACGACTGCCCACGCGCAAATTTCGATGTCGTTTAGCGACGCGAACAATGTAACAATTGTGTGTACGGACACGGAACCGAGAATGATTGAATTTCGAATCCCACATGCGACATGCGAGTACGTATTCTTTTAGACATAATATTATATTATACTAACTGCATAGTATTGTAATGTATAAAATGTACAACGTTCTGTATTTAAGACTGCTGGAAAGACAATCACACGTTAAAAGGGGTGATAACGTCCTTGACCCAGATGTGTTTACCGCAGTTTTGCTAACGAGTAGTGAAACTAGAATTGTTCTTTTCAGAGTAAGAATCTTATATTATAACAGCTTTATAGTATACTAGAATAATCAAACAAATTTAATAAATTATGAATTGCTTAAAATGTAGCCGACGGCCACGGCGAGTTGATTATTAGATTTCGAGTAAAGGCATCAGATTACCGATTATCGCAGATTAATGTATATATAGAAAACTACACACGATAATTTTTGATCGTTGATCTAAAGCAGAGATGGCGAACTCTTTAATATCTTTGTGTCAAAATTAAATTTGAATTTTTTATATCAAGGCTGGCGTATCAGTATGAAATAAATAATTTTAAATAAATTTTTAATAATGTTTTTCAAATTATATGTCGACGATTATAATACACTAGGTACTATTAATGGATTACTTAATGGAAAACATTAACAGCATCACATCGAATACATACCTACGAGATAAATAAATAGAAAATTAATTTAATAAGATTATTTTTCATTTACTGAAAGTGAAATAAAAGTATTTATTATATTTGAAACCACGTGTCGCTAAAATTGTCCGAGTGTGTCACTTTCTGACACGCGTTTCAATGGTTCGTCATCCCTGATCTAAAGGATTGTTGTTAAAGGCACCAGGGATGCCAAAATAATGTTGTCAATCGGGTTTTTAAAGGCCGATTACTATATGTATTTCTGTGTTGAATTGAGTTACAAACGTGATTAAAGAATAAATATTATATTGTATATTTCATAATTTATTTATAACAATATCGTAAATATTTGTAAAAATGGGCAGAGTAGCAACATCTAGCACCAAAACTCAACTACTTTTTTATATTAATATAAGTTATTCTTAAATAGTAATGCAATTGTCTTAAAATACTAAATACTATAAATATAATAATTAAGATTATTATTGTAACTACTGTTGTACAAATAAATAATTCTATTAAGTATAACATTTAACATTGATTATGAATATAATCAAAGATAACAATATCCAAAATAACAAATTTAATGATATTGTTTTTGTAGTTGCTTATTATACTAAGTATACAAGCAACATAATAAATTGTTAAGTTAATAATATGAATAATAATAAAATATAAAGGTTCATGAGAGGCTTATCTGAAGTAAAATAATTTGAATCTTTAGTTGAGTTTAGTGCTGTGCAATATACGTTTTCGCGTAAACATCATATTATAAAATTTATTATAGACTATAGTTCTCTAAATGTATCAATTTTATTTCTACAGCTTTGGATTGTATATTTATGTCGATGCGATTTTAAATATTTACCAATTAATTTCGATCATGTATAATTTTTTTATTTTATTGCAAAGAATAGTAATGGTGGTTGAGAAATAAATATGATAAAAAAAAATTCTCGAATTATTTTATTATATCAATTCGTTTATACTATACTATTTATATTATACTATATATGCCTATAAACATTTTTAAAGTTTTGATAAACTTTTATCATCTTAGATCATCATTAATTATGGAGTAGATAAAAATGATCCTATAACATTATTATTCTATAATCAATTGTATCATCATTCTCCTGGGTGCGAATTTTGTTAGATTTTCAAAACTGTCTTATATAAATACGTTTTTGTACACGCTCTAGTTACTATACAGTGATATTTATATAGCTATTGCTATTTGCTATTGGTTGCTATATCGATCTGCCAATATACATAATATAATATAGGATCACAAAAAAACGTCGGGAAATAACTAGTGAAAAATATACGACTTCCCTAATAGTCGTTTAAAACTAGATTATTCGCTTTCATTGTTGTCGTGGTAGTTTTTTTGTAAAACAAATCGATTATATTTTGTGTATACAAAACTATATAGACGGAAACGAATCACGTTCCGTGAAAAAAGAAATATATACCCATCGAAAACCGTCATCACAGCATAATTTAAATAAAAAAAAAATTAAAAAACTCCGGTAAAATGATAGCTCTCGTCGACGTATTATAATATATATCATATCGTGTCTCTCGCGCGCATATTATAATGCTACGACGAACTAGGATATATATAGTTTAACACAACGCATTCGTATTTTATCCTAATATTATCGAACCCTCTATTATTATTATTGTTATTATCATTACTGTCGTCGACATTTATATTATATCTACATATTATTTCGGCGCTACCCAACCAGAGTTCCTATATATTATAATCGGTAACACTGTGTGTGTTTATAGGTATAATAAAAATAATATTATTATTATTATTATTATTATTATACTCTCTACGTGATACGCACTTTACACACACAACAGTTTATTATTATTACGGTTCGTGATAATATTAAATGTGTATACGCATTTTATTTATTTATCTATTTTTTCGTCGTCGTCATCATGTTATTTAGTGTTTTTTTATTTTTTTTAATTCAAAACATACTCGTGTACCTATAATATATTATATTGTACACGGTTGACAATAATTCAACAACGTTTACGCGGTCACTCGAGTGGAAAATTGGACCATCCGGCGGTGGTAGTTCGATATTATAATAGGTAACATATATATATATATACCAATTAATATCGTTATTGTACCCTAACCGTGTTCCGGGTGACGCGGTTGGAAAATTGGCCATTGGTTTTGCCACGAAATGATCGTAATTTACACGAAACGCTAGAAAGAAAATACAAATTTAACGTATACAATACCAACCCACGAGGAAAAGATTCAATAAGGCAGCGTTTTTCAATCTGGGGATTACAACCCTCAAGGCATCGTGCACCTTTAAATAAGATGTCATATCAGTCAGAAATAATTAAAAAATAACAGTTATCTGATGTAATATATTTTTTGTAATTGGTAAAAGAGATAATTAGGCTCAAATTAGTATTTATTATAAGGGTTGTAAGGTGATTGACTATTTCTTTTTTTACCTATTTTGGGGTTCACAACACTAAAAAAGTTGAGAAACAATGCTCTAAAATGTCTAGTTTCCCGATTTTTAAATTTAGTAAATACAAACAAATTATTTAAAGTGAAAGTTTCTAAAATGTGTTATATTGTAAAATTTCATTTTTACATATAGGTAATATATTGAAAAAAGTTTTATTTTTTAGAAATTTCTAACGTATACAATGTTTATAATTCTTAAGTATAAGTTATTTACGATGACATTTTTAAATATAATTTATTCCTGATACAATTACAACTTTTGATGTATTCTGTGTAGTATTTAATTTAAACTGTGAGTATAATTAATTACAAAATTAAACCATTAAAAAAATATCTGCTTCCGTTACCACGGAATTTCCTAACCCAAGTTACTGTTTTTCTATTTATCTACAATGCAATATAAACCAATATACCTAGAATTCTTCACTTACACAATTGTGACTTTCCAATTAAGTTTAGAGTTTATTACCATTATACATTTTATGAAGGACAATATTTTCTATGCATTGGTCGGTTTTTATTTTTCTACTAACATTTTTTAATGAGTAATTGAAAAAAAACATATAACGATTCCAATTTAAAATATTCTACTAAACAAAATAAATAAATAAATAAATAACATAATTATGAAAACTAACTGTGATTGAGATAAAACTTATTTTAATTTAATCCAAATAAATCAAACATTTTAAAACATAATTCGTATTGCTCGTATTAGATATTTATCAACAATATTTTGCGCCATCCGCAGCAAATTATATGTACCTGTGTATAAATGTACATTATACGATATCACTGAGAACCGTGAAAACAAACCGGGTTCGTTTGGTCGCGATTGTCTTTGGAACACAATCGCGAAAATTGCTGTTTTCCTAACCTCGCGCGCTTAACGAGAGTTATTGTACGAACGAACGAGTAAAATAATAATAAAACATAATATTATATTATATTCTCCCGTAGCGGATGCCGTCAATGTTCCTTTATAAGTACGCGTTTGTCTATTCAATATTTTCATAAAACACGTCCGTGATTCAAAGAGCTTTGTAGTATTAATTTTTTTTTTTTTAAAAAAAATCCATTCTGCAATACATTTTCTATTATTTCGAAAGACTATACGGGAAATAATTGCTAATATAATATAATACAATGTACAAGCGTCAAAACACTATTCAAATAATATGATAATAGTATTACACTGTTGATAAAACATTCGAACTTTTTCGATTCTGTTTAAAAATAATCATCATTCAATGTATATGTAAAACTGTAAAAGATTACCGTTTATTATACATATTAGAATAATTATACTCAGATGTATTAATTGCTAATTGGAAATTACGACTAAAATAATATTTACATTCGTTAAGTACAAAATTGTTCAACTGCAATTCATTAGATAAATGTTTGTAACTCTTATGAGTATTTTAAAATAACATTATAAAATCATACATATTATTACTTGATAAACTTGGTGTGCTATTCTCATTAACAGTTAAAATTAAAAGTATAAAAAATTAAAAATTTTTTTTTTTTTTTGAACAATGAATTTTTTTTAAGTAGTTACATTATATTTTATTAAGTGTAAAATATTCAACATCAAACAGGCCCATATAGCTGATGTAAATAATTGTGTTTGGAAAATAGTGGTAAAATGTGTCTACATACAAATGACCAAAAATATGTTATTTTACATACCTATACTGAATAGGTAATATTGATTATATAAAATGTATTTATGTTTAAAATATAAAGATAAATTATACTGTTATATATATATATATTATATTATATTATTGATGAAAATCAATAAGGGTGTCATAATAATAATTTGTATTATGTATATTATATAAGTGTACCTATACTGTTTGTTTCAAAACCAGACATAATATGAAAAAAACGAATCAGAATATTGATGCATATAATAAAATCAGCTAGGTATAACAAATAAAAAAACCTACGCTACTCTTAATTCATATTACGTACCTATTATATAATTTAACTTTACACGATATTTAAATAAACTCCAAAGCTTTGGTTTGATATTGATTATAAAATCGAAGAGTATAAAATCTTAACGCTTTATATTTTTTTTTTTTTGTGAACAATTCAAATGTTATATGTATTGTTTGTAGTTGATTTTAAAAATAGACACCTAAAGTATGGATAGTGTTTTTTTTCAAAATCTGATATGTTTGATTTGACTATTGCTCTTATATATCAAATTATTTCTATACCTACCGATATATTATATCATAAGATATAAAATCCATTAGAAAAAAAAAATGGCACTTGGTCGAGTTTGCACAATATTAAATTAACATCCTACGTATGGTGTTCAAATTTATGTTTAATTAGTGTTTCGAAATGTTTTTCTTGTAAAACGTAATATTATTATCGTTTGGCCTACACACCAAGATCGGACCGATGACAGCGGCGGCGGAGACCGAACGGCAGATGGTGTTTTGTAATATAAATTTCACGGAATTGTCGGTAGTACGACAGTAATGCGGCGTTTTTACAACTGTCCGCGAGAATTAGTCGGAAAAAATTGCGGTTTTTTATTAATATTAAAGTATGACTATCGCCCATATAAAAATAAAAAAATATAATGCCGTCAAACGTACCAGGAAAAAAACGTATCTGACGCTTTGACATTAAAGTAAAATATACGTATTATTATCTTGAACACTTACCATACGCTTTTTTTAATATTTATTATAGTATCACACCACAATTAAGTTACTATAACTAGAGGCATAGACTAAATAATATTAAAAATATTATAATATTCATGTCATACGATATACCGCAGTAACAAGTTTTTCATTTAATTAATATTAAATAACTTACACGTTTATATTTTTATCACGAACCACTAATAATTTAATTGTCTTATCACTAAATCATTCTAATTATCTTGATAAATTTTTTTGCCGTATTTTTTATATAATTTAAAATCTTTAACTAATATTAAATACTTTTATATTTTGAAAAAAATAATATATTTTTTTTTATCTTAACGATATTATTTATGTTTGAAATAAAAATGATAAAAATTAACAATTATTTAAAATGTGTTCGACGAACTATTTAATATTAGAAATCGTAAGGCAGGTTATAGGGTAATATTGTCAATTGGTAATATAATAACCTCAGTTTATCTAATAAAATGACCTTATAATATTATATATTACTATAATGTTATCTATGTTTTGAATTGTTACAACTTTTTCTTAGGAATGAATAAAGTTATTATTATTTTAATTAATTATAATTAATATTATTATTTTTACAATAATATCAAACACTTCTTTGAAATATTTGTTTTATTAAATTTTTGGTTACATGCATTATATTAATAAAGATATTAAGAACCTAGTTATTATATGTTTAACCTTTATATGACAAAACAAATTTAACTAAAATTAACTATAAACATACCTAAAAAGTAAAGTCTATTAAATTATTTAGAAATGTATTTAATAACATACATTTTGTAAAATTCAAATTTATTAATCTTCAATAGACGTATTACTTTTCTGTAGTAAATCTCTAAAAAATAAAAATTTGGTCATCCATGAGGCCATGACCGTACGTCTATGGATTTCTAGATAGAAAATTCTTCTTTTGTAATTTTCTGTACAATATAACTCATATTTTCAATGTTAGTATTGTTTACCTTCTTAAATCACCCTCGTATCAAACTGAACAATCGTATAAAAACTGCTAAGCACAAATAAAATAATTCCAAGTAGGTACATAAATATGTATTGTATACATATTATTACATGTGGTTAAATATCCTGTTGTTGTTGCATTTGAATCAAATTTTTCGATTAACATTATGAGCTACAATTTATAATTTACACGTGCATATTGACAAAAAAATGCTTTACTTAGCAACTTTGGCAACGATTAATTTAATGGCTATTTTGAAGAATGTATAAATTATTTAATTGATGTATCACGTTTTAATATGCGCATTCAATTAATTGATTTAATATTCTTCATGATATTCACATAAGATTATATAACTCAGAATATACATAGTGTTATATAAAAAGAAATAACTTAACCTATAGTGAAATATTCTTAAATTGTATTAGCTAGATTAAATCAAAATATAAATTATTAAAATTATATAATTTGATTATAGTACTCAGGAAGTCAAACGTCATTTATTTTCTATGGGTTGTATCCGTTGGATTTATCAATCAAATGTACGCACGTTTCTCGTTTGTATTAAACGAGTACACATTTATTATGATAATATATACTACATATTTGCATACTTAAAAACACGTTAAGTCTCTGATTAGCCAAGCGTTTAATATACCATTGATTTTTTATATCTATACGTTGTTTACATTTTTAACTGATCTGCAGCGATGGCAACAGTATATGTATATGCAATCTGTACAATATTACACCTTATGTGTATTGAGCATATTACCTATATTATATTAGATCCTCAAGTTTGATACTTATAACGGGCGAAACAAGTTTTTCCACTATCTTGTCGTTCAAATTCAATTAAACGTTTAAATAGATTTAATAATAATAAAAAAATAAATAAAAAATTGCATTACCCACTCGACCACAATATACCGCGGTTATCGATTTATTTTAATTTGGCGCGCGTCTGGTCATTTTGTTTATGATCTTTCAAATAATTTGCACATTTATGAATCACGCTTATAGATACTTTATACATATTATATAAAATAAAATAAGAAACTAACAAATAAAATGTATACAAATGCACATAAATCTCGTCGCGTGCGTAATAGCGTGTGGGTGCAAAATTAAACTTAGATCTGGTAAAAAAAAAAAAAACCATTATTTTATTATTATAATAATAACGATCTAGATTATATAGCTAGATGAGATTCCAATCAGCTCCGGACAATTATGGCTAAACGATGTATAAATATTGTAATAAATTATGCATTTTATACGCCCGTGGATTATAGGTTTTTATATCGATAGATATCGATTTTAATTGGCCCGGGACGTGTCTTCGTCTTTTCCGCCACGCCAATATATCGCGGAAATATATAGGTACGGAATACGCGCAATAATTGGAAATTAAAACAATTATTATATTGTTTATTTATATAATATAATATCGCCTTTTGCATCCAGCCCTAACCACTCTGTCTAATCTCTGCAATATATTACAATATGCATTCTTTCCTCGAGATCACTTCTTTATACGTGCAATAATTTCTTTTACCACTTCTGAATATATACGGTTTTTTTTTATCTCGAGGGTATAATCTTCGCGTTGTGCCGTCAGAGACGAAAATAAATTTATCAGTATTGGAAATTATGAGTATAGGTATAGTATTTTTTTTTCTCTTTTTAAATACCTCTGTAATATGTACTTATACAAACACGCAGAGTCGTGTTTAACTATTTGGCGACCCGAGGCATTGATTTATTTACCCCTTCCCCACGCCCACTCTAATTTATCACTAACGATAAAACTGTATGGAATATACAACATAGAACAAAATTGTAAAATTCTAAACCCGATAATGAATAGGTATAATCGGACATTTGTTTAGAATAATTATTAAATAATCTATTATGTTTTTATAATCAAATTTGTTAATACTTTTGCTTATTTACTATAAATCAAAGTTTACAATATTTTCCATTAAAACATTGAGTATAAAGACATTATGGTGCAAACACGCCTTCATATTAAAATATTATATTATATTCAATATTACAATAATAATAGTATAATATATAGTATATAATATATGGTAGTATAGTTGTCATAAAACGACAGTTTCCACTTTCCGATTAGACCCGTTGAGTGTTATCCACAGACCGGATCACTTTAGCAACACCGTACGGTAATCGGGAACCGCTGTCCCGGTTAATTAGTTTCAACAAATTATCGTGAAATCGAACTATGAATAGCTATTAAAAATAACAGCAACAACACATAAACTTAAACCAGATTTACTCTAGTGTCCGAAATTAAAATAAAAACAACGGTCTTATATCGTTTAAAACGGAATTTATTAAAAAGAATAACACAGTCATTAAAACATTTAACCCACACACACACATATATATATATATATATATATATATATTATTATAGTGGTTTATATAATGTACTATATAATTTACCGCATTTAACATTTTTAGAAAAATATTTTTAATCTCTATAGATCATAGAAAAAAAAAATGTATTATATTATATTAATGCAAATTATAATTGTTTTTTTAATACTATCACTTAAAAAAATATGAAATTACGTAGAAATATTATAGTTAATCATAATAGGAATATAAATAAATATTATAAATTATAATAAGTATATAATATTATCACTATTATTACCAATATTAATTACAATAAATTTTTTTAAAGTCAAAATATCAATTAGTACAAAGGGTTAGTTGTTTCAAATTACGGAAATGTTTAGAAGTTAATTCGAATATATACTAAAAATAAAAAAAATGGTCGTTTTAAGTTAAACCATTATAATAATATGTAATATCATTGATTATATATACCAATGGTATATATAAATTATAATCAATGGTAATATGTATATATTTACATAGTTGTTGCCTGTGTTAGATTATTGTTTTATGTAGAACATTTTCAAAATTTAATTAAGTTTATCGTTTTTATAATCAAACTTTTATGATTATATTATGTTTAATACCTACTTATACAATTCACACTCAACCTTTACCGTATATATGCGTATTTTTAAAATGTATATTTTAGACAATATTCGCGTGCTACACATCTTGTTAGATTTCTGCCACCTGATTACTCTAGTAAATTATTATATAATTTTATATTATATTGAATATTATAAATATTATGAATATTAATATGAATATAGGTAACTATAAGAAACGGGTGATAAATTATAAATTAAGCAAAAATGTATGTGTACCGCGGACTTCCTGCCATAAATTCATAGACATTTTATCACAATTTCAGGGAGGGCTAACATTTTTAAGATCAATATGACAATGTTGTTCTATCAATTTAACATTTGTATATGTCTAAAACTCAAACCATATTTTAGGGGCTAGTACGAAATGTTAGGGGCTACGCCCATTTATAAACTCTTCTATTTGTGCCTATAGATAAGTTGGGAACCACTGCTCTAGACGGTGGCTGATGTGTGCATGTACCGATATACGTATGAATAGGTATACCTATTATTATTGTGTATTGGGTGCCCGAAAGGATTACGTGATGATCAGTCGGCGGCATCGTCGGTGTTGCCAAGAGCCGTCGTCAGAAATTATCGTGAGACGCGCACACGAACGTAAATATTATTATAAACGCGTATTTTTTCGACGAAAGTAAAAAAAAAAACGCACTATAAACGCACGCGCTAGACAATTAATAATTTGCAAACGGATCATCGTCGGACGTATACGGTGCGTGTTTTAATGTGTTAACGATTTTTCATTTTAATAATAATATTGTTTCGAATTATCACTGCCACGGAATGGTCGCCTCAAGTATCAATAATTTGAAATTTGTTTAATAATTATTGTCAAATAAAACTTCGGTACAGACATTCTGTGGTACCGTTGTACGTAAAACTCGTAATGTATAATAATAATAGTATGGAATATTATAATATATTTTATAGTTTCGTATAGGTATCTTTATATACATATATACGAAGGAATGCCGTTAAAAAACCACACGTGATTGTACAAACAATGAGCAAAAATTACGTTTTTTTACACGGGCACGTACGGGACACCGCCGTCACAATGCCAAAAAAAAAAAAAAAAAAAATAATAATAATAATAAAAATTCATCGGCTTCCGATCGACACTGCATCGAACACGTTTATTATAATACGCGTCATATGTTTAATATTGTTTTCGTGTATTGTCGCTATAGGTATATTATGTGCGTCTATTATTGTGTATATTAATAAATAATAATAATAATAATAAAAAACCACGCGGCCTCCGGTGGTTAATTTTTATTATCATATTTTTTTTTAATTTTTTTTTTTCTGTTCCTCTCACCGTCGTCGCAAGGATTATATACGCGCGGCGTACATTACACGTACGGGTACAATATTATTATATTGTCGATGTGTGTGCCGCGTCGTCGTCGTCGTCGGGTTATAATAATAATAATAATATTATTATATTATATTATATTATTTTGTTCATAGACCGTTTTGTCTTGTCCAGGGTCGAGGACCTTTCCGCGACGCTCTATTCCGAGTCGACCGACGACGACAACAACTAAATAATATTATTATTACATCTATACGTCATATACTTGGTACTAATACATTTAATACTATATTATTTTTACACAATTATTAACTACGATGCGAATGATGACGATTCGAAATATAATCACTTTTTTTTTTTTTTTTTAATATTTTGTACAAAAGTTCGGCTCGAGCGATTATCTCGCGGGCTACGAAGAGAGAAACGTCTGCACAAGAATATAATGAACGAGTTTTTTTTTCTCTCTTTCCGAAAATCATTGACGGGTACACAGCCTATCATCTGACGCATAATATAATAATATCGTAAAACGTTCATAATGTAACATAATATTGTATAGAATGTAATCATAATCCAACCAAATATTATAATATCGTACGGCGATTGTTGACCCGGCGAACACGTGAGCAGCGTGTTGGCGTATATAATGTTTATTATTATAATCTCCATCGACGCGAATTTTATTTCATTATTTTCATATTATTTTCGATCGTATATTACTATTATTATTATTATTATATTCAGCGACTTTCTCCGCGACTTTCTGACTCATCATCCCGCCACGGACAGATTTTCGCGCGAATTCCAACACGCAACATTCACATGAAAACAGTCTAGGTCGAGATATTATTGTAATGCTCGTTCGTTTATTATTATTATTTGTATTATGTGGAGCGACCGTGATTCCGTCGAATCAAGTCACAAAATTCATGGGCGCATTGATCGAGATCGCGGAATGCCTATATATATAACGGTGAATTGATTTTTGTTTTGACGATAAATTAACGATTTATATAATATAATATATATTACGTTGTAAATAATGTACGCTATAATAAAAATATATACTTTACAACCGATAAAATTCATTTCATCTTTATTGGTATATAAGACGAACAAATAATTATGAAGCACATAAATAATAAATGACTAATAATAAGTATAATAATATGATTAATTATTGTTAAACACAAAAAATGCATAGCTATAGAATAATATAATACTTATTATCTATTATTATTAATCTTGAAGTTAGCATGTTGGTGATGAATATGTACGAGGTGTGATCAAAAAATACCCGGATTTTTCAAATAAAACTTTATTAAGACAATATTATTCTAAATACACATTATCACCTTCAAAATAATCTCCCTGGGAAGCAATACACCGCTGCCATCTTCTTTTCCACTTTTGAAAACATTCCTGGTAGACACTAATTGGAATGTCCTTAAGATCGATTTCCGTATTTTGTTTAATGTCATCAATTGTTTGAAAACGACGTCCTTTGAGCGTTGATTTTAATTTTGGAAACAAAAAAAAATCGCACGGAGCCAGGTCGGGTGAGTATGGTGGTTGTGGAACTACTGGAGTCTGATTTTTTGCTAAGAACTGACGAATGAGTAATGAGCTGTGAGCCGGGGCGTTATCGTGATGCAACATCCAAGAACCACTTTTCCAACTGTCTGGCCTTTTTTTCCTAACATTTTCTCGTAATCTTTTCATGACTCCTAAATAATAATGCTGATTTACTGTTTGTCCTTGAGGTACCCATTCACGATGAACTATACCACGAAAATCAAAAAATGTGATTAACATCGCTTTCACGTTTGATCTCACTTGCCTTGCTTTTTTTGGTCTAGGAAAATTTGCTGACTTCCACTGTGAAGATTGACGCTTGGTTTCAACATCATACCCGTAAATCCAAATTTCATCACCTGTTATAATATTTTTTAAAAAGTCTTGGTCAATTTCTGTTCTTTCAAAAAGTTCTTGAGCGATGGTCTTTCGGTTTTGTTTTTGCTCATCGGTTAAGAGGCGAGGAACAAATTTGGCTGCGATTCGGCTCATGCCCAATTCTTTTGTTAATATTTCTTGGCACGAACCATAAGATATTCCGACGTCTTCTGCTACTTCTCTGATAGTTAATCAACGATTATTTCGAATAATTTCACGAACACGAGCAACAGTTTCATTTGTTTTACTGGTCGATGGTCTACCAGGTCGTTCGTTATCCTTGACGGATGTTCTACCTTCCTTAAACCGTTTAAACCACTCAAAACATGTTGTCCGAGACAGAACATCATCTCCAAAAGCTTGCTGCAAAAGTTCAAAAGTTTCACTCGAACTTTTTCCTAATTTAAAACAAAATTTTACGCACACACGTTGTTCTTCTATTCCTTCCATTACGAAATTCGCCACACGACTGAAGCATGTTTTTGTATAAATAACATAAAATAAAAATAAATATTGTTATCGATTTCAAACCAACGCTCAAATTCTCGTTAGAAGTTACTTTATCGAATGACATTATCGGAATTTCGTTATCTTAATTGATATAAATATTATTAACACAGTCCGGGTATTTTTTGATCACACCTCGTATTTAGAACAACTTAATGAGTTTACAGTGTAATTCACCAAACTGCATCTTATTAGCTTTAAATATGCACATTTTTCAATTTTTTTATTTATTTATTTATTTATATTCGCCTAATACCTATATATTTTCTAATACTTGATTTTTTATCTTTTAAAGTATTTTATTCTGTAGTGATAAAATTTTTTTTTCTAAAGTAAAACTATTTTTATTACTTTTTTCGCTACAAATATTTTTCTAACACATTTTATCTTTTATATCTCAATATTCTAAAAAGCATATAGTTTCTTTAAGTATGTAATTAATTTATTAATAATAGATTTGTACTTGAATAAATATTACTAACTGATGTAGATTTTATTGTAAGTACATATTTAACCCATATAAAATTATTTACTAAATAACTTAATATAGACTATATAACTGACTATTATTGTATCCTTATAGGGAATAAATTTTAAGAAACTAATTAATTATTGTAATTGTGATTTTGTTGCATCAACAATTTAAGGACAAATAAGAGTGGTGGTTCCTATATTTAAAAAAAAAGGTTGTACAGCCACAAAACATTTTATATTGTAAATTTGTACAAGTGGTTAAAAACGTGGAATTTGCAACGTTTGGTTAATCAGCTATTATATAATATTCGCGTGATAAAATATATAACATAATATTATATATTACGAAAAAGGCAAAACGTATCTATTCAATATAAATTGAAATATCGTTCAAATCACGTTCACGCCCAATTCGATCACTGCGATTGTTCTACATGATTTCTATTATAATCATCGTATGCATATATATATATATATTTCTTCGCTATTTTAATACTTATTATATGATGATAAAAAATCCTAATCACGTGTCTATGATAATTATGTACATTAAACTGGTTGTGACCGGAGAAATGAAATAATCAAACCTATTATCTGCAGGTCGGTTTGCAAATGTAATTACACTGCGAACATCGTGTTAAGGTTTAATTTAATGTTATCGAAAAGAATAAATAAATAAATGGGCATGATGCCTTCCTAACTGCTTCGACATTCGCCGGAAGGCGATTTGTTTAGTTCTTCTACGCGACGTCGTAAGAAACCTCTAATTAAATCGTCGCGGCCTCCGTGTGTGCTCGATTATCGTAATATTATTATGGTGGCGGATTTAACGGGTGGAAGGAAAATGGTCAATTAACACCTGAATTTTTGATCAAAAAGACCTGTCGATTAAAAACAAAAATTGCTCAACTACATATACATAAAATTACTTATATTGCGTCTAACAAAATTAAAATATTCGTAATCGTATATACGTAAATAATAGGTTATATGAAAACAAATAGAAAAAATATATATGAAATGAGTTTGTCATTGCAGACAGTTTAATTAATATTATAATATTGTAACGATTTTTTTTTTTTTTTTAATCCCCTCGCACTGACCATCGTAATATTTTTTTAACATAAGATATATTAGGTACACACGCTAAACGTGAATGAAATTAACTTTATAAGGGTTTCACTGATAAATAAGTATCATGTTATTGCAATTTTTGAAAATTAATATAATTATAACATTTTATTCAAGGTCTTTTCACAAAATAATAACATTCACAGTTTACAGTAAAAACCCTTAAATGTGCACTAAAAATTGTTTAATGTTTAAAATAAAAGTGGTGTTTTTTTAATAAAAATATTAAAACCGTACTCGTTTCTTTTTAGATTTCAATCGTTTATTATTCTAATAAGTATACATGAATTTATCTACACATAAATCTGTTCCTTAATAATAATAATAATATTGACAAGAAAAAAGACCGTTCGAAAATTACAATAGGTAATACATCTACCACCCTTATTTCGGGATTCGAAGCGTAAACGGAAAGTGTATAATAGAATTTTACAAAAATATACTTTTATTGAACGTTGTTATAATAATAATAATACGCTACATTTATACCTATAATGTCTTATTTATAGACGATAAGACGAGTGGAGACTGTCTGGGTTATATTATTACAATATAGGTACCTTATGTATAAATAGTGGTGCCACGCGATGGCGTCGTCCCGAACACGTCCGATTCGATTACACGGTTTTGTGATCGGCCCACAGTGTACCTATAATATTGGGGAGCAAAAAAGTCTTTTGTAAATTACTTAAAGGTTATTCAATTGTCTCCATTACAATAGCGGCGCCTGCGAAGTGATATCCTTACACGGGAGGTGGTATATATAATAATATGGATATTATATATAAAGTTCATTCATAAAAACACTAAGACGCATTATTATATTAGACAACACTAAATCGTATATCAATAATATGTGTTTCGGAATGTTGTTTGATCCCGACCGATGATATACCCTTTTAATGGGTTGTATATTTTTTGATTTTTAACATCGACCTATATTATTACGATTTGTTATGGTGTATAGTTATTATATTGGATGAACATTTGCAGATATAATAATATTATATAATACATTTATATTATAAAATAAATATAAACGTAAAATTACCTGTATGTATTCTTTGGTGCGCTTTGAGGTGAGAGCTTTTAGTATATCCTTTGTTGCAACCTATAAATAACAATAAAACAAACGATTTTATTAACTATATCGAATAATCGTATATATAGATATTAGGTATTATATATATATATATAAAGTATTAATGGTACCTCCAAAATTGCAATGATGAGTTCGTCTCCTCTCCAAGTCCGGATTGTTCCGTCTGTTAAATTTCATCGATCTTTGGACAGTGTTTCTCGTGACAGGATACGGCGGTGGAGGCGTCCGCCGTTTTCCAGGCGAACCTGGCTCGGAAATCGGTGGCGTCATGGGTGCCACCCGCGGGAAGTATCCGTGGTGATGATGATGCTGTTGGTGATGATGATCGTGGTGATGATAGTGCACGTGTAAGTACGATGGTGTGTATAACCCGGGGCTGGCCACCGACTGGTACTCAGGGCTGCTGACCTCTGGCGCTTCCACCTTAACATGGGTTACCTGTAGCGATTGATCCTCGATCGAGGAGAACATATTGTGAGGGTCAACCACCTCGTTCATCTCGAACCACGGCGGATCCTGCGATTCATCCGGATGATGGCCGTTTAGGTTTGAATCCATATTAATAGATCTGGAACTCTGCAATTGGCCGGTAGACTCGAAAAAGTCGCACATGACCGGCTCGTTTCTGGACTTGATCACATGCTGGTCTTCTACCATCAGTCCTTGTAACATGGAATCGAAGTCAGGAGTCTGTAAATATATAATTAAAAAAATATAAATTTTAATAAATTCTATTAAAAAAATACCAAAAAACAATATATACTTATTATTATTATTACGTGTTTTATAATATATATATATAATATTAAATAATTATTTATAAAAACACTTTATATAATAATAGTGTTTAAAATAATATATAGCTATAAATAAATATTTAAATGTTATTCACGCATATTACGATAAATAAAAATAAATGTACTTAAGTCGTTTCTTATTACTATTAAGTATATTATTGTAAAAGTATAAGATTTTAAATAAAAAGTAGTGGTTTATAATTTTATAAATCATACGGGTATTAGGTATATATATTATGTAATAAATAATAATTAATATATTTATATGTCTAGATAAAATAAAAACTATTGGTCGTTAACTAAATTTAATTTCAATCCCTTTACATAAAACTATAATGATATACGTATCCGGTACATACACGATAGGTACATCTAATAAAATTCATTATATTATTATTAATAAATATAGGTTCGAACGGCAACCAGAGCTGGCGTTAAAGTCTCTCAAATCCTTATCGCCCATAATGTAATATCGTAATATATTACTATTATATTAATAGAAAATTATATAATTTATATTTTAACTCTTTGAACAAATATATATATATTATATACCTATAATCAAATTAAACGCATTTCTTTTATTATACGAGTATGCGATAAAATATTTAATCTCCATTTATATATAGATATATTATAAACGTTTTACATAATATAAACCACTCTTTCTGATATAATATACAAAGTGATTAAACGTATTTGATTCCGACCGATTTTTTGAACACTAAAAAATTTTGTGTTTCACTCTGTATATTTACTGATATAGGCTACGTTGCATATATATATACATAGTGTATTTGTTTTCTCCCCCCCCCCTTTTTTTTTTATGGGTCTACACGGCGATAAACCGAAACCGATTTTATATATAAATATGTATGTGTATATATAGGTAATATAACTATAAGGTCGCGTACGTGTTAAAATAGAAAAACACGGAAATGGTTTTTGGCAACTGATATACACCTGACGACGACGACAGCGACCGGATCGTGGCGAGCGTGGGCTGTGTCTTAATGGGCTCCGGATATGTTTATGGCAACTGCAGGAAAACCGAGACACATGGTCGTAAATACGACGCGGTATTTCGGCAATCCGAAGAAGGTTATATATTATATTTGTTTATAAATCTTTTCTTTTTCTTTTTTCATTAGCTTGTTGATATACATATTATTATTATTATTATTATTATTATTATTATACACCTAGATATAATAATAAATAATAGAATATGACGAATAACAATATTTTTATTTCCCAATCAAATATAATACCCAGGTATCTATTAGTAATATTATATATGTGCGAGATATTTTTCCATATATTATATTGACAACTGTAGATAATTAAAATTATTACTGTAAATTGGAGGAAACGTAAAATGCGATTGAGAATATTAATTATCATCAGCAAAATAAAATATGTATTACAATAATTATTTATTTCTAATATTTCTACCAGGATTGTAAACATATATGTGATTAAAACGAGTAACGATATTATTAATATAATAATATTATTGTGCCATGATTCTCTATGATAAATATAAAAAAAAAAAATTTTTTTTTGGTAAAAAAAAAAAAAAAAAAAAAAATATGGCGTAGATACGTCTAAAACGTATAAAACGCCTGTAACGAATTGCATAATATAAATTATTAGATAATTATGGATAACAGCAGGTCGCGCAACCGTGACAGAATATATATTATATTTTTATGGTGTGTGATGTACCTACAGAAAGATCAGATGATACAAAGACCGTATCTGAAGTGGGGATTTAAGGGTGCGAACCTCCTCCAGAAATTGTATTATTTTTAGAAAAATTGTAGGTACTGTGTTTTTAATCAATTAATTAATTAATTATCATGAGGTAAAACGAAAACTTCCCGAAAACTGTCTCTGGCCTTGGATAATACAAATAGATACATAATATTATATGTGACTTAATGAAGATAAAACATATTGAAATCATTCTTCGTTAACACCTCTTTTATAATGTATAATTAAAAATTATTATTCTGTATTATAGTATATATCTACTGCATGGCATCATATCATTAAATAACATGCTTTATTTTAAATTTAGTTTTATTTTAAAATAATTTTATATTTGCCATCGGAACAGTTATACTATACTTAGTATACTATAATAATAATATAAATTATATTATAACGTTTTGAGTAGAAGAAAATACAGCATATATACCATTTATATATTGCAGTGGCCGTAATTAATAATGTTTTATGGGAAGGATATAGGTTCAATTAGTGACAAATATTTATGATATATGATCGGAAAAAATAAGAACTGTAAATTTATCAAATACACAAAACCTCATAAATTAACTGTATACTCGTATTATTATAACTATATATAATATATTATAATATAAAGATAGAGCTATAAATTGTAATATATTATAATAGTCATAAATTTACTAAAATTATTAATATAGTCAATGTCATATTACGAATATAATATTATCTATGAGGTATGGATATTTGGTTGTCAGTTATTTCCAAGGAATTTTATTTTTCATAGCCAAACTACTCGTACTACCTATATTTATTTTATAATTTATCATTATCTAATTAATATTAATTAATTCAATAACAATAAAAAAACTTATTATGAATCAGACTATATAATTACCACCCACCAAAATGAACTCTTTATCATAATATTGCATTTAGTTTTCTTTAGTTGATTATTAAAAGTTGTAATACCTATATATTTAATATGATCTTGTCTAAATAAAATCATATTAGTAATTAATTAATAAATCACGTAAATTTATAACTATTATATCAAACCACATTAAACACACATATTCAAACAGACTTCACAATACAAATTATGACATCCGCAAGTTTTTATAATTATTTAAATATTTTTGAGATAAATTTGTTGATTGATGTATCTATTATAGCAAATTTTGAATTAATTATTTATTAATTCAGAAAAGATATAAATTAAAAATGTTAATTTTCCTTTGCTTTCCTATACATTATTGAATTTTGCCCGTAATGTATATCAAATATTATTTAGGCAGTGCCGTAAAACGTTTATCTTTTTGTTCATGTTTTTACATGGTTAACATAGGTAACAAGTGATGAATTTAACAAATTTATACACTTATTACACGCGCCAATCGGTTTTAATTAAATCTCGATATTCTACTCATCCGCGCCATCATGATCTATTATTATGCGAGTCCTTTCATAGCCTTGTAACATTGTGTTATGGTGGGTTAAATTTTGGTTTTGTTTATGTACATAATATCTCGATTTGAATACACACTTATTATAATATGTATAATTGTATACAGAGTGATCAGAATTTGTGTTTCGATGATGATGGGGATTATATACATTTTCAATGTTATTTCTATTACTTTTGTAACACGATTTTTTGATTTACTTGTATATTAGGTATATTTTGTATATGAAACAACGACGAAAATACGACGTCAACTCAACTCAAAATAAATATTAGTCAGGTTTAAAATATAAGACGCTCATATGCGTACATATATGTATATAAATCTGTACTGAATTGTATCTAACAAAGAAAACAGTATGTATCATTGATAGTTTCGAGAAAAATGTTTTTTTTCAATTTCTTTATACAAATTGTAAATTTAATGAAATAAACGAATTTTACATAATTATTTATTATGTATTATTATTCATAATATACCTTGATAGAAAAGAATAAAGAACATGTAAATTAGAACTAATACTTCACACTTTTTTTTTATAAGACAGTAAAAAAACATATATTTATATAAAATATATAATATCGATATATGTGTTAAAATTGTTTATTCTTGCTTAGCTACATTTACTATATTTTTTACTAATATGTTGATAAGAAAAACCTAATATATTAAATAAAGATGGATGTTTCTTATAAAAAAATTAAAACTAATTGACGAGTTCATAACAAATAAATATATTTCAAAATAATATAAATTTTAGGTATATATCTTCATCGAGATTGTAACATACAGCTAAGAAAAATATTAAATTTCTTTAACAAGAAACACGTATGTAGATGAGGTGATAAGTAAAATTCTGTATGTACTGATCATATACTGTTTTTTCATTTAAAAAACATGTTTATTTTTTAAAATGCGTATTAATCAAATTATAATTTACAAAGAATATAAGTCAGATATAGTAATTATATTTTAAAAACATAAAAGTTGCAGCTTTAAATTTTGATTATTTTTGTACGAAAAATGCATTTTCGATTTGACATTATATAATGCTCTTCTTTTCTAGCAAGCAATATTGTTATAATAATATATACGTATCCATCATATAAGACCCAGATATAATAATAATAATAAACCGTTTAATATTATAGGTTTTAATATTATCACGATATAGTATATCATTTTATTATGTTTCAATTAACTGTACAAACATGTTTTATACAACGTACAAATTACAATATATATATATATATATATGTATATAGGAATCGGATTTATTGATATATTTATTTACTCAAATGTGTATTCGAATTTATAACCCGTAATATATAAAGATGTTAGGTATGCTCATTATTTTAGAAATTGATATAATTATTTGTCGTAAAAAAAAAAAATAAATAAAAAAAAATATTTATATATACAACTAAAATTGATGTGGAATTCGTTATACGTTACAACACCTATACTTATTAAATATTATAATGTACTCGTTATAATATTATAGTGTATTTTTCATCATTATCAGTGTACAATTACATAAACGTAGTGGTTTTATTTATTATGTTTGTTTTACTTTGTGTTCACTGCGCGCATAGTGCATATTATTATTACATATTATTACAATATACGAGTTAATAATATTCTATTTGATTAAGAATAAAATATTATGTTTATTATCTTTCAGTATACCGTGCACAAGATACACGTGTATCGCAATACACATAATATAATATAATATTATCATGCACTTGTTCTAGTCGATAAATCTATCGTCCGCGCTGATGATAAATAAGAAATATAATAATTTTATACGGTCGAATATTTTAGCATGCAACAACTTGGCAAGGAATATAATAATATAATATACGTAATAATAATAATTTATCTATTATAATAATAATTCTTTCTTTTCACGTGCGTTGCTATAATTTTACAATATAATATTATGTCGAACAATAGTTCATTGTGGTGTGCGAGTAAACATATTTTGCGACAGCTTTTTGTCAGCGCGCATAATATAATAATAAAACGAACGAAATACTCGTTTTTACTCCTCACTTAATCCTCGATTCGTCGTATGTGTTTGCATACATAATAATACAGCCCCGGAGTTTATGATTTCTAAAAACAAATAACTTTGGATTAAATCTAAATCGTCGTTGAAAAATTATTGATGTGTACAGTTGAAAATAATATTAGGTATCTACTTGAAAACATTAATTTGAGAAGAGGAAATATATTTATGTATAAGTGTAATATGAGATTTGAATGTCTACGTTATTGTATCTATTTTTTTTTTTATAAGCTTTTAATATTTGGGTAGTTAAACTATATAGTTTTAAACGATATTATACATTTTATAAAACAAATTTCGATTGTTTTTATATATAGACCTCCTCTCCTTCTTTGTGAATAAATTATATATAGACAATTATGATTAATAATCATCAAAAATATTAATTAGACATAATTTAAATATTTGGAGTATAATATATTAATTAAAGGAATTACATTATTATTAACATTAGTAGCATGTTATCACAGGGTTTCGGTTAAAATCTTACATGTTAAAAGTTGACATGATATGATTATTATTAATTGCATGTTATAATTTTTTTATAAGGTATATTATGCAATAGTATACCAATTTACAAATTATATCACCATATCTATATAGAAATGTTTTAAATTTACTATTTACCCTATAATAACTGCATAGTATAGTGCAGTGGCACAACTAAGGTGGCGTTTAGATTATATTTAAAAATTTTATTTAATGACCAATGAAAAAACATCCTATTTATTTCATATACAAATGTCATCATAATTCATAAGATTTATCAAAACGCATTAGTCTATCGAAAGTAGGATACAAGATAATTATTAAGAACTAAGTTATGGCTGATAGGGTATTTGAATTAGGCGAAGATTCCCTAATTGAAGATTGAAATATGATAGTTGCTAGGGGTGAAACAGAATTTTATTTTGGTGGTGATTTTAATTTAAAGATGAAGTAAATAATATCATAATAATAAGTAAAAGCCGGTATATAAATTTAAAAAATATTTACCTTTGTATTTCAATTTGGGGGTAATTAAAACTCTAAAAACCACCCCATTAGCATGCCCTTACTAGTCACGTTATGGTGTATATATAATAACTTAAATACTAAATTTGTGTTTTAAAAAGGGTTTTTATACAATTCTAATTTTTTTTTTTTTTTTTTTTTCTGAGACGGACTTCTGATCACTCTGTATATTTAATTATAATAGTCACATAATATCATTATGACTACGATCAAACGATAGTCTTTATCAATGTCCTATTTATAATTTTTTTTTGGTTGTTATTTATTTTATGTAGGTACCTACCTATAATTTATATACCACTATTTTACCGCTATTGTGCAAGACAAACGCGTATTACTTATTAATTTATTATATTCTGACGCGAAACGTAACTTCCAAGAGGTCCACGCGCAGTTGTTTGATATATTATATATTATATACCTATACAGA
This sequence comes from Eriosoma lanigerum, assembly GCA_013282895.1. Lineage (NCBI taxonomy): Eukaryota > Metazoa > Arthropoda > Insecta > Hemiptera > Aphididae > Eriosoma > Eriosoma lanigerum. The sequence continues at coordinate 29,909,847 of CM023357.1, forward strand.
GTGATCAGAATAATTAAATGTTACAAAAATGGTAAGAATTACATACGTAATCAATGTTAATTCCATTATATTTGTAACACGGAATTCTAATCACCCTGTATATAATTCATAAGCAGTTCACCGGTCGTCTGATTGATGGCGTTTTAATGAAGTGTCCCAATGAAACGGTCGGGCGAGGATAGTTGTTAAAGTATGGCCTCGAACTTGACGCGCGCGCGTGTGAGTGTGAGTGTGTGTGTGTGTATGTATTGTATTTAATGCAGTTGACCCATTCACTTTGCACCATATCTCTGTCGAGGTCTAATATAAACACCGGTTCGGTGTGCACGTGTTATTATTGCGTAAAACAACAACAATCGATGTATAATCGATATATTTTATTTGTTTTGTTTTGTCCTATACACCCTCGCATACAGAAATAATGTAAATTATGTTCAACGAGTCGAGAAAAATAAAACGAATACTAAATAATATGTTTGTTATAATATTTGCGAAAATCGCACAGATCAGATATATATTATATGACATACTAAGCAGTTATTTCTGCAAGGTAAGTAGCGTAAGTGGGGTTTTAAATGTGAAATGTTTCATTTGAAATATTGACAAATATATTTATTTTATTTATAAATGGTTTTATATTTTTCACATAAACGAAATATTTCATGAAATTTTAAACCCCTAGGCGTAAGTACGAATATATAGTTTATTTTAGTGTTAGTGAATAGTGATAAATGGAAATCGAAATAATAAAATGTAGACTAAATAAAATATATGTACACTATACTCGTACAAAAAATATAAAAAGCAATTTATATAATAACCATATCATTTTACAATTATATATAATATTATACTTGTCAAAGATAATAGAGAAATGGATATTTTATAAATATAAGTTATATATTAGAAAATTACGTGTTACAAAAGTGACATTAAGAACGTATGTTATACCCAGCCACCCGGAGAAGCACCCTACAGAGGAATGAGATAGGAGGGAAGTACTAGAATTTTGTTTAAAAAAAAAAATTATACTCTTTTATTCCATAAAATATTTCTAGTATGAAACTTGTATGTAGGTAGGTATACTATTATTATATAATACAATATATTAATTTATTAGATTTAAATTTTGATCTTGCCACTTGTGGATAACTCTATCCTGTGGGCACGGTTGGTTTTACAAACAATTATTATTATAACATGAAATTTTGAACGCCCTGCAGTATATAATATGTATTATCATTGGTATTATATATGACGTAATAATTCGATTTTTAATGCTCTATAAAGACTTGATAGTTTAAAAAGTACAAAAATGAATTATTATTTAAATTACAATTTATTATTTAATGTGTTTTATAATATGAAACAAATTGATTTAATTGATTATTATAATATAGAGAAATTATGAACTCTAAAAACAAAACCAAAAACAAAAAAACTAATGATATTATCGCGTTTTCGTATTTCGTATTAATATTTTAATCCTCGAAATCTTTACACTTAATTCGATTCAAAACTTGTATCAACGATTTTGACCAACATTTATTATTATTATTATATATGTGTGCATCGTATCGTATTTATATAACATTTCATGCCTACATATTATATTAAGATTATGTGTTAGCACGCGCATATTATGATATTATATGCACAAGAAATTGTACGGTCGTTCCGTGTCTTATTATAATGAAGCTTAATTGTCGGAACAATATCTTCGACGTGTCTATAGTAATATATATACACGCGTATAATAATTTATTGTACGATGTTACTCGCGCACACGCTTTCTTGTATTAAAATATATATATAAATAATATAATACTCTGCCAAACACACATACACAATACGATATAATATTATGTTCGTTATTTGTAATTTTTTTTTTTTTTCGTTCTTTATCACCTCGTATTTTCCTTCTCTGCAACATCCCTCAGGCACACGAATTATAACAAATCAACGTTATATTATATTATTTCACATTTTTTCCACCACCGTTCTGCGGTGGTAATATTATTTATATTATTATTATAATATACAACCGAAGACCAGAACGTGTACGCTTTAGAACCATTGCGGTACTGCGGTGGTGGTTACTGGTTATAGGTTCTGTTGGTGTACGATGTACAACAATGTGGCCGGACCACGTGAACACGTGTACCTCTGTGTGCTCGGGCACATTATATTTTACGTCCTTTGCGACAACGTGTAAAATGTCGTCGAAACATCGATATTGTGTTCAACGCCTGTATAATATCATGTGTCCTATATTATAATCCTATTTATACTATACAACACACCCGACCAAAGTACATAATATTATAAAGTCGAACTGATAATCGTAAACTTGTTGCCCGCTCAAACCCGTTCTTAAGCCGCAAACGCATGTTTAAAGTGAAATCATTAAACATATTTGAATTTGTCTATACGTGTATGCGTGATTCATTGTTATATTATATGTGGCCGCATATAGGTGCAATTATACTATAACAATAAATGGATCAGCCGTTCACGGAGTTTATTGTTTTGATCGTGGAATCATTTAGATATTATGCTAAAAATTCTTTTCATCTGGTCCGGAGAACAGAGAATCAGGAATGTCGATTTTAAACTGTAAATCATAACAATAATTTTAATAGCTATGAGAACAATATTCGTTCTCTTTTTATTGGCAATGTATAATACGAACAAAACGAAACGGTCGATTTAATAAAAACAAATTATAACTTTGTTTGTAAATATATGTATGCAATTTTCGTTGCTTTTTCAAAGACAAAAATGTAATTCAATAAATTACAATTTTTAAAAAAAATTAACGAATCGGATACGAAATGTATAATTAAACACGATCAACACTGCAAATTATTATTATCCGCTAAGGTTTGTTCAAGAAATATTTATGCTAATCCGAAGCGTTAGATCACTCATAAATAACACGAGAATTTGATTTCTAAGAACATATACATGATTGCATGAGTAATATTCATATCAATAGACTATGAGTCAAGTTTACTATCTGTACGTAACATGAATGAAACCGTATTGTTTTTATGTACCTATAAAAAAAAACATGTTGTGTGAATTAATTTGTTTTTGCATTTCACACTAATTGTTTTTTTTATTTCACAATTTTATTTATTGATAGAAATTTAACACGTTTTCTGTAAAATGTATATCAAAGTATCTACCTACCTAAGGGGTTTTGACAACAATAAATTACCTAACGAAAATGTTTGCCCTTTTAGAGTGGTACAAAAAAAAAAAAAAAAACCTGTAATTTTACTATTACTGTTATTCGCAATGTGTCTATAAATTTGTTTCTTATAGGCAATCGAAACCGGTCCGCGTGTCGGAGTCGTCGGATTACCTAATTTCCTGTTATTAACTCCGCTCCACCATTCGTTTAACAATCATGTATATTGCGCACGAATAGATCTACACCGTTCATAGGCCTTGAGTGGAGAATGAATAAAATAAAAAAATAATAATGACGACGTCCGTTTTTGGAATCAGTTTCCCGTTCAGCGTTTCCGTTTTAAAATCGAATTTAATACCTAATCATATAATATATACATAATACACGAATCAATGGCGAGATATTTCCATCTCTTAAAACGTTTATAATATTATTATGATGGATATTAACGACGAGAGGCGCCTTTGTAAGTATCTAATTTAAATGCAAATCACCTAGATAGGCATTGATAAAACATAATACACAATTCGAAGTGTTTGCCAAAGTAAACGTTTTGACTTATTTTGTCATTTAAGGCGATTAAAACCTTAATATCGATATGTGTGTATAATACGAGTACATAATATTACTTTAATTTAAGTAAAAGAATAGTTATGCGTAACGCGAAAAGATTTAAAATTGTCAATTTTCAAAAATATATATTAATATATTATGAAATAATATTTGTTTTTACAAAAATTATAATTAATAACACTGGATTCTAATAATACATCCTCCGGGCAAAGTCGATCCATCACAGAATTATACGGGTTTCATAGTTTAACTATGCTTTTTATTCGTAACTTCGGGCATTTTTAGATTACTTTTTAAAAGTAATGATTCATAATTTACGCTATTTATTAGTGTCGTAGGAATTATATTACTATATAGTTGTATTATTAATAAGACCACCACGCTATTTTAGATTATCGCTTAAAATGCCATCTGGTTTACGGCCAATACAGTAAATTTACCAGAACGAAATTAAAAAATAATCTTATTCCGCGAGTTATATTTTTTAACAAAAATGTTTTTTTTTTTAATTAATAACAAATGGCACGTTGTTGTTTGTAACGTGATTAATATATTGTATATTATAAATTAGCATTGAATTACGATTTATCTAGCAAAACTATACGGTACAGTAAAACAAGTTTTAAAGCAATAAAATATTGAGAAAAAAGCGAAAAAAATAATATAAACACCAAAATAAAAAAAAAAACCATTTAAAATAAGCATTCGGAGTGCTATGTCATTTCTTTTTACCTGTACGAAATATATAACTATCCCGGAAAAATATGTTGTTTCATATCGAATGGTTAAGTTGTACGTACATTTATCATTATTTTATTTTCGGCAAAATGGCACTAGAGGTCGAGAGTACTCCATAATTATACGAGTATATATATATATATTTTTTTATGAAAAAAATTTAATTATAAATTATTAAATCTTGAACATCGAAGTAAACAATTATATTACATTATTAATCCACCAGTGTATAATAGTTACATTAACACTTATTTTATCCGATAATGGTGCGTCAGCATAATAATATTGTTTTAATTAAAAATATAATATAAAAGATGTATATATATATATATATAAAAGTGAATAACCTTAAAATAGGTACTAAATTGTACTTACTAATTTATAATATCATGAGAATCGAGACTTTTCCTAGTTTATTTCAGTAAATCTTAAGATTCCAATAATTAACGTTGTAGTTACAACGCTACTGTATTTTAGAAACGATTATTGATAAATCTTAGGATATTTTCACTATTTATTTATGAAAGAACTCTTTATAATATTTAGCATTAATAAAATACTAAAATAGGTAGGTACTAATATGCATAGTTTAAAAATAAATATATATATAGGTATATTGTATACTATTTAAATAATAATATAATTATAAAAAAATGTATATTTAAAATTTTTATTTATAATTATAGTTAGTTTATAAATTAGTATTAAAATTTTAAGTTTAAATAACATAACAATTTTACCTTTGATATTTAGACTTTTACCAGGGTTTTTGTATATCTTAGGGCCTAGACAGTATAGTTAAATCTTGAACAGACAAAACACACAATAATTCTGGATCAACTTTGGTGCATCTATATATATATATAGGATTAATTATAATCGTTTGGTGACTTTTCAAGAATGACCGAGAATATAGTCTGCGAGAAACGTAGAATTTACCAATCAATTACATTTACATGAGATAAGTTGGTCGGTTTTCGACACATTTAATTTAAACTCATCGCAACATGTCATATAATAATATTATAATATTATATTACATAAACGTCATTATTATATAGTCAATATATTATTATTATTACTGAACGCGATCGGAAAACGTGTGTGTCAAAAAAATAAAAATCAGTATTGAATTATATGTTAAAAAGAGACACGCGACAGACAGAAATGGGTTAATAAAACACGTCAACTGCATATATATATATATATATATACAATATATAATATATTATAATAATTTAATAATGGAACGTCGTCGTTTTAGTTTTTTATGTTGTATGCGCACGGCTGCAGCCCGCAGTGACCTTTTATTATTTATTTATTATTTTTTTTTTTACGGTGCAATCGATTATGCAATCGCTCGTAATCGCCTCGATTGGCGCGAACAAACGTGTATAATAATAATAATAATTTAGATCGCACGGAGTAAATTTCTTAAATATATTATTTTATTTTTCTTCTGTTTTTACACGCCGACATGAGTCGCGCGAGTAGTTGCGAAAGACGCAACATTTGCTCGTATTATTATTGTGAACGATTTTATCGCCACCACGCGGTGTTACGCCGTGCGAAAAGCCACAAGTCTAATTGGGTGTTGGAAGCTAAAACTGGGACGATGCAACAGAGCCAAAGTGCATACTTGGTGACAAGAGGGGAAGAAACACACACACATATATATGTATGCAGGCAAAAGCCAATATAGCTTGATTAAATCGACTACGTTATAATAATACGCATAACCTGTTTAAAAAAATGTAAAAAAAAAAAAAAATGCAATACCCAAGATATAAATGCAAATTGTCGTAATTGCAGTGATTTTATGCCAAGTAACTATACTTTAAACGCGAGTATACATGCATCTGCGTATAAAAATGCTCTCACGGAGAACCGCGAGTTCTCGCAAGGACTATAAACTATTTCGTGACTATACACAACAATAATAAAAACATTGAACACAAATAATTGTATATAGTTTTATAACGCAATATATAGCACATTATAGTATTATAGTAATCGATTGTCGGGTGTTTATTGTATGTAATAAACTAATAACGCTTCAAGATTGGTTACTGTAAGAAAATATAATAATATTTCCCTAGAAAAATTATCCAAATATTATAAATTTACAACTATACTATTACTTTAAAATGTATATTTATACGAAAATTTTAAATTGTTTAATATATTATGCAAGACCTAAATTAAAAATTTTAAATGGATTATATTTTTTTTAATCGTTATAAATAATTCATTTCAAATTTATCGAAATATAATCTGAATATTTTTTTTGGGTACCTAGTAGGTACTACCTACGACTAACGTGCGGAGATAACAATAAATTCGTCAATAGTAATAAATAATAATAACTACAAATTTATTAGTTATTATATAGGTATTTATTATCAATGAGATAATGATAGATTTTATTGTTTCGTTAAATTATTTACTTCCCATTACACAGATCACTGTAAAAGATTATTTCTTTCTTATTCATAAAAACCTGCCACTTATTCTTATTTTGTTGATAATAAATTTTAATATGTTGCGATTATGAATACTAATATTTTAAACGAAATGCTAAGATGTTATTCTTTGTCCATGAATTTTATTCATGAATGACTAAATTTAAATAGTTATTTAAAAAAATACAGTTTTAAATATTTGAATGATTCTATTAATAACTTTACCAATAATTTATTTATATATATATAATATATTATACTATATAGTATTTTAAAATGTACATAATCTAAATTAAAATAATTTATATATTGCATGTATAATACGAAACTATATTATATAATATCTATATACATTAAAGCTACCAAAATTCCAATTTTTGATTTCTAAGTAAATATATTGAGTTGTATCAAATACTAATATAATTATATGATATAGATTTTGAAGACTATATACTATTATTTAAATTACTATAATAATTTATTCATAGTACTTAATCGTAATGTTTCACCTTTATGTATTCGATTTAAAGTTTTGATGGGTTTATTATTAATCAATGTTAACATCTGTAACCAGTTTTTAAACACTTATATAGTCAATCTATGACTATGAGCCCAACTTTAATCAAATTTATTTCGAATACATTAGCTATTGTCAGGTCATTGGTTGATCGAGGAAATCATGTTTGTTGAAAATATCAAACCACTTCAAAACCTTGTTTGTCACAAAAATACACATTTATTTCAATATAATTCAGTCAAAATTGCAGAAATGAGAAAATAGGTACCTACTATTCGTCTAAAACTGGTTTGAAATCAAAAATCTAAAACTATAAACCAATTGTTCGAACATCCCACTGCTTTTTCATTTATTAATAGTTGTAGTTGAGCTACGGAAATTTATAATGCAATATTCTTAAGACATAAACATATTTTTCATTGGCAATTAATATAGTCGTCAGCATTGACTACTGTGCGTGATACGCGTGCGTCACTGAAACTATACAGTATTATTTTAATTTTATCCAATTAATATCCCAATGACCAATACTTAACTAAATTCATATTATTTAATATTCATAAAAATTTATATAATTTTAAATTTTAAACCGGCTTTAGTTTTATATAGCGGTACCTATATACTTAATATTTTACGACAATAATTTATTAGTGATATATCTAATTCCCAAATATAAATAAATATGTTTGCCAAACAAGTAGTATTGAAATATAAAAATAAAATAATATGATGTAAAGGAAATGTCGTAATTTATCCGAAGATCGGAACTTTGAGACAATCAGACGTTTTGACATTTGGGGCGTTATCCATTGTGTCCGCTCGACACACAATAACACACGTAATTACACGATTATTGCACCATTTTTTTTTCTTGTGTATTCTTATTGTTGTTTGTGTCTTCGGATTTTATTTTCATTATTATTGTATCTCCTCTCGCGGTCTAACCCACGAAAGAAAACAATTTTTTTATTATTATTATTATTATTATTCCCTCAAACCCACGCTCACGCCACGAGTTCATTGTTCCCCGGACGTATATTATACATAAATATTTGTCAAGATGTATAAATGTTCTGCGGTATATAGGTATTTTATAGGTATAGTACGATATCATACGATAACCGTTGTTTGACAATTTAAATTTAGGTTATGTTGTTTTAACTATAATAATCATTTAGTCGTCTATATGCTATTTATGATAAATGATGATGCGCACGTGCCGAAACGCTTATCACAAATTGTACTGTAGCGAATAGCGATAAATAAATAAATAATATTTTTTATAGGTATTACTTACTGTTATAGAGAAAAACCAATGTATTAATCTAATAACAGTAAAAATTTTCAGGAGGAGACGAAAACAGAATCACGCAACCTATATGTAATGTATAATTCTCTGCGCGATCTGTAAGCTGTACCAAATGGCTAATAGTAATAATATGTGATGTGAATTCACAATTATTGGACAAACACACACACATTGGACGATGTTTTATTTTGAGGAGCATAATTTATCAAAACCAATTGACGTTAGCTAACGCTTGACCTTATGCTAAATATTAAATTCTATAATTACAAATTTAAATTAGGTATATTACTTTGCGCTTCTTTTGGTAATTTGGTTATTTGAATATTATTTAATATTACGAATGCAACATAGATAATATGTATATAAAATAAGTATGCTTATGTTTCAAGAATTCGATTGTAATACGTATGAACATATGTCATATTATAAATAATACTCCTATACAATAAATGTTAAAAACAATATCATTTAATTGTAGGACATCGTTTCATTTTATTTTTTATGGAATAATATTATATAAACGTATCATCTGATAACCGTTGAATAATTTATATTTTGAAATTGCGCCAAAACACATAATATGTCAGAGATATAATAAACCCATTATTGCAGTGTGCTGCGCATTGTTTCAATATTTCAATCAATTGTCAATTTCTTTTTAACGCAATATAATAATATACTATAGCCACTAACAATATTTTATATATAATATCGAATATTTATTAATTTTATTAATATTATTGTAGTGTCCCGTTATGGCACGTGTAAAGGTCTCTGGTAACAATATTATATACACATTATATTAAAGTAAACGTGGGCAATACGAAAAATCCAATTATGTTTGCCGACCTTAAAGAAATGGTAAAAAAACCTATATATTTTGTTATAGCTACTGTATTTTCGTTTTTATTATTATTATTTATTTATTTCGTTAACACGTAACGTTTATATGGTGGGCGCGTTTCAAAACAACTGGTTAAATTGGACGTTTTGTTCGTAAATAAAATTCTTACACGCCTACAATTCGCATGCGCGCGAAACCCACTTACGACCTCAATTATTATAAAATAAAAACTGACTTTGCGGGGAAACATAATATCATTGCGTTTCGTCGACATAAAGTATAATAATAATAATATTGTAATTTGTCTAGTGACACAACTATACAAGGTCAACAGTACTTATACCTAAGTTCAAAGACAAAATATATGGTATAAACCTATACAAGGGTGGGTAGAGATATTTGTAACATTATTTGTATTATACATTATATTAGAAGAGATGCATATATAGTGCACCTATATACTCGTACTATAATTATTATATTGTCACCGTATATCGTATGCAAAGTTGTTCTAATAATAATAATAACAAGTAACAACATATTATATTGTACAAGAAAATTTATATAACCTAACTGCGTAGATAATTGAAAACAGCAAGTAATCATGACTTATAGAATTTGAAGTGATTGACTGGTGATATTGCGATTTCGCTTATAGACGTTTCAATGTATAAATGAATAACATAATAATAATAATATTATTTACGTATGTCTATATAAAATATAGATGTCCGATTTTAACGGTCTCCGAAGTTTTAAAAATTAATATCCAGCACATAATAAATTGTCGTCCCAACGAGCCCGTGCGACGTTAGATAATAAACGGTGTTTTAAGAAAAAAATATCGAATAGATGCGGGTGATAATAATATGCTAATATGGTATAATTTACAATCGTAAATATCTATAAGAAATATCGGAGGCACTCAAATTACTATACTCAAATTGTATATTAAAATATCTGTGATGCGTTGTCCATTAAATTTTCATTAATTTTTGCATATCCGTTTGGATTTGCATTTACGACTCGAGTGGTGTGTTTCAATGCTAATTTAATTTCAAACATGGTTTTTTAAACGGATTCTTATTTCTTCGCGTGCAACAAAATAATGGCATTTGGAATATATGAATATATAGTAAGTTATATTTATACTTAGTAAATCAGTTATATACTCATGTATTATATTAATAATACAATGATAGTTTCGTGAATCCTTTAAATCCAAAAGACACGACAACAACGCGATAGGATACATTCATAATTTAATGATCGTTATTTTTTATTCTTCGAATATGATCACACTGCACATACAATAGTTCGAGGCGTATGATCGTCTATGAACGATAAAACATATTACAAATGAAACAAAAAGAAATAAAAAACGAAAAATGATAATAACGTAACTAGTCACCCGGGGCCCCTATAATTATTGTGTTTTTCTTTCTCATTTAAATAATCTTCTGGACAAACAAATTTTGGTTTTCGACCTTATACTGTAATGAGTGCAGGATATTATGCGCGTATGAGTTAATTTATTATAACTACATAGCCAATAGCTATAATATTATATAGGCAGGTACATCCGTATAACAATAATAATAATAATAACGATCATGTAAATAATTATAATATAGTCGTTTACAATTTTATCTCGAACCCATATAACGCAGCAGTCTTAACGTCATAGTCGTGTATAGGTGACAGCTATGACTATAATAAGTAAATAACTATATGATATTATGTACCTACTTTGCGTATAAGTAAAGATACACAATCAGATAGACGCAACACAATGAGAGATTGGGAAAGAGGTAATAAGAAATTATGGACGGAGGTGCGAGGGAGAAAGAGGAAAGCGATTATTCATTTCTAGATTTTTACTATGCTTTAATATACCACGCCAGAACGGTATTTGTTTACATCGGAGGGCCCCAGAAACACGTTTGTATTACATTTTGGCCAAAACTAAAACGACATTTATTTGGTTTGGTAAGATAATTTATGGCCGGGAGGGCGAATTATAAAACCAAAAAAAGAGTCACGTAGAGGCAAAAGAAAAACGATTTGGTCTCGAAGAAAAAAAAAAATTAGTATTAATAATAATAACCAACTAGCAATAAAATAAAAAATAATGTAAATACATCATTATTATATGTTATATGGTACAGTTATATCTTATATACGAGGCGATTTCCAGTGGCATTCGGCCATTATCATAATATCTTTATTTATTTTTCTCTTAAAATATTATAGGTGTAAACAATCGGTTTTAAGTGGCACGGGACTACACATTACGGCAATAATTTAGATCTGGAAAAAAACATTATTATATGTGTAATAATAATATACGAAACACTAAAGAAGAGAAGAAAACAGAATTTATTATATTGTCCCGCCGCTTACCACGAGTGAGTTATATTATATACCATTCGTACCTTGACCCATACACGGTGTGCATATTATCGATGATACACGCACAGAAAACTGGTTAAGCACCATCGTCATTATTTATTGTAAATTTATAAATTACAATTTACGAGTATATGACATGAAAGACTAGGAAATTCACTATTACGATTTCCTATAATAGACAATTTTTTTTGTATTTATATTTAGTCTTCATAGTTCACTAATTTACTATTATTATTTTTTAACTTTTCATCAATGCGTTTCAAGAGAATAGTTATTTTCATTTGAAATGCCATTGACCGCCCACGACACTTTTTATTTTTTTATCATCTCTAGAGACCGGTTCTCGCTGTTATGCTAAAATTTTTACCACAGTAATTATCCATCCGCACTGCGTTATGTTTTTTAATAGTCGGCATAGTTGAAAAGCCGGAGGTATTGTTTTCGCTATATAAGCGCGTGCGCCGTGGGACGCCCACCGACAAGATAAAAAAAAATTATTAAATATATGTATAGGTAAGTATACATAATGTACATTATGCACGCGTGTATATACGGGAAATGTTTTTTTTTTAAATATTATAATCAAGGTTTTTTTTTTATTTTTTTACATTAACTTTGATAATAACTAGGTTTATACACGTAGAATTATTTAATTTAACCGAAAACAAAAGAATATCATATTTTTAAAACTCGCCAATAAACACAAAAATTATATAGGCACATTTTGATACATTTTAAATTAAAATAATGATGAGATTAAACATTATTAATACAATAATACATAATAATACAATATATTGCAATCATGATTAACTAAGAACATTTCGGAATTATAGTTTTTAATTATTAATATAATAAATAGTTCACAATTGATATAATCGTAAATCTATAAAAATTGGAATTAAAACATTAAAAGTAATATACAAATAAAAATATGCAATAAATTAAACTAAAGTAACTATAGATATATGAAGAACTAAAATTGGTTATAAATTCATACATTATAAAAAAAGAAATTGTCAATCGACTTGTTTGTTATGTATAACAAATAAAAATCCTAAATTAATTTAATGACGTTTAAAATGAATGGAATTTTTTAATAGTGAAACGGGTATAATTTAAATATAATACTGTATCCTATAGTATATTAATATTAATAATTAATTAACTTTTGATATTTAATTTAAATAACAATTTTATATATATATATATATCAATTTCTACATTTATATTATTATATTTTATAACAATGTCTGAATAATAATACGTCATGTCGTCATATATATATATATATATATATATATATATATATATTATAATATAAATAATAAGCAAATCATCATCATAATCATCATTATTATAATAATCAATCAGAATATGTATAGTTATACTACTTAAATTACCTGTACCTAAATTATTATCATAATATATAATAAAGTCGTTAAAGATTACTAAAGAAAGTACCTATAAAGGAAATACAAAATTTATAATAACAATAAAAAGAAAATGAAAATGAAATTTACAATCGAAATGCATTTATATAACAATATATTACCCACTATAACAAATTATATGATTTTGATTAGATGATTATTATTTTATTTTTTTGTTTTGAATTATCAATTAATTGAGTTGAATGTATGTTTTTAGAAGAAGTATCGTGATAATGTACCTTATTACAGTGTACCTACAATATTCATAGTTTAAAAAGGTGTAATAAGGTGTATATAATGTGTATAATGATCAAGTAGCACGGTTCAAAGAATATTATCTATCAAAATACGTCGCGTATAGCGGTCTGCAATTTAATTAATTTGTTGTAATTAAATACATTTTGTAAAATTTTAAATATTTATTCATTTTAAATACAATTTGTATTTCAACAGTTTTATAAGAAAAATTCCATATCCATATCAATAGGTATTGCCTGTTTAAGTAATATAATAATCGAAAAATAATTTATCGAATAATATTGTACGAAAATGAACGATATTCGTTTTTTTAAAACAATATAACGTGTATTGTTTCATTTTCTATTTTAATTGATGATGCTTCTATAAAAATTTAAATGATTGAGGGACCACGGATAAATTCTCGCACGACCCATCTATAATAATCAAGTGGCGACTAATCACGAGTATGTTATATCTTATACTCGTATATAAACTATGAATTTCATACTGCATAAGCTTTCAGTGATTCGTCATAAACATGATTCACACGTTATTGTATAATTTATACCTACCTACAGAACGCTGCAGTTCATACAATATCCATTAGTAATATATGTCATTTCTAGTTAAAATTTTGTCCGTGGATAATAACGCATGAACAATTTCGCCGAGGTCGTAAAAAATTGCCCATTTTGTTTTCAAATAAGTACCGCGCTGTAAATTTCATAACGTCACATTACGTTTCTTGCGAATCGCTTATAGAAATAGTGTGACGTGTACAATATGCGTTTGGTGCATTTACCGTTTTTTTTTTTTCCGCGAACGGATACGAATAGGTACTGCAAGGACACACCGAAACACCTGGTTTCGAATATATATATATATATATATGTACATAAGTTACATCAAACTTGCAATGTATAAAATAATAATATTTATATTATTTACAATTATTACAGGACATACACCACGATAGTATATATATTTGGCGTCAAATCGAAATGTAGCTATTTTTTTTTTCACAAATATATTTATTTTTGGATCTTAAATAATTATTTCCGTCTCCCTAAATTATATAATATATACAAGTCACAATTTGTCATATTCCAATCGGTATTTATTTCGCTAACTAATATAAACTACTCGGCTATTCAACATATATTCTACAGTAAACAATTGTACAATAATTATGTTTAAGACAAGTTAAGCTTATTATGACAGATCATTCCGTTATACGCGAACGTGATTATAATAGACAATATCGTTGAATACGATATTATACAGCTAAAACGACAATAACACGCTAATATTAATCATAAACTATAGATGAGTATATTATGATTATTAAATTATAATAAATAATCTGTTTAAAAATATTTCTAAATATCAATTTTAGGAATAAATCAAGTTTTAACACACTATAGTAACTTAAACTTAACTTGTATTACTCTTCAATATTTTATTCAAAATGATTATTAATGTGAAAACAAACATTATTTTATGTAATCATATTATTTAGTGTGTTCTATAGAAAATTAGGCAGCGAATATATTATCAACACATATCAATTAGGTAGGCTATAGTACATATACGCGTACTTATAGATCAATTTTTTTTTAAACTTTCACTCGTTATATACTATTTGTTTAGGATATCCATAGAAAATACTTGCTAGGGAAAGTAAAAATGTATTATCGAGTTGCACAAGAAATCTACAAACGTGATTATATATTTTAGTCTTATATCAACAAAATGAAGCAGTAACTTTAATGTTTTTTTATAAATTACAAATATCCGGAAAAAAATGTGCGTGTTATATTTTTCTTAGGCGCAAACATGTTTACCTTTTTTTATGAACAAATCATAAAGCATTATTCTCGGAATGCCTTTATTTATATCAAAATAATAATATTATTTAAGTATACTTATTTAAATAAATATTATATCTCAAATTTTGTGAAAACGAAAAAAGCTCTACTAAACACATCGCTGTATATATGTATAATAATAATAATATGTTGGTCTATCAAGTCGTAAAACAAACAAAATTATACGTTATAGTCGCGAAACTATAACGTTATGTATCGCAAGATCTGTGTTTGCTGCACAAACACTTAGACCGAAGTTTCGATAAACTTATTTTTTTAATCCTATTGTGCGTGGGTCGTCACGACAATCAAGACATATATTATGTATACAGGGTGATCAGAAATTCGTATAACAAAATCTATATAGACCAGTATACATATCCATGATTTAATGTTTTTCCATAAAGCGGTTTTTAACATTAATTTTCAATTACCAATACAGTAATATTTAGAATCCCTTCTGGCATAAAGTATATAAATAGTATAATATAATCACGTCCGAAAAATCAAAACGGCAGTCAATCGACACGATTCCGATGATATGAACGAAATATTATATGTTATCGCTACGTATAGTTGTTATTATATTTTGTATAAGTAATAATATAATAATATATGTATTATCATATTTACAACACAAAATAGCTGCCGGTTGTCTCTGAAAACAGAGCAGCCTCGTCGTGGACCAACAGTGGCATCATAACGATAATAATAATAATATTATTATTATTATTATTATTATTATTATCATCATCAACATTGACCGAACGGACGATTATTATACAAAACGAAATCGTGGGATGTCTGGGGCAGGAAAAATACAGCATTATAATCGAATTTCCAATTTATACATATTATAAGGTTGTTGCTGCTGCTGCCGATAATTACAAAATATATGCCTTTAATATGATAGGTAATAATAATATAAACGAGAAAACGATCATCGTCTGGGCGGTACCTATGGGCGACGTGTTTTAAATTATTATAAAAAATATAATATACACCTATAATGTTATATCGTCCGAAATGTACCTATATAATATATTATTTTATATTTAACCGACCAACACGTTCGTAACAGAGTCGTCATAAATCCGGTCGGTTGTCACCCTCAGCAGCAGCCGCATGTAAAAACGCGGACGAGGATAATATTGTTTTAATTTTGAATTTTTTTTTTTTACACTCTATAATGGAAAACCGGTACGTTTAATCACAAACGTATAGTAATTTATATTATATCACAAACATTCACACACACATAAACATAAATTAATAATTTTTTCCTAACCATTGCCGTCCGAATAATATTATATATAATTATATATTTGAATTTCGTGTTACAAAAATGGTAGAAATTATAATAATATAATACTCGTAGTACGTTTTAAATATTATTTCCATTATTATTGTGTTCCGATCACTATGTATTGTCATACAAAGTGAACAAAACGTTCGTAACGTAGTTGTTATTCCCATAAGAATAAGCAATAAGCGAAAATCTGATTTCATTTTTTGAGGGATTATTATGAAGTCAAAAAATTGTTTATTAATATTTTAGAGTTGAGCAAATACTAATTAAAATAGTCTCTTGATTTTCGCTCATGCTGACGACGAACATGTCTGAATACTTATCGGGTGATTTACAGTACTCACTGTATTTATGTTTCTTAATATATACATATATAAGGTGTCACTTTTTGATCACCCTGTGTTTTCCTGTCTGATATTTTTCTAAAACAAACTTGAATACATTTTGGGAGGGATAAGCTCCCTATAGCCCTCTCCACTATATTTATAATACGAATATCTAGTAATAATAAAAATAATACAATTAATAATAGTTATTCATTTAAGACCAAAAAGGAAAAAAAAAGTAATGCTATTCTATTATTTTTAGTTTTTTTTCAACACAATAAATTTTTTAATAAAATATAATATGATTAATATGGTACGCTTAATAGTATTATAAATTTATAATGGTATCTGTATCCTAATCAAATCCCGCCGTCGCCTAGCGCGAACAGAATATTTAAATATTAATCCAACTACCCGCATTCTCCCAAACTGGTTTCCCTGCGCGATTCGTTCATTCAGAAATATTATAAAAATATATTTTTTTTAAAAAAACTGCATAGATTTTTTTTATCATATCGTAATATCGTTATTATTGTCAATATTTCATTATTATTATTTTTTTTTTTTTACCTTGTTCGGCGCGTTGCAGTACCACGTAGATTTATGATCCATGCCGGTAACCAACTGTAACAAAAAAAAAACACAATACAATCGATTTTAATCTTTTATAATAATATATTATTTGAGTTTATACAGACACAATAATATAAACATACCACACATAAGACATAGTTTAATGGTATAGGTAAGTACTTCTTAAATAGACGACTTGTTTTATTATTATTATTTTTTTGTTAACGTAAAAAAATTAAACCGTATATTATAGGTATTATAATTTATCTGGCGTATATTATTTCTTTTTCTTTTCATCAAATTAATCATCATATATTTTTACCTCCACAACTTTAAATCTTATGAATACTTTTTATCATCATGTTATATGTTATATTTTAATGATCTATCGTCATCTTTGTTACTAAACTAAACCAATTCGCATATTATTATCATGTAGGTACCTATAGGCAGATAATATATCCGTTTTCTTCTCTGAAATAACATTATAGTAATATCGTCATCACATCATAGACATTATTAAACTTGTAGTAGTAGTATAGTAGTAATACGTAACAAGATATCTCATAACGCCTGAGGTTAGGCGTTAGGAAATTAAATACGATTTTCAATGATTTTTAACGAAAAAAAATGCATAGTATTACGACTTACGTATTCTATGCGATAAAAAAAAAACAAATTGTATTATTATTATACGTTTATATTATAATATACAATCAGGAACAATCAATTCTTAACCGGTTTCTTTAAATTGAAATCACATCTTATACCATACGATTATTATTATTACTTATTATTAAATCGAGAAATAAACATATTATAGGTAAGAATTATTGATTTATATTATGTTTGTCATTATAATACGCATACAATCATTGTGCATACAACACTTGAAAAATTACTATTATAATTTTTTTATTATCTTTTGCGTGTATCAAACTATCAAGTATATTATTATTTAAATATTTTAATGGTAAATAAAAAACGACAAAATTATCGTTCATCAACATTAATTTTAATGATATAATTATACTTTTCTATAACATAAGTTTCACATTTTTTTTTAATTGTTGTTCAAACAACTGCTCAAACAAAGAAAAATTCGATAAAAAAAAAAAGGTAGGAATATCTTTCTATTTCATTTATATATTATACCGTAGGTATTTATTATCTATACCATTTTTCATATGGATAATGGTTATCCAAAATTTAATATTTTTAACATAATGTTGTGATTCGATTATATATAAGACTAAATAATAACATTTCTCGAATACCTCAGAATATTTTAAATGAAATTGGAGGTAAATTGTACATAGTGAATGAATTAAATTATTCAAGAGTATTAATAACACGAATGTGTACATGTACAATAATATGATACGTGTATACATTATACGCGCATAAAATCGATTAATTATTTATAATGAATAATATAATTTTGTAATTAATATCAATTTTAATATTTGGAACGAATGCGGACCGCGCGATGATATTAAAAAAATAATAAGCTATATAATATTACCTATATATTCGTCAATTATTTCTATGTTTTACTATAATATGACGCGTGATTTTAACAATTCTCTGTCTTTTTTTTTTTTCACGCTTTCATTTCGACTTATCATATTGTACTAAAGTTATTATACGAAGAAGAGAAATATTTAATAAATAGGTGTTAATTTTTCAGGCTACGGACTACGTGATGTCATGGCGGCGTTCGTTCAAACGCACAATAATAATAATATACACACCTGTATAATAATCGAACGTTGCAACAAGAAAAACGGTCGTCTACGTATATAATAATAATAATATATATTTTAATATTATTATTGTTTGTACGTTGTTCCTTATAACTATAAGTATAATAATATACGAAGACACTCACGCGGTTTTCCATTGCATATTATAATATTATAGTCGGCACATGCCATACAGGCACACGCGCTGTGCACTGATAAGATAGGCTAAGAGGACACACGTCAATATACACACGATATCGTTCGAGAAAGTGGTCCCTAAAGATCAAATATTTACTCAAAGAAATCCATTTTTTCTTCTTCTGTTTTTCGTTTTTTTTTTTTTTTTATCGTTTATATAACGAGAATAACATCTAAAACGTACTTATTTACGTGTTATGAGATCATCTCCGAACCATTATCTCTACTGCAGTGTGCTGTATAGTTTAAAGTTATTTCTACTTTTATCAACGCTGGGCAAATTAATGATATTTCTTTAACTACCTACGTACGAGTATAATTAAATTAGTTGTTAATTATATTTTTAGTCATGTTAAAAATTAAATTAAACAAAAAATGAACTTATAAACGTAAGTAAATTTATACTTCTAGCTAAGTATGATTTACTATATTATTATATACAACCATTACCTAGTTAGGTAATACTGACTCTCAAATTAACTAATATACATTCCAGAAATATGTTGGATGTGAAGAAATTGACTCATTCTAAATAATATTATAGACGTATAATATATAGGTTATCTTGATTCTTAAAAAATTGCTAATATAAATATTTAATATAATTTAATAACTAGGGAGCGGAAAAAAACATAATTTAATGCTCTTAAAATGTTATAAAATATTCAAAATATGTTCTAAAAAAGTCTTAAATATTTTTTTTTTATAAAAATTAAAATTTCATAATTTGTATCTAAAAACTATAAAAATAAAGAAAATGACCTAAAAATTAAAAAAATTGTCAAAAAACGCGAAATAATTTTTTTATTTTTTTATTAAAAAGTACATGTAACGAATTTGTGTTCAAACGAATATCGCACAGCAACCTTAAGGAAAAAATGCAAAGTGCATCGAAATCCTAGCTATACAATATTAGTTATTATTTTATTAATGTTATTCTTTATGTAAATTTTCACGTCATAATATTATTTACAGTTCGGCATATTCCTAAATTCCTAATTACATTATTATGTTTTATATTGCAAATGGGGAAGATATACATAAGGTTTATAATATTTTGCTCTTCTGAAAACAAAAACACATTCGTTTAATATTTCATCGATATTAAAACTTGAACTATTTAGTATTAATAAGTATAATATTATTTAACAAGATAAACTACTTAAGCTATATAAAAATGTTTGAAAATTTAGTATTTTTTTATCGAATGTATTCAATTAGTTAATTATTATAATAATGTACTTATATAAATATATATAATATAATAAAACATAAAATGTTTTTTAAATATTTGTTTTTTGGAATACGTTATTACTTATGATTATTAACTACTTATATTTAACAGATAACTGCTGTTTTGTGCATAATAGAATCATCAATAAAAGGCAAATGTCAAATGTCAAAAGTATGCTCCAAGTGGTAATTTTGAATAAAACACCAAATCTAAATATAAGTACTATATTTGGTGATCTATGTTTAAAATCCAAACTTAGATTCGTCTTTCTGATGCGGTATTTCCAGCGAATCGCGGAGCAGGCAGATTTTAAATATTGTGGTCGATCGTCATAGGTAAGTATAGACACTGATATTATTTTCCATTATTTTTGTTAACATTAGGTTCGTGCGCTCATCAAACAAACGGGCTATTTATTTACCGCTACGGACGATCTAGTGCGAGTTTGAAAGGGGAGGGCATATACACAACCGAGTTGCGGTTGCGGTTATGACGTTTCCAACCGCACGGTCTATATACTCGTATAATACATTTTTCGTTACCTTTTTTTTTACCAACATATATATTTATATACACGTTATTATAGCAAATACACATGCGAAACGTTTAAAAGACATATCGTGTACGGATTATAGCGCGCGCCGCGTTTCTGAGTACAATGCGAGACCCAGTTTACGCATGACTGAACGTTTGCTCTAAAGATTGAATGGTCAGTTCGTTTTTATTTCTTTTTTTTTTTTTTTTTTTTTTACGCCAAGTCTTAACAGTATACACGATAATATAATATTATTATAAACATTACATTCTGAATAATATAATATACAGAGTGACTACTTTGTTTTTGATTTTTTCGGGATCAATTATTACTTCGTTTTTACATACTTTTTAATAGTTTAAATAATAACTTTATATCTACTATGTATTATATTTCGTATAATATAATAACTGTATTCGCCTAAAGTAATTGTTAAAAAATATTGACCAACGAGGAGAAAATTAGTGTGCTAAGCCAAACAAAAAAAAAAAAAATCACTCTGTATATTATACGAAGACTATAAATTATAATATATAAGTAAACGTCGTCGCTTCTCTATTTGCACAAGACGGCCACATTGTTATCTACAGTGAACAGAGCTCGTATTCTGACCAAACAATGTTTGTTTTTACGCAGCCGCCGTCGCCACCCATCGAGCGCCAAAAACAATAGGTGACCGATGCGCACTGCCGCGTTTCCGCGACAACGCTGCAACAACCGTAATTTAATTTATAACATCCTTATAGTGCGTAAACTGCATAAAAATGCATAATAGTCACCTGTATATGCACCACCGCGCGACGATCCGCACGACACGCGCATCGTGGTAACTAAAAAATGTTTAATAATAAAAAAAACACTACGCCGTTATAATATATATATATATATATATGTTTAAAAAATGGATATCGAATGACAAATGGTGGATTTGAATGATGCACTTGTAAAACGAAATGTCAAACCAATGTCTAAACGATTATGTAAGAAATAATATTTTAAAAAGCAATTAAGTCATTAATAATATCTTCTATAATGTGTTTTTATTCATAAAATTGGTCGATTGTGTGTGGTAAAATAAATTACACAATAAGAAAATTCTATGCCCATTTCATTAAATGTTTAACATTTATTTATTTAATAATTTTTTTTCGATCTAATAATTTGGTGAAATTGTTGTGTTATAAGGTTATACGCGAAATAACTTTTTAACTGCATTGGTGCATTTTTCGGGGTCTAATGCCGAAATCTTGTAACCATCAACCAAAATCGATTTTCTTCAACTACGATTTCAAAAAAAATTTTTTAATTTTTGCTCAACTAAATTTTAAGTACGCTTTCCCTCGATGTGTGTGTACACTCTATATCATCAATCTGGTACTAGTTACAATTATACCAACAATTTGGTTACATTGCACGCATGCAGCCATGCGCGGATGCGGTTATTCTCTCTAATGTACGTCGTATAAACCGCTGTCCGAAAACTAAACAGGTTCATTGGAATTTAAAAATAATACATTGTTTAATTACTGCAAATAGTATTGTATTATTGAACAAACTTTGATCGATCGATGACTTTTTTCGGGAATTTTATCATATCACTATTATTAAAGAGGTGTAGTTCTCACGTCATAGTAGGGTAAAAGAGATAAGGACATTCTTTCATCAAAGATCTTAACAAATAAATCATAAAGCAATTTTTCAATAAAATAATTATATTTATAGTTTATAGTACGATTTTTAGATATATTATTATCGCAGACATAAATAAATACAATAGGTACCAAATATTATATATTTATATGTGTACACCGATTCGTAAGAGTGAACAATTTTTAATTTCAGCATTATTATTGAATTCAATTTATTTTGTCACCATAAACGGAAAAACTTTACTAACCTAACACATCCCTGTGTTAATGTATAATAATAATTATAATGGGTGTAAGCGTAAATGATATACACGTGTACACTGTTAGGGTGCGCATTTCACAGAGGAATGAAAAAAAAATGCATTTTGTTATTATTTGTTAATGAACTCGAAAAACCGCGGCCGACACCATCCGCGTCATAAAGGTCGGTATAGTTTCGCTTCATTTATACTCCGGTCTCCGGTAATTTGGATTGACGTTATGTAAATATAGTCTCGCAAATTAGCTAGGGAGGGGCATCTGGCGTTTTTCAACCCCTTTGCCTAATTTTTCAAACAGTCGACACTAAACAGCCGGAACGATATAAGACATATTTCACTATACAGATGTGTGTCAATTATTGTTATTATTATTTTTTTACACAGACTAGACGTCTTTTTTTTTTTTAAATTACCACGACAAAGCATAATATTATTACAAAAAGGTTTTTTTTTTTTTAATATGCTCTAATAGAAAAAAAATTAATATGTTTACTTTATAATATGTAGTATCAGTTGTAACTTGTAAATTTGTAATCCTACGTAGGTGTATAAATAAGGCGGCCGGAATAGCTGAAGTTTCTGGAAACACGGTATGATAATATTATTATAATAATTTGCATAAATATATATTTTTTCTATTGACAGTTATAGCAGACAGCGATGTGTTGAGATTTAAACTTTTAATAACCTTAATATTATCATACATTCTGTACTCGGAATTCGTCTTATTTTAATATTTTAGACTTTTCAATGGTTCGAAAAAAAAAATCTGTGTATATATCACATGACGGTGTTATGGTGTGATGAGTACGTAATCTTTACTTTCACCTATCCAAAAACATATTTACAGGTACCCCTGGTACCTATAAATCTATAATATATAATAATACAATATTATAATACATCTTCTCACTCTCTCTATCTTTGCCACTACTATATGGCGAGACGACTATAGTGTAAATGTGTAATGATCGATAAATCTTTCAACGTATCAGTAAATTACGCGGCCTCCAGCGATAATTCAATCACGGTCTCGAGCGAGCGAGGGGAAGTTAAAATAGAAAAGTGGTGGTAGAATATATGTGGTTGATTTATTCGGCCGGCAATGTACTTTTACAAAACTGGATTACTGTCGTCGACCGGTTTGTACAAAAAATCTATAATATCATTATTTTTCATCGTACAGCAGGGAATATATTAAATATAGGTATACATAAATGTAAATAGAGTAAAAATGTATTTTTATTTGTATTATATTTCAAAAAAAATTTTTTAAAAAAGTATTATATATTTATATATTTATTGTTATTATAATATATATGGGTTGAGCCCTTTTTTACCCTTTTTATTATTTTTGCAGCAAAATATGTATAATGTTAATGATTGTAGACATAAAAGTAATATGAACAGCTTAAAATAATATTGACAGTTTCAATAATTAATTTTTTAAACATTTTATAATATTTAAGAGAACAAGAAAAAAAAGAAAATAAATAAGAATAAATTAAAAGTTAAAACATTTATCACTATTCGCGTTAATAATTATCCTTCTCATGGGTTCATTGGCCAAGTAATTAATTGTGGCATGAGGGATGTAAAAAGGAGCTGTATACCTAGTGATATGCTGATGTACCTTAAAATATAAAAGAGAAAGAAGTTCAGCGGATATATAAATTATATATATATATTATCATATAATATATTATCATTGACTTCTAATTTTTAATCAATATTTTAACTAATACTCGATTTGGAAAATGTAAATTATAGAAACTCAATTAACAATTTAAAAACTAAGATAAAAATTATTTATAACAGACCACAGGGCATAGAACCCCCAGATATTATTGGAATTTCCTTTAATAACTATATAACTATAATACATAAATGTATATTATCAAATAAATAAGCATCAAACTGATCAAAGTATCTTTTACATAAAAAAAGCGGGAATATCAATTTTAGACGTTTCTCCTTCGTCCCTTTGATCCTTGGAGAAATTAGTGGTTTATTATAATTAAGATTTGAATGCAGTGATATTGCATTCGAATATACGATTGTGAGCGAAACTCAATATAATACAATATATTATACTTATAATCCATTCCAAAATGTTACCACGTATGTAAATTACCTATGAGAATAAACAAAAAAATTTCAAGTCCCTACGTTTAAAACTCAATTAGTTATCATGAAACATAAAAATTCAAAATAACAGAAACCGTATTTTGTCGATTTTCCGCTATTTTTAGGTAGTTTTTCTTCTCCCAAGAAAATTTTTTCGAGATATTCGGGAAATTAGCAAATTAAAGTACCAACTAGATGCAATTTTCTACCGAAGCATATCCTATTCGTCATAACCATAATTTCTACTCAAAAAAGAGTCTTCAAACATAAATAAGAATTAAGCATCATTGTAAAACCAATACATTCTTCGCTTCGCTCAGAATCTACTAAAAGTACTATCTAACGAAAACAATTTTATTGTTACTAATTATTGTTGATTGTATTAAAAATTTACAATTAGTAGAGCTATATCCTGTCTTATCAACGTTTCACCACATCTGAGCACAGATTTTTTACAATATATTATCAGTATATTGGATTACGATCACAATTATATTATCGCCGTCCTGTAAAGTAAAGCTTTGGTATTATTCTATACAATGCGTTAGTAAACATGATATTATAATATTATGATACAAATATTTACGAACTGTACGATGTGAAGAACACCGCAGACAATTTGTCGTACAACTTGTGCCTAATATATTCAAACTTATACTCATTACTCGTATAAGGGACGCGACCGGAAACGTATGAATGACGGTCACTGTTGCCACCGAAAGGCCGAGCCCCTTTACGGTCACCCGAGATGACAACGAGCTATTATGATGTGTGCGTTTCTCGACCGCACCACATGTTTTCCCGGTCCATTGCTCGGTGTTGATTTAGGACAAGTGAGCCCTTATCGATGACTATATTATTATTATGGTCTCCATTACACATCATACACTCGGTACATGACGCAGAGTCTCTTCAAACAGTCAATCCGCCATATCAAAGAATAAAATCGTTTTTTCCTCATTCTTCTTTGACTCTGTGCGGCCATAATGACTATATATATATATATACACATTATAAGATTATATCAGTACTTCCGTTGTGTTTATTATCAATGATGAATTTCCGGTATAGGTTTTAGTTTCCTATAAAAACTTCTGTACACAACTTGTATATAAAATGACTAAATATCTCATTTATGGAGTGATTCGATATAAGTTTTATAATTTTACTTATTCAAACCGGATAAAATGTAGCCGCACAAATTAATGCTTTTATTAGACAAAAAAAAAAAAAAAAAATTAATAATAATATAATAAAGGAAAGCAAATACGTCATGTACTAAGAATTTCCTATTGCAAATGTTTTTCGAAATAGTAAACTGAAATAAATATATTTATAAAAATATGGAGTAGGTCTATATTTTATAGTCTATGTTATAAAAGTGTAAATAGTGAATGTGTCAAAGATCAAAAACGAGATACATATTTAAATTAAATTTCATAGCAAAATATTATGTACTACCTACTAATAAACAGGTAATAAAACTACCAAATCAAATAATACATATTTTAAAATGTTTAGCATTAAAATTCTTTAACAGATATATATTGTTTTCGTACATTTATATTCAAAAATCATAATAATCCCTTATTAAAATTGGTCGATTTTAGAACAACGGTTATACATTTAATATTGTAAATTAAGTAGGGGGATGATCGGAACCTTTTTGATTGTGTGAAATACCTATATATAACGATTGTTAGGTTCGTGTTGTTCACGTTAAAGTTTTAGAAATACAGTTCACTTTTGTTAAGTATACGTAGGAAATTAATTTTCGTTGTTTATTAATTAAATACACCGAACCAAAAATATTATAAATAAAAACAAATATGTGTAATATATTAATGGTGATTAAATATGCACGCGTAAACTTTATAATAACGAAACCGGAACAAATGTTTTATGAAGACAACCGATTAACTCAACTATACGGTTGGCAAACCACATCATTAGGTTATTGCTCAGCTAACAGACATCACGGTTAGGGTCTCACATATTTTATAATCATTATTTAAAAATAAAAACATATAATAATATGTTAAATTTAAAACGAGGCAAAGATTATAGCGACCAAAATCATCCGCACGTTATAATATTTTGTTTGGAAAAAAATTACATTATATAATAGGGCTGTCGGCTATTGTAGGCTGAAGATTAAAATATTGTAAAAATATGTTCAAAGTGTAAAATTAAATTAAGTATCACGTCATGTGCTAGATACACACAGGTTATATGTATGAATATGGTTATTAGGCATGTGTCACAGACTCACAATAAATATCTATATTAACGATCGATACAAGAATATGCTGGTGTGAAACCCGACGTTCGAAATGACTCAATGGGGGTTCTTGATTCTCTTTTCGAAATAAAAAAACATGCACTACCTTATACATATTATAATACACACTAATGTGATTATGATAATCGTAAGTTTAAATATATATTTATATATATACTAGAGATAATGGAAACAACCAATATTATTAATAAATGTTGTCATAAATTCGTTGACAATTATGATTTGTCATGGGTTGTGGGACGATATGGAACATTAACAATTTTACGAGCTAAACAAAAATCTATGTATTTTATTCAAATGATAAAAAAAACTGACGATTTATAAATAAAACATAAATTCACACGTTTAAAAGATATTGTTTACTATCTACTAAAAAAACATATTACGAAAAACCCATTAATTCAGGCGTTCAAACAATTAATATAAATTAATTAATAATATATATTTTTTTATGTTAAATATATTATACTTAGGTATACTATTTAGTCTATTATTATGAAAAAAAAAACTAAAATATAGTAATTAACAATGTTACGCCATCTTTTTTTCTTTCTGGATACGAATCAAATGGGATCGAAGATGGTTTTTCTTTTTGTACTAGAATAATATAATATGCATTTGTGTAGTTAACTAAATTATTGGGCTTTTTCGGATAATATTGTGACTAACTTAAACGCTACCACTCGCAAAAAAGTCGTGGTAATCCGGGAGTCAAACATGGACCACGCGAAACTAGTAAAGAATAATAAATAATATTGATGAGTACATCTACTTAAAAATTACCTATAGATTTTTGAAAAAAGTTATACGTTTTCGGATAAATGTTTATAATTTAAATCTGTACGCTAACTATACTATAAAAGAATAAAAATAATTAAGCATAAACAAAATATATGCGTAAACGATAAACCTATCGAATAGAAATCGAATAGAATATATTATAATATTGTTATCGTTTGTTTGAGTATAATAATTAGGATTTTAATTGACAAATTGAATATATAAAAAGAAATCAAACTCATCATCCATGCTACATGTATACGAGTTTCATCACGTGTTTAATCAGATCTTATTAACATAAATAAACCATAATAAAGATAATCATTAACACTTGGTATAACACGCGTCTATACATATAGAAAATTAATCGATCTGTGAATAATAAAATATTGAATCGAAAATCAATATAACTATATACAATAGTGTTATGATAGTATTACAATCATAATAATATTATACAGATCGTTCTTTTATATTTAATAGATAAAGAAGAGGAAATAAAAAAAATTATATTATAATATAATTACGCACGTTATATTATACCTAATTCGTTGTTGTTTAATATAATTTGAATTAGATATGTATTATATTTTATTATAATCACACAACACGCAGGGATGAATAAACTATTGGAAGGCTAAAAAACAGAAATCATAATTCATGTCAGGTTATGGGTATACAATAATAATTTATTTTTTAATAAAACTTTAATATATAAATGATATCTAGAATTAATTATTGATAGGTATTATATATATTATTTTTAACAGTAGGGTTTTCTTTTTTATATAAAAACATATTGCATATTGTTAAATTAATTAATTAGTGAGAAAATTAAAATTGAATTGTCACAAAGTATAATATAATAGTTTGTACATCACTGATATATTCCAATATAGTAATTATATACGTACGAGGATTGTTATGGTGTATAACTTTATATCTTATTATAGCGGTAGTTTCGGATAACAGTGTAAAACGAAAAAGTAAAAAATATAAATCTTGGACACCGGCGATTTTGGTAACACGGAAGCTTGATTTAAAATGTTAATAGCAACCTTGATGGGCACATATTATATGTATTATTATTTTTCTTGTTATATTATATTATGGCATCAAGCTATATAATATCGGTGTCATTTGTTACTGTCACACAGATACAGTTCGACCGGTGTTGCCGAGATGTATCAAGATTTCCTTCGGGGCTACCGCGGTATATATTATATGTAGATATAAAAAATAATATTTAAGTACCTTATATACCACATTTAAACATATTATTATATGTTTTTTTACACGTGCACGTGCGTGCGTACTTATTGTCCATTGTGTGTCCTTTTATTTATTTTTTTCATTTTTTCGTTTTTAATCCGCGATACACAACATATATCTATATACTCAATATAGACGTGTTGTACCTCTATACAATAATAATATTAAACGCGCGTACATGAATGGGTTTCGGTATGTATATATATATATAAACCCACGCGACGCCTAAGACCGCCCGGCGCGCTAGACTCAGGACAATTACACCCCCAACCAGTAACCAGTAACCGGGTATCCTTTTAAATCCGGATTACATAGCTTCAATATATGTATATATATTATATGTATATATAATATATATGTATTATAACGTGCGTGCACTCTTATCGGCAGACCGGATCATTTATCTTCGTCCACCGACCTGTCCATTGTTGCATTTTTTTTACCAAACACCCCCTCCACACGTCACAAAGCCCCGCGCATCGTCTATGCGTTCTATATATTATGTCTCTATGTAATATTATTATACTACCTATTCATTTTTGTTATTTTTATTGTAAACCCTTTTGCTCCGGATATAGCAATCACAATATTATTCGAGTTACATGACATTTATATAAATATAAAATGGAGGTAATAAAAATATATTTTATGTTCGTAAAAAATATATATCATGGTTTTTATCACATTTAGTACGCGGTTGAAGAGGAAATAAGTATGGGTACCTATACATCTATTATAATAATACGTCCACGATAGATAGAATAATTTGTATTCACTTGTTCTACAATAGGCCCACGAGAACATACGTACAAAACGTCAAGACGATAATACTTTTTTCTTGTCGAGAGAATACAAATTTGCATAAAGCAATAATAATTTAACTCTGATGATAATCGCATACAAATTCAATATGGCAATTTTATTGTTGCGTATAATATAATGATACGGTTGCATTTAATTATCACAGTACATCTAAGGAATAGAAATATCGCAAATATTTTGATGTGTTATGTTTTATTTGAATTTATATTATATTATACAAATTTAATTTTAATTTCAAAATATAAATATCGATGGTGTTCTCTGATCATATATAAAAATTCACAATGTATGATACAATTTAAATATATATTATCTGGTTAATTTAATTTAATAACATAACATTCGGTACTATTTAAAAACAAAAAAAATGTATATTTTTATTATTCATCAAACTGGCACTATGAGTATTAATTTTATATAAAAAAAAATTGTAACAATAATTTAAAAATACTGATCTATGATCGTCAATCATCATAACCATAAACAAGTATATAATGAACGTTTAAAGTTTATTAATATAGTATTTGGATAATGAAGTGCAACTACAATTATAATTTTATTTATAAAATAACATTTTAACTTTAATGTCATGTTACACTAATAAAGTACACATATAATTATCAAATCCTTATTTACATGTATGGAACCCTGTGGCTTTATTATGATACTTCTATATAAATCTTCTTTGTAGTTTATATACTAAAACCAACGGGATTAATAAAAACCCGATTATTACCTTACATAAATGGTAATGATATTTTTTTCATAAAATAACAATATTAATTTAAATTTAAAAATAAACTCTTTCTGACAATAAACAACTAGATATTTCTTTTGAATTTGTAAAATTGTATTCTACATTTTTATTCTATTGTGGATGTCTAAAATATATTGTTCATGTGTATACCTACACTTTTTACCATTTTTTTTTTTTTTTAATTTAAGTACTATTTAAATAAAACAAATTTAACCAAACCCTTCAATTATATAATTGTAGAGATCGTACGTGTCGGTGAAGGTAAGGTTTTTTGTATTTTTTATAAGAAGGTGTACTCATTACGGGTCATCTGTACAGTTATAATTTTTGACGTAAAGTTAAAATTTATTTAACAAACGGTATCAACTAACTACCCTAAAAAAAATTTTAATGTTCAGGAAACAACAACAAAAAATGCATTCAGGTCTCATTAAAAAAACTTGTTTAAAAATAATACTACATCAGTACAGAATTAATGGTAAACACATTATTGACAACTAGAAAAATGTGTTTGTTAGTTTTCTTGAGCAATAGTCAAAATCTTGTTTAAAAAAAAAAGGTAAGTAAAGGGCGATGAATTATCATTCCTGAATTACTGCCAAGGATCATTGAACAATTCCCTGCATTAATATACATGTTTTTTTTTATATTCTATCGAACCACCTGATCATATGACACGTAATTTTTTCCCATCGAACATTGTGGTTTATTCCGATATTTATAATTTCATTTAATGCAAACCAGTTTATATATCTATCAATCAACCGACTGAGTGCGATTAAATTGTTTAAACTTTCCTTTTCTGCAATGATGACAAACATTCGTTACGCGTATTGCTATACCATGGTTAGCCACATGAACTCCTTTAATTATTTATATATTTAATAAAAAAAAATCCATACATCACATTTAAATGTGTATTTTGTGGACGGTTATAAAATTTAAAAAATAAAAAAATAATTTTATTTACACTAAATTATACCGAGAATAATAATATACCTAACAAATGTATACGATTTATACGATTTTTAACATCTTTAAATCCTGTCCGCTATAAATTATATTTAATCTATGACATCAAATGTACATTAAAAGTTTGTTTTAAACATATTTTTGCTATGAAAACAACGACTCCGTTTATATACAATGTAAAAATAGCAACGACATTTAAATATTTTTAGTAGAAGTTCTAACGAGCTATTTCATAAAAATAAAAACAGTTATATTGATGTACGAATTATATCTTTGTATACGTATTATTGAAATTGATTTAATTGTTTTGGACATGTTTTTTTATTACCAATAAAATATAAATGTTATAAGTTTAAAGGAAAGAGAGAGAAAAAATGTTATAAGTGCTTTGCTGTTTTGTCTTTACGAGGGCCCTTGAGCAATTATTATTTTAGCCGCAAAATACCATCAAAGTTTTCTAGTACCCAAAAACAAGTTATGTAACATTAAAATCGTTATCAAAATCGAGTTTTATTAAGTACCTATTTAGTTTTCGCCACAGAACAATAAAAAACATTAAAAACTCTACAGTTGTATAAATGTATAATATAATAATAAACTATTTCCAAAATCGCTATCGTCGTTGTGCGGTGTAAATGTGTTACTTTTTTAAAATTTACAACCGGTAATGCCCTCTAAATGTCTGCAGACTCTGATTTTACAGCAGCGGAGGCGTTAAATTTATAGAGCATTTTACTCACTGAAATATTGTGTATATAATAATAATCATAATATAAAATATTGTTTTTCATGTTCAGGTGTGAACGTGCCCTTTTAACGAACAAAATATAAATCCAAACCAGGAGGAAAATATAATATAATATAATATCCATTGATCGAAGACGACAAGATATTATATTATAATAATATTACGACGTTATACGTACGCGTTTGTATGTGTCCAATATTCTACTCGTCCACGATAACAATAATAATGATCGACCGGCGATCCGTTGTTTGCACAGCGAGTTCAAGCAAAGACCGTGATAATAATATTACCTGTTGACTGTTGTTTACTCTTCCCGCGAGAAACCGGAGATAACTCGTTTTCACACTTATATAGCAGTATATATTTATTATTAGTATATATTAATATATATATATATATATATTATATAATGCGGTAAGCGACCAGATGTTAAAGTATAAGTATAAAATATAATATTTCGAGGTATAAGAGTGAGTATATATTCGACATATTCGTAAACACTTTTCAGCAGAGGTTCCCAAACTTTATAAAAAAAAAAGTACAGATTCATATTTAAAATTTTTACGAACCATACATATTAATAGACAAACCTAAAAACAATTTTTCGAATTTTTAATTATAAGTACCTACATATTTATAGTCTTAGAATTTATGGGTTCACGTTTTATAAGATCTAGGTTCTAGCTAATTTATTTTTCGCACTATTTTATTATTTAGGTAAATGATATTGTAAACGTAAAATAAATAAGATATACAAATTTCATTATAGGTACAATAGTACTATACAAGTAAAACAATGATTTAGATAAATAAACAAACAATTAGTATGAAATCAACGGTATTTCAGATTCTGAGCGAAACGAGGAATGTTCTTTTTTTATGTCTGAAAGCACGATTTCAGGTAGAAATAATGGTCCGATTACCACAAATAGGGTATGTTTTCAGTAGAAAATTGCATCTAGTTGGTACTTTAATTAGCTCATTTTTCGAATTTCTTAAAACTTTTCCTTTGGTAAAAGAAAAACGTCAAAGTTTACGGAAATCTTAGTTTTGATGGAATTGATTTTAGGTTTTTCATAATAACTAATACAATTTTGAACGTAGGTACTTTAAATTTTTTTTGAGTTTTCTCATAGGTAGTTTACACACGTGGTAAACTTATGGAATGTCCTATCAGTATATTTTTATTCAGTAAATTTTTCCTTGGAAGGAAAAAAACTACGAAAAACTGGCGGAAAATCGGCAAAATTACGGTTTCTGTTATTTTAAATTTTTTAATTTCGTGATAACTAATTGAGTTTTGATTGTAGAGACTTGAAATTTTTTTTTTAGTTTTAACATAGGTAGTACATAAGTGAGGTATAATTTTGGAATGAATTATTAGTGTAGTGTATTGTATTATATTGAGTTTCGCTCACAATCTTATTTTCTAATGCAATATCATTGCATTCAAATCTTAATTATAATAAACCACTTATTTCTTCGAGGACCGAAGGGATGAAGGAACAACATCCAAAATTGACCTTCCCAATTTTTTTCGAAATATAATATGTACGAATACTAAATTAGTATATATTAGGACAAATTTTATCAGATTTATTATAATTTGGGAACCTTTTTTGTATGGTTTTTAAATAATAAAAAAATAACACATTTCCGCTTTTCAAAATTTGACGAAAATGTATAGGTAAAGATAACTTTTTGTTTTTTTTTGTTTTTTCGTCGACAATATATATAGCAGGTATAGGTATAAGGTACGTGTTATTGCGTTCTAACAGCAAAAATTCAACAGTCTTTTACGGCAGCGGCAGCATATTGTATATTATTATTTAATGTATTTTACTCATTGTGTGCGTTTAAAAACAAGACTGGAATATTTTATTTTTATTCGTTAGCGACTGAATGGCAGGAAATCTTGAAATATTTGTTTATTTGTCTATACTCTATGTGCGTATAGGTATATAGGATATAATAATATTTTATACCTACACTAAAATAAACGTGAAACAACCTGTAAACAATTTTTTTTCAAAAATGATTAGTGATTCCAAATAAAATACAAACAAAAATCTATATAGTACTCTAGGAAATTGTCTATACGAGATATATGTAAATGTTAATTGAAATAATTAGCTACTATAGGTAAATTTTAAACACTGAGTATAAGTCGCAGTTAGGCATTTACGTATATTTTGTTTAAATTGCTTGGATAAGTTACAAATTAATATGCTAAATAATCAACTAATTTAGATACGATATTTTCTAATCATAAAAATGTAACTAACCTTAAATAGATAGTTAAGTGGTGCTTGTAAAAAAAAAAAAAAAAAAAATCGTAATATTTAGTATAATATTTCAAATATTAGGAGTAT
Source organism: Eriosoma lanigerum (assembly GCA_013282895.1). Lineage (NCBI taxonomy): Eukaryota > Metazoa > Arthropoda > Insecta > Hemiptera > Aphididae > Eriosoma > Eriosoma lanigerum. The sequence goes on from CM023357.1 coordinate 29,945,423, forward strand.
ACTAACTTAACATCGTAATAATTGTTCTAAATAATGAGATAACGGGTTAGCTTATAAATTAAATGTTGTCAAAACATTGTGTATAGAATAATATAATATATGTTATTGATAAACAAATAACATTATATATATAATGTCATAATATAGTACCTATATATTAAAGACACATATTATTAAGACTGACGAAAAAGTAATAAGGGTTATTATAGGTTTTACGAAATTACTCATCTTTGTAGCTTAGTAATTATATAGTTACTAAATTTTTTTTTTAGAAAATTGTATACATTACAAGATACACGTTTCATACATGATAATTGTTCGTTGCCGTTTAATTTCTTGCACAGTGTGAATATGTTATTATGATGTTACGTATTTGTGATTTGCATATGCGAATAAAAAATGTTACTTATACAATAATAGTATATACCTGACTCGTTGTACACGACGATGTGTCGGCGACACATAAGCAAGAAAAATTGATTTGAATGAAAATGCGATTTTACAATCCGATTATTATACGTTATGTGGCCTGTAATTATAATATCGATTATGCGGCACGCGGGCGAGAAAAGCTAGAAAGTGGGCAGACGAGACGTTCAAATTATACGGTACTGGCAATACGATCGTCGTTCCAAGGCGTTACGTACAGACGTCGATCTCTTGAGAGAATCATCTCTGACGATGATTGTGATAAAAGAAAAAAAAATTATATATTGAATATCTGATTTGAATATTAATTTTTATAAATTATCGACATTAAAATAAATAGAAATATACCTATCTGTAATTTAAACAACCCTTAGATTATTTTTAATTTAATATAATAATTAATAATACGGTAAACCTATTACAATATTAATATTAAAAATAGTAATACCTGTATATTATAAATATAATATAATAATATAATTATATTACTTCATAAAAAAAATGACAAGAACAGAATATAATAATGTGCATAAAGTTATCGATGTTTTTAATAATTTAAATTGCATTTAAACACTATAAAAAATATATTATTATTATAATAATTTTATATATAATATTAAAAAAGTACAATTATTATTCATTGCCTATGTATTAATAATAATATGTATTCGATTTATCAAAATTGCAATAGGTACTAATCTTTACACGGCTGTTCATCACTTCATGTTGCAGAAAACTAAAAAAATGTATAAATAATTACTAAATAATATTAGTTTATATACTATTATTAATTCCCGTTGATATTGTATTTTTAACAGTGTGACTGTTGCCTGTAAATATGAAATCAACAGACAGTTAGATAATTATATATCCACCAGCGAACTCGTAATTATTGCATAACAATTATAATAACGTTCAAACTCAACTGAAATGCTTAAAGTTATAACAGATACATAATATATTAATTATGATATTAAATATAATAATTCATAGTTCATTCTAGTGAACAACTAGGCAGGAAAATAAGTTTTCGTTCTTACATTATTTTATTTATAAATTTTCTTATTTGATTATAAGTTAATTAGTTCGAGGTCGTAAATTAATTATATTTATCATGTTAGTACAGGTTTTATATCACCGTTTCGCTGTTTCCGTTGTTTTTTATACAGATGCAGAAATATCGAAATTTAATTTTGGTTTTTACAAAACATAGTCAATATAGAAAACATTAAGTGAAATAAATAAAGTGAAGAAGTGATGAATTTATATTTGCGATATTTATATATACTAAAAAATAGAATTGCAGTAAATAAAATTTAGTAAATAAAAGTTGTCTGTTTATTAATCAATAATTATTTCCTACTAAAAATGAAGATAATAAATGTGCATTGGTTTCAATTATATAAATATTATAATTGAATACATTATATTCTCCCCCATTAAAAATGTCCTGCATATGCCACTCTAGCGTCTGTCGCCACTAAATTACTGAATTATTTATTATTTGTAACAAATCTGGTAAGATCTATCAAATTATTAGTATGTATTAATCATTAATTATCATTATTCTAAGGTACCAAATATTAATATTAGTAAAATATTATGTTAAATATACAGTAAAAAAGTTACTTGAAGATTACGATATCTATATCATCCTAAGTAAAACTTTTATTATACTTTCAAGAAATGTCTAAAAAACTTGGGCAGGAAACTTTAATTTCAGTTGAATACTGAATAAATAAGGTAGCGTTTTCAGTACAACTACTGAATTATATTTTTTCAAAACAATATTATAATATAATTATATAATATACTAATATGATATTTACTTAATACTTATAAGTCGTGACATTATTGATTATTGACATATATTATTATTTTTAACATTAATGTTTTTGGCATTTCTGGTCACTATATAGTATATTGCAAATCTGCAAAAATCTCTCAGTATAATAATATGTAGGTATTGCAAGTGATCAATTAATTATTAAATCATTTAAAAAAACTAAAATTTAAATTTAAAATAAATTTACTGATACCAATAGACAATAGTACATTAAAAACAGTAAACAAATACGCGATTTATACGAATAATAGTTGGAACTATGGCATACTATAGTATTATTAGTATTCACTATGACCTATGAGACATCGGTACTTCACACATGAGTAACTGAAACATGTTTGTTTTCACAGAGAAAAACATAAAATTAAACGTGATATTTCTGTGCATAAGTAACAGCAGGCTTGTGGTATTCCGTAAATACAAGGTAATTGAATTTAAATTTAAATTAAATTTTTAGAACACATTTGAGTTTGGAATAATTAATCATTCGTGGTGCTCCTTTAATATTTATGGATCTCGGTTGTATAAACGTACGAATGTATCGATGAAAATATAAACTCAAAATTCAATTTTTAACACAATCCTCATAAACCTTCAGATGTATCACTGAACAGTAAACATAAATACATATATAGTATAATAATTATAGTAGTAACATATTATACTAAATTATACTGTATCGCAACGGATGACGGCCTCCGAATGATGAGCCAACCGCGGACGGACAACCGTTGAATGAATGAATTGGCATTCATTGTGCGACCGGAGATAAAAAATGTTCACGGACCCGTGACCAAGAGGAAATTGACATTGCGACCAATCGTCATCATTGAACGGTGTTGTAACGGATAGGGCTGCAGCCATATTTTTTATACGTCCTGACTGATTCGATTCAGTTATTTTAATATTATAATATAGACTATTATTTGGATAAGTTCGTCGTTTTAATTCGTTTTTTTTTTTTTGTTGTTGTTTATGTCCCGCCGGATGTATGAGCATATGCGCCGCAATATGCTAAGTCGACAAACATAAAGTTGGTTATAGTCAAATAGTATTTTATACATTAGAAAATATAATTTATTTAAATAAGACGAAAAATTGCAATTTTTGCAATCATTTGGTGTAAAATTATCAAACGTAGCACGATCAGTTAATTATTATTTTGTTTTTACTCATCGTTTTAAATCATCCTATTTACAACAATCTTGCCAGGACATGTAGAATGCACGCAACTGGAGTAGGTATTTACAGAATACTAATCTCTTGCGTGAATTGCTTTTATTTTTATAGAGACTTTTTGACGATAATCTCGTTTGTAATAAATAATAATCGTAAAAAAAATAATTTAATGTGTATTACAGTTATGTTCACTTTTCAATGTTTTCGTAGTGAAAATATATCGAGTAAATATATATATATATATGTAATTCCTTAGGATACCGAAAAAGAATACAAGGTCATTGATGCAAATCATTCTTAAGCAGCTAACCTCGGGGCTTAAGAAATTGTTCTTTTTATCTTATAATATAATTTGATTATCAGATTTTACTTATATACGAATGGCATAACGGCAGATGATTATAACGTTCAATGTGTATAATGTAATATCATCCATTCTTGGTGGTCTCAATAAAAATATTATTGTGTGATAACACAGATAATTGATTTCCAACATAATATTATAAATACTGCATTTATTAAGAACGTACGATCATAATTGTAGTGTTCGGAAGTCGTAAATGCGATCAAATTAAGCCTGGTTAAAAATTGATGATAAGTACTGTAGATCTCTAGGTGGTACCTAGCTATTGTATATATTATTCTAGTTAGAGGTACACTATTATATATAAATTATGCATAATATTTTATATGAATGTAATAAAACAAAAATTCTTCCAAACAGCCTGAGGACACGCGAGAGTCAGGCTATACGTTTCCTTCCTGAAACGAATTTATATATATATTCACTTGTCAGCCGCCGTCATTTATACTCGTATATAATATATAATACCGTAATTTTGTGGAATTATAATATTTACGTTCATATATTATAATACAAACAAAATCTTGTTTGATTGCTATATATATATATATATATATATATACAGGGACATAGAATGATCAAAATTTGATGTAGGTAATAGAAATATTCTCGTTTTAATATGCGAAAAAGAAAATAATATATACATAATATGAACAAATATTATATATTATTTAGACGATAATTATAATCTAAAAATATTTGAAGGTAATTGATATCAATAAATGCGAACTTTACAAGGGGTTTTCCGCAGTCAACAATTTAAAAAATACAGTTCTGTTCGCCCTGTATATTATACCATACACACCACAGAAAACAGTAATTATTATATTTGACGTGTGTGTCCCGAAGGCTAGTTCGCGCTAATCCACGCGTATCATGTCCTAATTACAAAGTGCGTTTTATCCGAAATTGGGAGAAGAAAAAATAATAATAAAGGCAACAATTATTATAATAAGCTATCAGTATTTGCAGACGCTGAAGTTTTGACGTGCGAGTCTCAGAAAAGAAACGAGACGGTTCAAATGCCCCGGGACTTAGACATATCATAGAAGCGATAAACATGTTATGTTGACGGTGAAAAAGATTCTTGATAAATGATAATATTATTATCATACCAAAACATGGTCTTTTCATTTTTCGTTTAAAAAAAAAAAAAATATTTTCTTTATTGGTATTATATATATATATATATATATAATATTATTAGTCAAAACTTTTATAAAATGTATCTATTGTTGCGGGGGCCAAGTCCCATGTTAAAATAATTAAACAGATAAAGTAAAACATATTATGAACACATGTATTATATTGCAATCAATCAGTTTATAACAAAACATATTATTGTTGCTCTGATTAGGTAGGTACTTATCATTAATTCATGTATTTAAATTTTAAATTTATATAAAACATTCTGTAAGAATTATTTGCAAATGCGTGTTTGAACAATATTGATTCGAATTTTGGTGGTATTTTGTATAACATGTTTGAAAAAAAGAATTTAATTTAAATTTAAACACTGTGTAAACGCAATATTCATACACGTAATATATTAACGAGACTACTATGCACGGAACCACCTCATCGACGTTATTGTATTATATTATGTTTATGCGCGTTGCTTAAGACTAGTGTAATTTTTCTTGTCCAATTGTGGTGATAGGGCGACCGGTCGTTCTCGTTTTTTAATTAATCGCGTGCGTGATACCAGTCCAATTTTTTAAACTGTTGTGTTTTTGTATACACTATATATATATATATATATATATATATATACGAATATGAATATTATACGGACATCAATCGAAACGTATAATAGGTAGTAGGAAATCATTTTTTTCTTCTACTACATTATTGCCTCGGGGTTAAAACTATGGCGTACACGTATATAACTTCGTTGGTGGTCGAGAGCAGTTTGGCGATCATTATTATTGCAGAAACCTGAGCACACTGAACGAATTTTGGCTTGTACAGGGAAACCAATAATCGATATTTCGAGAAACGAGAGATTTCGAGACAATAGCAGCTCGGCACATTATTGTAAAAAAAGTTGTTTCAAGAGACACATGAATTTATAAACAGAAATGACGAAACGTATATTATATAATATTATTATTATATCGTCTCGAGACCTCCTGCTACTTCGACTGATAAGACCGTACGCCTCGGGGTGCACGCAAGAACATTACTGTGTCTGGATCAGAAAACGTTACCCCATTAATCCATTAGTACTCAAAGATATTTTATAGCTCCGGTAGCATTAATGTATTGACTTCGATTTATCTGTTATGTGTGTGCCTATAATATATACATATAGCGTGGGCGGACTTGATTTGCAATATTGGACAGTGTTATCTAAAATAAGTTATATTTTAAAAAAATCCTTTCCGTCTTTCTTAAATAAAAAAATAATCCAAGTGGCTTCCGGTTCTCGATATTTGCGATCGAGTGGTTTTCGTCCTCTATAGGGAAACTATTATTATTATTATTATTACTTGTTTATTAAATATACTTGTCTACAGCTTTAACAAACCAAGATCGTGTAAATAGCAAACTTAAGTATCTATTTAGATTCGATATATGAGAATATCGTCATTGCATATGCGTTTATTGTATTTTTATATATAATAATACATTAATACACTGATTGATGGTGAATTTGCTCTATATGTAAGTATATTACGTGTTATTATTATTATTATTCGATGAAAAATACCGACAAAAAAAACGAACGTTTAGTACGAAACTGACTTTGTAATTCAATTGACCCTTAAATGGTATCGGTTATTTTTTTAAAATTTATCATCAAACCGTTTAGTATATTATTTTAAAATAATATAACCATTTTTCCACTTGACAAATCAAACAAAAATAATCTTAAATAAACATTGCAATGAGTCATCATTTATGCAATATAAGATTATTACGCCTATAATCATTATTACGACGATACGTTTTCTGTCATCTGTTTGCGAGTATATTATAATATATATATATATATATATATATATATATATATATAAGCTACTGCGGTGGTTGAGAGCCACTTTTTTTTTATAAAAATAATAAAGTCACTACGTCTAACCAGTAACAATAAGTTAATAGTTGAAATCCGGTCGAAAGGCATAATCGAATCAATAATCGTATTGGAAATAGATACCGGGAAGAGGAGAAACTACAATATTTTTGTAAACTGCGGCGCTTAGTAACGTTTTAACTGCACATTAAGGCCACACTATCTGAGATAAACCCGTCGAGTCGGGTGTCACACGACCGTAAGCCTATATAACTAATTGCTGAATTCGAGAAGCACGCGTTCATGAATTACAATCAAGTCAACCATAGTTTTCAACCCTCGCCGTACATGTTCCATTTCACATCAAATATGTAGATCGACTCAAGACCACTTGATTACAAACCGGTTACGATTGGATAATTTACTTAAATATATATACATGTTTAATAACATAAATCCGTGATTGTATGTAATATTCCCCACGCCAATGCCGTTCTCGTTTGTGTGACATACCGGAAGTTGACGTTCCGTTATGTATTAATAGTTAATACTTAGCTGCAGGTTCAGTCTTTCCTCGTGGAAGAACATTTCTATTCAAAGACTTATAAAGGAATGAACTTTGCATATCGATTTGTTATCAATTCTACATTTAAAATTTAGAGAGAAATACTAGTCGGGAACATAGACCAATCAAAGACACTATAGGCATCAAACTTCCCTACTCGTATCTCTGTTTCTTTTTCATTTTTTTTTTTTATTGTGCAAACGATTTTATCCCTCTCTCTCTCTCTCTCTCTTTCTCTGCGTTGTTATAACAACGTAGATTTATAGTTTATAAGTTCGTGTTTTCTATCCGATAATGGTTCAAGTAAAATAGCGTGAATCCAGTACCGTATTATTGTTTGTGTTAAGAAAAAAAAAAAAAAAATAAACTAAAACGACGGAAAAGTATTTTTCGGAACTATTGATCCCGTCCGTATGTAGATGTTATATTATGCAAATGATGGATACGACCCGTACGTATACGCAAACAGAAAACCAATATAAACGAGCGTGTTTGTCTACTATAAGTATTCCGTGCGGCGACGGCGGTCCATTAGTAACGGTCAGAAACGCGTATGCCTGTACGCAGAGTCGGAAGAAATCGTATGCGCGTGTAATACCTATACTAATATAATATATTGTAGAAACCGTACTCATTACGGTAATTAACAGAGGAATAAAAATAAAATAAACCCTCCCCCCCCTGAAAAAAAGATGCTGTCGGCAAAATTTGTATTATTAAAAGACACGTTGATTATTCTGCGTTATAATATTAATATTATTATTATCGCACTCGGTCGTTTCGGTCTCTATCTCTTTCTCTCTCTGTGTGTATGTGTATTTATTAGCGATTCGCCAAACCGACGCGTCATTACTCATTATTACAATCGTAGTTTAAGTCTCGGGTAAATCTGCCGCACGTCCAATAGGTAATAATAATATTAATATGATATATAAACGTTTTAATAATACGATGAATCGGCACTTGTGCCCTTGTCGCTGCCGGTGACGGTCGCAAAGTATTATACCGACGAGAAAAACACGTGATTTTATATTATAATGGTATATTCACCCGCGGGACTTGAAAGTTTATCATAAGAGTAATTCCATAAGTAACCTCAACCCTCGACACGTCTTTATTTCATCCGAAATCTCATCAATCCTTATTTTGTGAACTTATAAATCAATTATAGAATTTTTAATAGAATAAGAAAACAAATGACGGTTTTTATTGACATTTCTAAGTTTTCGATAACATATCACTCGTCTATAATCGAGAATATAAAAACGTTCATTTCAAAATTAAATTTTTATAGTTTATAGTCAAGGGCCTAAAATTGTATGTACTTACTACGACGCACTTTGTGTTGTACGAAATTTAAACTGTATAATACAAAAATATAGGTTGCCATCTTGGGAGTATATTAAAAATTATGTTTATACAATTGCGTATACATTTTAGCTAAAATATTATCAGAGGAAATTATTTTACCTACAATACAAATTTAGTGTGTAGTATAAAAAATTGTAAATTTTAAGGTCTCACCATATATTACCATCTATTTACCAGATTTTTTTTTGAATTGTCTCTTACCAATGTAAATATAGATATTAAAATACCTTGAATGCATTAGAACGTAATATACAAATACAATTTTAAAATTGATTTCCTAAACAAGTTTCAAATATCGAGTTAATACTCATATCTGTACTTGTTTTAAAATGTATTATAAATTTCTAAACCAACGTATTTATATTGGATTTTAGTATAATTAATGTATTAATGTACGACTGATTTCTAAAATGTATAGTCTATACTTTTAAATTTGTATTCGATAATCTTACATAGTGGATACTGTCTACTGCATGAATTTCATATATTTCAAATATGTATATCAATATTAATATTATATATAAACGTTAATAGTATCTTATATAAGTAATTGTTTTATACGAATTCATTGTTCGTGTTTTTGTAGTTGTTCGCAAATGTATTCTGCTTCCGAGAATTGTTTATTATTTCTATTTAGTAATTATTATGCGGTTTAGGTTTGTTTTCCATCATCATCATCTATTATTCATTAATTTTGTTATATTTTTATTATCTAATCTAAATTAAACATAGAATATATAAACTATATAATATGGTGGTTTTAATAGATACCTAAAATTTGAAATATTCTAAGTATTATACTGATTAAAGATTGTTTTGATTATTTACAATAAAAATATGCTTTCAACACACAACAATATTAAATTATAGATTTGGTTAATGCACGAATTAGGTCTCTTGTAAAACAAAACTTTGTAGTAAATAATTTTATTTTTACAACGTATACCTATATATTATTTAATAAATATTTTGCATATTAATTCTTAGTTAACTTTATTATATCTACTCGTAGTTTTGCAACTTTTTATTCATTCTAAACAAATTATTCCTATACCTTTTTAATTAAATGATAATAATATATTACTTGTATACTTATAATATATTTTATTAATTACCTAGAATATTGTTGAAATAGAAATATAGTCTGAATTCTAAGAATAATAGGTAGTATAAAAATTCAGATAAACGTATAGAGGTAAATTATTGGTACATAGAATATTCTTAAATTTAGTCCATTTAGTCATTATGTTTAAATATACCTATACATAATAATATGTGTATGATAAAAACAAAATGTTAAATCTAGTTGTTACACAATGATGCAATATTTAAATTAGATAATTTAATTCAAAGAAGTATATAACGTCATAATATTATGTCTATATTCTTGTACACCTACAGTATTGTAAGATATTAAAATTAATACTTAATAAAGACATTTTTAGAAATTATATGAGAGTTTAAATTTACAATAAAACATATTATTATGGAAACAATTTAATGTTTATGTACATAACAAGTCTTGGAAAAAGATATATATATATATATATTATATTTTAGGTCTTTGTAGATAAACAACGAATTCAACTATAATCATTACTTTATTAGAATAGACGTAATTAAGAAGGAGGGGGGAGGTTTAGTAAAGCTTAGTCTTATCTAAACTATTTTTAGTCCAATTTTAAATATATTTCTGTTTTTAATTTTTAAATATATGATTATTAAAAATTATATTATTAGACTTATACCACTCTTACTAAATAACTCTAGTTACATCTATGGGAATTAGTATAACTTTAAGTAGACTTAATTACTATTTCGATATAGTCGATAGAGGATATAAATATATAATGTATTAGGTATAAGAAAATTACAATTGTTGTTTTTATTGTTGAATTAGTTAGAATATTAAAATGTATATAATTAACAACCTATTTAAACATTTTTAGCTCATATTTCAATAAATAATTAATTAATTTTAGAGTTAAGACATAAACATTAAAGTAGGTACCTTATACTATTATATTAACTTCAAAAAATATAATATTATGTTATATTAGAGAGCACCTAAGATTCTCTCGATCAATCTGTGGATCATCTTAATCCAATATGACTATTATTGGATTTATAGGTATTCAAGAAAAATTGTTTATGATTAACATATAAAATGTAAATACTCGAGAAGTTTATATTAGCTCTTTGATACTCATTATCGACGTCGAGGTCGGTGTATGGAACACAAGACTACAAATTATTACAAATTATTGCGTCGTGTTTTGTATGTATATTATATTACACATGCTCACGCAGGCACGCGTGCTCGAGCTCACGCATACAAAACTATAAATCAACACCTTTCGGGTACACCAAAAAAAAAAAAAAATTATTTCTTTTAAAATCGAAATCTCCTAGTTCAAATATGCCAATATTATGAACTAGTTAAAGAAAACTAATTAACCTGATATCTAGTAAAAATGTTAAATTGACCCGCAGTAGCCTTCAAACGGACCCGTTAATAGTATAATATTTAATATAAACTAAATTCAACTCATTAAGCTTAACATTAAAATATAAATACTTTTTAGTTTAATTTAGTTTAAAAAAGATAATTAATTACTTTATTTTTATCTTTAAAAGTTAAAAAGCCATTATTTTTAAGTAAATTTAAATACAATTTATTAAGTACTTAAAATATTAATAGTATAAAACTATCGAAGTAATTCATAAAAATATTAAAAACATAAATAACAAACTACATGAATACGACCACGTTATATACCTATAGGTTATAGTGTCAAATGTAAAAAGATCTTTATTTTATTAATAATTATAATTCTGTTCCATATTAACTTTTAAACTTTAATTGCAAGTATATGATTATACGAATTTAACTATAAAAATTAAAAAGTTATGCCTACACAACACAAATTAATATGATATATGTATATTTATAATAAACTATAATATAAAATACTATCGTAAAATAAAATTTGGCCGAAATCTCTTGATCTTTGACACGGACTTGTGATTAAAAAATATATAAAGCGTGTTAATTAGTTACAATAACAATTGCTGTTGCACTACAATACCACTGAAATAAGGTTTTATTATTTATTTCATTTTAATTACATCTATATTAAACATATCAGATCAGTTAAACAAATTGGTGAATAAACGTTATATAATAGGTGTATAAACATAATATTATTATCACAAGTTTACAGTAATAATAATTATTATTAAATGTCTAATAGATTCAAACATAAAATATTAAACGTCTTATGACACACACGTTATTATTATGACATATACACATATTCGTATGAAAAATACAAAATTCCGCCGTTTTAGTATACGAGTGTATTATACTCGATATAATGTTCTACTCGTATAAAACTTAAGTTTTTAACCAAGTGGCGTTGTTTACGCCCACCACACGCCGTTGTGTTTATATTGTTTATTGAGCAAGTGGGAGATTTTGGCGAAAACCGTGTGTAAATCATTTCGTAAAAATCTGCGATCCAACATTTTTCAATACAGAATGATACGTATCATACGATTATAATACAGTCCTTACCATATTTGTAACATTGATTTCTAATCACCCTGTATACACAACCGTCCGGATGTAGACGTCAATGTCGCCCAAGGCACTTGGACATACATATACGTAATATAAAGAAATGTGAGGTCTAAGAAGATCGTTATCGGTTCATTCAACTTAATATAGCCAATATTATATATAACCATTTATAATATATACGCATTACTCGTATAAATTAATCATCATTAGATACACACTACATGCAGTATTCTTATTTTTTAAAAATACCTTCCGCTTAATAGGTATGCCTTACAATACTTCTAACCTAACAACAACAGAAAACACATATTATTTTTATTCATTAAAATAATGAATAAATTTTGAATACCATTTTGGTAAACACCAAATGACATTATTATTATAAGAACTATACGGAAAACGAATCGCGTCAAAAATAATATAATATAGTATTATTATTATTTTTTCGTGCAATATGGCTAATTTAAATGTGTTAAAATCCAAAAACATGAGCGGCTGTATGATAACTTGAATATTATAATAATAATAATCCACGGTCTCTGGTGTTTTCTCTTTTTCTCTATTGTCTTTATTTCTGTGCACATGTGATTGATATTCGTCCTTGCGTCAACCTATATAAAAACCAATGTAGGTATATATATATATATATATTTTCCAGACAAGAGTTTCATAATTCCAACGTAATATATATATATATATAATGCCTACCTATATCTGCAAATGATCTATTACGGGCGCGCGCAAGCTCGGATGACCTTTGACGTCCGTCCCGGCAGTAATTAACTTAAGTGGACTGCGTTCGAAAGAAAATAATAATAATAATAATATTATACATATCGAAACGATTGATTGAAAACATCCGGTTTCCTTGATTGTCACTGGTGTCCTCGAGGTTATATTTTATAAAAAAGAAAAATGTTATCACCGACCACTATTATACATTAATTGCTGGCTTACACACCTGTAAAGTGTATTTTCCCCGCACGTTTCCGGCGAATATATTTTTATTTCGGAAAAATGATAACGATATCAATATTGTAGAATGAAAATGTATATAGTACATTCAAATACTTACAATATATTATTTACGAGTTTCACCTTAAATGGTTCTGTTCTGCCATTATTTTAACATACCAAGCAGGGTGGAGGTAACCACGACTTGACCCAGACTGTAGCCACAGAAATTATTAGCTGTGTATCGCACAACAATGGATCGAATACCTATTGGTACTATGTCTGTGTACTGTGTGTTATATACATTATCTACACGTATTTAAATCGTATTTTATCATTATTATTTTACGTGATTTAACATCTGTAGCTGTAATTTAACAATGAAAAAACACACGTTTGTAACGTCATACATTATATAGCATTATATAATATAAAACGAATATACACACAAGTCACAAACACTGAAAGTCTGAAACGCATACCAATAATATGTGCACGCGTTTAATAATATTAACAATCATAATAATATTACCTATGTACCACAGTGTACTATGCTTATATAGATAACATATATGAATGGATAGGACTATATTAGATTAATTTTTACGATTGAATGATAAGAAACTGAGGCCATTTTCGTTTTCATACTATGATTTTTTTTTTTTTATACTTCATATTATAGTTAATAAATGTTTACACAGTATGGTTAACAATTCACCTTATTTTTCACCATTCTGATCTCAAAGCCTCGAATGCATTTACGATAAACATGTCACATGTACATTTTTTCATAATCAATTTACGCGTGTCGTATACTTGTATAGTATAAATAATCAAATTTCCTAAATTTTGACATGCTTAAAACATAAAATCAAAAAATTAAATTAGGAAACATTTTAAATTATTAAATAATTATAATATTACAAAATTTTTACTTAATATTTTAATATATGTTTAACAAAATATATTATAATAAGTCAATATCTTCTAATAGAGCACATTAATTGAAAAAAATAAACATATTTTATGATCTTGTGTTTTTTATATCTTTCAATTAAACATTATTATAAAAATATAAAAATACAATATAACAATTTTGTGTCGTTCAGATTCTTAAATTAAAATAATAAAATTGTGTTAACGAAATACTATTACTGGTACTAAACCATATACAATGCTATTTACAATTACCAAATAAATTTTAATTTTCTAATTAATAATTATATTAATATATTTTTTTTATAAAATAAGACGTTAGTTTAATTAGATTTGAAAGCAATTTCGATCGTTTAACATTAAACACCCTTTATTACGATGTATCTTACAAGCCAGTAAACTCATAGAATTCTATATTATAATATGATTCCCATATGGCCATACGTATTATGAATGGTCAATTTAAATGTGTAGGTTACATTAATTCTTGACGTACATTTATTACGATTTGTTAAGTGGTAATACATTCCGACTGTTTATGCCTCATTCATTGGAATCGCAATATTGAATGTTGTCGTATATTAATCATAATTAAACTTCCAACTTTTTATAGGTACTCTCTCAACTTTCTATCTCTGAGTACTGAGACTATGAGTCATAAATTATACATAGAATTTAGGCTAAGACATGTAAGTAGGAACATAACATAGTTATATGATTATAGCTATCTCGAGTGGACTATACTATTTGTTTAAATAATTAAATTACCTATAAAGGTGGTTTTCTTAATCTATAAAGCACAGGTTTCGACCATTATCTTTTTATCTCTAAAATTATTGTACTCATCTTAAAATTGTTACTTTAAATCAATGAATAAAGTGTAGTTTTAAAAGAATTAAACTTTCATAAAAATAAATATTTATGAACATAAATTATTTATATTTGATGTCAATACTTTTAAAGTATACAATATTATGTATAAGGTATAAGTGGTATAACATTATTATTATTGTTTTTTTTTATCTATGATGACAGTATCTCATTAATATGTAAATATTCTTACTTATAAAATTGTAAAATAAATTATTAAATACATATAAATATAATAAATTGTTATTAATTAAAAATATTGAAATAGGTACCTTGTACCTGTATAATATTATATATGTTACAAGTAAAATAATTTAAAAATTTTAATAGAATGTTTCCTTTGAATTATATAATATGCTTATATTTTATAATATAGGGTCAAGGATATTTCAATACGAAGAATTTTATTATTTGTAAAATAAAATGTCATTTTTTAATAATTTAATAAATATATTCAAGTGTCAAATTTATATAATAATATATATCTACCTGCATTTGTTTATTTGAATAATTTAAAAACTACATCTTTTTGCTATCGCCGTTATTATTAGCATAGTACATACACAATTTCAATGATAATGGTTTGAAAAACGTGTCAAAAACAAACATGGAACAGGAAACGAATTAACGGTGAAAATAAAAAGTTTTCAGTTAGGTATTGTAAGATGTAGAAATATATGAAACTCACGTACTCGCGTAAAATATAATAACTTATGGTAAAGTGAAAATAATTACCTTTATAGACAGAAGTAGATTCGAACAAAAATTGTGGATGCGAATAATTTAGTTTTAGAGAAATTAACACAACAGTGGTTATTCATTATATCACGAGTGTTGCTAAACATGACCTCTCGGTATATATCAATAAACATAAACCTATACCTAATATACTGCAGTCTGCAATTGCACACATATTGTAGTATGTACTTACTTATAGATTAAGATGAGTACCTACTATAACTATATATACACCTAAACCGATGTACTCTCGTAAACGTATATATATATATTACGGTTTTCTAATGGAACGCTTTCAAAAAACAATAATAGGCATTGACTGACGAACAAAAATATATAATCGCAATTGATTAACCGTTTTACGATTGTTGCTAACATTAGCATTGTCATTTCACGTTGTGCTTGCGTCTGGCGAGTATATAGACTCCTATATAATAATCATATTAAATGGGAAATTTCAAATTTGCTTTCTTTCATCATATACCATCAAACATAACTGAACGTGTAGAGGTATACTTAAATGCATAATACGAGTTGTAAAATTTAGCGTGTTGCGTGTAACGATATTATTAATTATCTGAACGGCGCACGCGCGTGCATAAGTATGTACCAGATATATAAACCGCAAACTTTGACGGTCATAATATATTAAATAATAATTATTAGTTATATTATAAAATATACTATTCGGATATGAATGGTTCAATGGTAGCGACGGAGGCGAATAATTAATATTTTATTATAGGTAATAACGTTACCGCGATAATATAAATAATAATTGTTTTTTTTTTTCATATATTATCTTATAAATAAATCTTCAATACATAATATTAGTATTATTTATTATAATATAGTGACGCAGTCTATATCTCATTTTAATATTATATACAGGTAAAATCGTTTACAATGTTATTTATGTTATTTACATAACTTTAAAATTAAACATAATTCATATTATATAAATATTTCACAAAAATTAACCGAAAGCTTTCCAAGAACCATCTAATTGTTTAAATTAGCTATAATATATTTAAACAGTTACCGATTAAATCATAAATTACGTATATATGTATATATTCTATATGTGGTTTTCGTTAAAAAACAAGTTAGTTTTAGTCTTTTAGATTTTAGGTATACATTTTATAATGACGGTGATACAAACCTGATAATCTATAAACAATTTATATTTTCAATTTACTTAATATTTATTGAAGTATGGATCTGAATGTGTATTTTTATTATTATTATTAATATGACATAAGTGAAATGTGACGAGGGACGTTGGGAAACAATGAAATATTTTTAAGAAATATTCAATTCAATTTTGTAGTTGTTAAGGGTTCAAGGAAAACGCGTGATTAATTTTTACGACAACCAAAATATAGAACACACCGTTAATAATAATTCATAAATATGCTTTGAACAAGGTATAGGTATATTAATCACACGCTAATTAAGAGCACGACCACTAATCATTATAAAATGCACCTTTCTCTCCGATACTAATATATATAATATTTATATAGACTTTGAACGTTGTTATTTTATGATTTTTTTTTTCAATTTTACTCTTTCGGTTCAGTATTCATAAATTAATACTATGCACTATATGCATTTTAATCAATGGTATAAATTATATAAGTACTTACCCGCTTCTCCTCTGCCTTCGCTTCCAGTTTGTCGCATCCATAGAGTAACGTGTTTAGAAACTGCAAACATAAATTGCATCGATAAATTAATCATGCGTAAAAAGAAAAATATATAAAATATAAATTTCTCGCGTCTAAAATGTTTAATAACATGATCCAGAAGTTGTTACGATACATATATATATATAATGAATATCATATCTCAAAATGAAGAATGCAAGGAAGCAGTGTTCTCGTGTGTGACCAACTTCCTAATAAAGTTGATAATAGAAAATGAAATCGTGTATAAATGTCCATAACTAGAAACGTAATATAATATGGTCTATTCCCTGTAATCTCTATTCACCATCAAAGTTATTGCTTCGTGTTCTCAAAGTCAGAATTGTATTGTTACCCTATTCACGACATCAAGTGAAAGGATCATCAAACTTTCAAACGAATAGTGGCCTTAACTCAAATAATTTAATTTAATTTTTCGTAAATACCAAGTTTAATAAAAAAAAAAAAAAATGGAACCAATTATGGTTACATTATTAAATATATACAGGAAATTGGCTATAAAATCTCCTAAAACTTAAGTATATACTCATTTAAGAGTATATCGACATTGTTTAGATACCACACGTAATAACTACATTATGTATAGGTTACCTATATAGGTACTTAATTATATGCAGTGTGTTGTGTATATCAATATTCACTATAATATATTATATATACCGTATACGTCACAATGACTAATCGCGTACATCACTCGAAGAATGCAAGTTTTTAATTTGTTTTATAAATGTGTTTTTATAAACAAGACTTACGAATGGTTATATAACAATATAATATTTTAATATGGAATAGCAATAATTAATAATTTTGAACGTCCGGATATTAAATAGATGTTTTATTTTCTATTGGATAAATTTTTACCAAAAAAATCTGCGTGGGTATAGTGCGTAGGTCCGGTTATAAATTCGAACGTCTATACCTACTATAACGTATGCATGCCCATAATACGTAATAATATTGCGTTAAATATTTTAATAAATTACATCTCAAATCACAATAAATATTTATTATGTACACAATAATATTGTATTTTATAATTAGTTAATAGATTTTTCAACCTATATCACCCGGTCAAGGACTATAAAATAATACGAGACTTTGAGAGAGAGAACAAATTGTCACGAAATTTAGCAATCTGTAATATGTAATATCGTATTCAACAGAATAAAATATAATTATTATTGATAGCTTAATATCGCACTTATACGAGTTTTATATTTTACGGTTGTATCGTGCCATTGTGGAACATAATAGTAAAATATACGAGAATTACAATAATAATAAATAATAATTGTATTTATATTTTATTTTAGATATTTGATTATGGATAAATGATAAATAATAAAAATATAACAAAATTATTTTAAAAAGAAGGTAAAGTAAAAAAACATAACTGATTATTGTTCATAAATCTATTATATTTATATATAATAAAATCGGCCATAAAATGTTGTTCAAAACAATAATAATATGAATTATGTAAAATTACAATGTTTACCACATTGCAACAGAAAAGTCACACGTAAATATAAACAAAACATCAGTGTTGTATGGAGGGTAAAGCATGTGATGCACACGCTTTAGTTTTTAAGTTTTCAGCAAGTTTTTAGCAAAAATATATAGATATTTCTATCTTATATGTCTATTATATCAATTATAATAGAAATATTTTTAATTCATTAATAATAGGTTAGATTATATATTATTAACAGTATTATTACATATATATGTAAGTGTATACATTTTATTATTTTAATATTTTATATTGTTAATTAAAAGAGATATTATAATATGTTTAAATAAATAAATTATAATATTCCACTTGTCTAGAAAATATTGAAACTATTTTAAAATATAAAGATATAATTATTACCAATGTTATACTTGAAGAATGTATTCTAGGATAAGTTCTATTGGTTTATATAATAAGGGACCAGAAGCTCGTGATTATAACTCTGCTTTAGGTTAAAAATATGCTCGATACGGCTTTGCAAAACATATTATATAGGTATCATGTTTTGATAATTTAATGTTTAAATTGGTACATCAAATTATAGAGATTATTAACCAAATAAAATGTGCGTGTGTTTAATATAATACCTACTCTAATCTTAAACAATATAATATGATATATTATTATTATGTATAACGCGACCACCACACGTTTAATTTTTTTTTTATTAATATATGCCAACTATCAATCCGAATGTGTTATTAGATTATAGTTTATAGATAATAAATTAATAGTACCTACATAAATAATTAATTTACAATATGGCAATACGTACTCACATAATCCATATAATATTATGCATAAATGTGCATTGTGCGATGTATTATATTATAATTTGCAGAGTTGTTGTATACAGAATGTTCAAAAAAATATAGCAGTAAATTGTGTTTTCGTGACCTATATTTAAATTATACTTTTATATCAGATATTTTGCTTGTTATAATAAATACTAATACTAATAAGGTCACGTGGAAGGGTGATAAATCTATAATACTCTATTGGTCTACAATTTACACGATACTATACATTTCGATACACAAAAAAATCAATGTTCAGAAATGATATCCGTCATAGAGAATCAAAATTGTGTTTTATTAGTAAATAAAAATACAAGAAAATACAAAAATATATTGGATTTCTTAAAATTTTTAACCTCAAAAAACGAGCAGACGTAAATAGCACACGAAAAAGGGAAAAATTGTAAACTGTGCCCATTACGTTTAAGGTAAAATTATTACGTAGTAAATTGCGTTCGGCTGATAGCTATTTACCATTATCCAAAGGACACTACAAGCAGGATATTACTACCTAATATTTATTTTTTTCCTATTCTTCAAAAATATATTTTTATTAACTATTTTAGGTTAGTAAAATCAAATAATAAATTATATAAAATATAAAATTGTACGTTTAAAAATGCTTACACGTTTTTATGCCAATAAAAACTTTGTGACACTTTATTTTTATCTAAATAAGTACCTACATGATGGCTTTTGTACGAACAATCGATTCTTTACACTTATGATATTATATAATTAATATTAAAAATGATAATATAAGTAAATGATAAACTTTTGGCTTTTAAAATATAATGTATAAAAGAGTAAAATCGGTAATAATGAATTTCAGATCACTCATTACAATGGGTGTAAATTACTATACTCAAAATAGAAATGCTGGGCACAATTTATTATAGTCATTTTACTACTTGTTCACTGTGGGCGAGATTTAAAACCGCCCAGGAAAATTCCCGAAAAAGAAGGCGATGAAAATAATTATTAAACCTCCCACTAATTTTAAACCTTATATTGAATTGGATTATGCTATTGTAATATAAATTTATAATTATACTTGTATTATTTAGCTTTTTTCTATTTCGCATATTAAAATGAGAAAATCCATATAACAGTTATAACATAAAATGTCGAACACCGTATGGCGTATACTATATTTGGTGGTATATTATGTATATATTTATAGATTATTATTATTATACCAACCTATTTAGTATATGATTACATTGACGTTCACGACGAAGCGCCCGGAAGCCTAAATCACTTAAATATACACCTCTGTGTATATTATAATATATGTAGGTACGTATGCTGAGATATTGTGTAATTTTTTCGATATAATTATACATACTGTAATTTGCTTATTTAAAACAATACATTTCCGCGGAAAGATGCTGAGAGATATATAGGTTTTTCGTCATGTCTGTTAACTGCAGGTACCACATAATATAATATACCTATATACTCTATATAATATTGCTAAAACACGAGCACAGAGCATGTTTTTTAACGCCTCCCGGACTATGTGTATGTATAAAGTCTTGTCTTGTATCATAATAATAATACATATATATATAATATCATAGTGGCATCGACGGCAGGTTCCTCTTCTGCCGCCTCCGACACCATCATCATCATCATCATCACGTGTAGGTACACATAATAATATTACGATAAAACCTGATCTGATCGATTACCACCGATATAATAAACCGACACGTTCTGTCCTTTAATATATTTTATATACATAATATTATTGTTACGAGTTTTTTATTTTAATTGCTATTATATTATTGTTCGACCAGTGGTGACTAAATTATATTTACGCATATTCGTATAATATGTAGTATAGATACCCGAATAATAATTATAAATTATAATATGCTATATGGACTTCTAATAATTTGTTAAAAATCCGCAAATTGTATAACATTATGATTTATGTGATTTTAAAGGCGGTATCGATTTCTTGACGTTACATTATAATTATAATAATAATGATTCGAAAATTAATACTTTTTTTTCTACGCCAACTACCTACAACGAATGTTATTTACATTGATTTGCAAGTCAATTGATAAATAATTGTTTATTAAAATTGCCTAAAAAAACATATTTTTAATTTAAAATTGTTTTATTATATTATAATAGTTAATAAACACATTGACTACAACAATACTTATATGAAATTTATATATATGATGAAAATGTTTTTCTAACACGGCTATACCATTTACCAATTTATTTTTACCTATTCACAGCAGAGATGTATTTAGACATTTTTAAAGGGAGGAGGGGTTCAGATTTTTTTTAGAACCTTTTATTATGTCAACCCCTCTCCCCACACACCGTTTGATAATATAAAAAAATAAATAACAAAAAAATGAAAATAAATATGGTCTGTATCTATATACATTATAACGCAAAATCTAAAACAGGTGGCAAAAAAATATATAGTTATAGCAATTTTTTTTTTTTTTTGACCATGCGGGGGGGGTTTAAACCTGTTCAACTCCCCCTCCATCAAAACGCTCTGATTTACAGAACTATATATACAATATGAAACTTTATCCAGGCAAATTAATTTTAAGGAATGCTATATTTTATATTGGGTTTTAATTTTCTTTAAAGAATGGAAGGAGATTTTTTTTTATTTACTTTAAAGCATATTTATTAATATTCTATCCAAAACCTTGCAGCTTACTAAAAATTATAATAAACTATTAATACTATAACAAATTAGATATTATCTGTTTACGAGATATATGAAATAAAAATATAAGTAGGAGGTGATATAGTCCATAATCGAGATAATATCTTGAAGAAAAAGATATAATTTAAGTTTATCTATATTATATTTAAGTTCATTATCATATTTATTGTAATTTAATAGCATAATTGATTGTATAATTGTATTATTTATAACTACTAAGTAATATCCACATTATATGTACTGAGCCTTAACAAGGGCGTTTATTATTATTAAATAAATAAAAATAAATAAATAAATAATTTCATCTTTATACTTTGTATATAAATAATTACGTTCCAAGATGAATTAAATTTATGTAAAAAAAAATATGTTTAAACTGATACTATTAAATATCACAAAAATGTTGCGGGCATATAGGACTCAGAATTGATAATAGGAAAAAAATGCTAACCTAGCATTTATTACATCGTTAAAGTTTGCCCAGTGAAAATAGAGCCATGATTTTTATAAACCTATAGTGAAGAAATTTACTCATGTTCTCTCAAACTATTAAACCAATTTATCTCCAAAAGTATTTTTTAGAACTAATCTATAAAAGATCTATAACCAAATAGCTTTATGTTTTTTGTTAACGTGAAAAGAGGAAATAACTAGAACTTATTAAAATGTACAGTATTGTGTAACCATCTGCGATCATTAAAAAGCGTGTATAATTGTTTAATATCTATGAATGTAAAATTCCTCATTATGTAAAATTACACCACTATAGGTGCATATGATGACCGCTGCTCTAATTTTGCTGAGTGTATCGTAGATTAGTTTTATAACAAAATATTGAAGAAATAATAGTTTTATAAATATATTATACAATTATAATATTATTATTTTAATGAAAAAAAATCTTTAGAAATACCTAAATTATTTTAATCATAATATTAATTATTGTTTTATCCATGGAAATTTATATTTGTATTAACTTTATATTTAAGAAATACCTTTTTAATAAATAATATAATATAATGCATTATCAAGTAATTTAAATACAGTTTTTTAGATTATAGGTATAATATATACAATGTTTATTATGTACCTATTGTAACGAATATTGATAAAATTATCAAAATTTAATTTTACTATAATATATGTGGGTAGTTTTTATTTTTTAATATTGGATATGGAATTTTAAAATATATATGAAATTGTACGATATTATTTATTATTTAATTTTATGATTATATTTAGGTATGTAAATAAATGTATTAACAATAAATTTATTCTTATAAGTTCATGGAATAAACATAATTTTAAATTTGAATTTATTAAAATATAACTAAAATATTAAAAATGTCTATTATATATAATAGTATAGTTTTATATACTATAGTATATTCACGCGTGAACTCAAATATGTATCCGCGAGTAACAAATATATATATATGATAATGGTTATATTTAAATGTCTCAATAAATTTAGATATGATTTATTTTTAGAATATCTATAATATTTAAAAAATATAATATAAAACAGGTATATGAATTAATGAAATTTCAGCTTATAACAAACATATTAGAATCCAGTTTAATGTATACAAATCCAACTATCCATTTTTAGATATCCAGTTGTTAGTGTAGTAATATAATATTATATAGGTCCTAGGTCAGTACATCATAAACACGTGAGAAAAAGACATTTCGGAAAATTAAAATTTTATAAAAGTACTTATAATATTATGATAATATATTTCGAATAAATTATGGTCAAATTTAAATGAATTTACGTTACATAGGTAAACATTGCATAATTTAAAAGCTATATAGAATATGTTATAAGAATATATATAATATTTATACTTTATAGTCCGCGTTAACATAATATATTATAGAGTTCCTGATATTTGATAATATAAAAAACATTCAAACTTAAACGACATAACAATAGTCTGTCATTACTTATATACATATCTATATAATAAACTATTGTGTCGATGTTTTATACACTTTTATATATTTATAACAAATAAAAAAGAACTGGTGAAAATTATCCTGTTGAGTAGTATATTATAAATAGAGTACCTAAATATTTTAGTCTTAAAAATACGTTTAAAAGTTGTAGATAAAATATATATTATAAAAGATTTAATTGTTATTTTTTATATGGCATAAATTATAAAATAATCATTTATGGATGACCTTAAATAATACCTATTTTAATCTATATTTCAGCTAAATTAAAATAGGATTTTTTTTTATTGTGATTGAGTTTCCTGAACTCACTGATAGTATTATTGCACCAATTTATGAACCTTTTTTTTTTTTATCTAAATTTAATATTAAATGTATATCTTTCGAAACTTGGTTATAATAATTCAATAAACGAAATATATTTCTAGATAATCCAACTGGCATAAATGTTTTACGGTATGTAATACATACATATAGCTACTAATTAGACGCCGCCAATTCATGTGATGCTGTTTGGACGATCGTCAATTTGGACGATGTTATTTCGGCTATAACAGTGGAAATACCTTCCCTGTTTATCGTTTTAAAATATATATTAAAATGCTAATATTAAGTCTTTCAAAAATTATTTGAACAAAATTCATACAAGAAAAGATGTCTAATATGAACGAGTAGTTACAACTTACAACATTACAAAGTCATGGTCCACCAAAGAAATACTAAACAATTATTGAAAATAGTAAAGTAAGTATAACAAGAAATTATATTTTAATATTCCTTAAAAGCATATCAGACAATATACCTGGCTCTTGAATAATTTGTTTTTTATAAATTTGATTATTACTGTGTTATTATAGGTACGTTTATACTCATTTAAATTCATTAATGATGTACTTAATACGATTAATAACTAACGCAAACCATAAATAGAGTTACGTTATAAAAGATAAATATATATTGTTTGTATAATGAAACATAAGTTATAGTTTATAGTTAGTTATAATTTTTACAATTGTAATTTTTATCGTCATATAACTGCGTCGCCGAATTAGCATAGCTCAAGAGTCTCGTTCGCTATTATTATACATGGCGCTCGTGACTTACCTGCATTTGCCAATTAAAGTCCAACTGTTCGTTCGCCCAATTATTACCGTTGCAAGAGTCCGGAACGATTTGATCACGAGGCGAACAATTCACCGAGGATAATTCCATACTATGAACAAAACGACGGAATTTAAAGAGTTTAGCATGTGCGCGAGTGTGTCGTACAAATTTTTCGGGTAAAAAAACAACGAAAACAAATGGAAATAAAAAGTTTGCCGACTAAACGAGAACCCGAACGAATCGACAAAACTATACTATGTAATATAAAATATATCTAATGAACAAAACGAAAACTCGACCGGGAAAATATATACATAAACGAAAAAAAAAGAAGCAAACAGATAAGCAAATATTTTAAACACGTGCTGATAAAACGAAAATTCAAAACAAACCGCAACGTAATGTTTTCTTAAAATGTCAGTTATTTGTATTTCATATACCGCGGTCGTATCGGACGCGATGTGTTCGTATAAAGCGACGATCGTTTTCGAACTGGTTGCGGCGGTCCTCGTGAACCGAACCGGTGACCAAAGATGATGGGACATCGTGAATGAAATGGGCGGAGCTCCGACGTATCAGCACGCCAGTGGGACAACACAGACCCCTCCTATTGTATAAAATTCGTAATTGATTCGTAATAAAAAACAATTTTTAAAAAAAACGTTTATACGCTGCCGCGGCGGCTACCTGTTTCCCAGTGTGCATGCGTATAACATATAAATATTAATATCATATGTATAGGTACTTATTTTCGTATTATAGTTGTGATTTCGTGATTTACGGCCACACTTGGGTAGGTTATATTATGTATTATATATAGTTGATTGAAGCTCCGTCATTCAGTAGCCGGAGTCGTAATTATTTTATTTATTATTATATTTTATTTCAAATAATTTTTAAATAGATTATTTTGTTTCAAAAATATTTTTGAATATAATTAGGTATAATTATACTATTGACTTGCGTGAAGTACCTACTCCAAAAAATTTATGGTATGCCGCGTGCAGTATCCTATTGCTTCTCAAAAATATGTTTAATTTTCATAGGCATAGGCGAAAATATCAGTAAAATTGTCGTAAAAGTTTACAAAATAACAAAAATTTTACATAAAGTTACAATAAAAAATATTCATATAAATAAATTCGTATAGATGTATGTACGTAAAATGTATTTATAGCTTACATACATGTAATAAAATAACTGTTAGAAAAAAAAACATGCTAATAATCCAACAAATTCCAAACCTTAGTACCTATATATGATAAGTAATAATAGGGGATATCAAATGGTGGCAACCGAAATTATTACGTTCAAAAAATATTTAATTGCTTACAACTCTATATATATATTAATATATTAATTAAAATCAAGATAACACTATTAATACTTTTACTGTTCATAAAAATGTATAACATTAAATTTTTTACATTTATATCATATAATAACAACACATAGCAGTTTATTTCTGTATTAAAGTTTGTATGTAAGACATTAGTAAATCTTTGATATACGCCTAATTCTAACTAATTTTAGAGATATAACCAATCAGAAATTAACAACTGAGCTGCACCAACGAATTCTGGTATATGGGAATATACCAGAATAGGTATCTTTATATTATATATATCGGTACCAATATACTGTTATAATATGTCAGGGTTCTGGGATGATAATGCTTTACCAGTACTATATAGTATATACTTATAAGCAGTGACACACGCAGGATATCTTTCGGGGAAGTTGTGCTTATAATAATTTCCTAAATAAAGAGGTTTTGTAGACTATGCAGAAATATGGTAAAAAATTTTAAAATATATATCTAGTGATGAGCAAACCAAGACCAAGACTATGGCAGTCTTGATCTTGGTCTTGTTCTTGCAGACTCAGTCTTGGTCTTGCAAAGGCATTGTAGTCTTGGTATTGGTCTTGGTCTTGCACTTTAAGTCTTGGTCTTGTTGCAAGACTCTCGTATTATTTAAAATTGAAATATATATATATATATCCCTATCCTTGCCGCTAGAAGTTAGAAGTAGAATTTGTTAATTTTTTATTATCTCTAAAATATACTAGTATAATATATTTGTGTTTTTATTATTTGTGTTATCGTTTACACTCGTTTTAATAAATAATATAATAATTCTTTAAACGTTACCGGCAGAAATATGGAAATCGACATGCGTATACAGTATACACAGTATACACAATATCACAATATACAATGTGTTATGTGTCAGTATTACACGAATAGCACACGAGACACGAAATAAATACGTACAATATAATAATACTCCAAGTACCAACTATAATTAAATTCTGTTGTTGGTATTATCATTGATTATATATACTATATAGTATATATAATCAATGGTATAATATCCAATGGAGAGATTTATTTACAGCCCTAAATAAATATTATAGTTTATAAATATACTGTATCGCTCGTATCGGTGACTGATGTTATTATTATAATATGTTTTTATACTCACACATCAACATTTGTGTCATATTCGGCAGCTTAAAATAATTATATTACGTTTCTATAATTATTGCTGTTTGTTACAAAACTACTTTATAGTGAATATTTTATCTAATTATTTCTTATTTAGTTTTCAATAATTCTATAATTCATTATTTCCCCGAATGTCACGGCGTATGTCAAAGTATGTAATATTACATTTGTATTAAATTATAACGACATCAGTGGCGGCGCGAACATTTTATGTTAGAGATACAGCCCGGTACTCACCCCTCAATTTAGAAGGTCGATTACGGACGTTTCTTCTACGTTCCTTCGGTCCTCGGAGAAATTTGTGGTCTATTACAATTAAGATTTGAATGCAATGATATTGCATAAGAAAATACAATTCTGAGCGAAACTCAATAATCAATATATCACAATATATTATACTGATAATCCATTCCAAAAGTTTACCACGTGTGTAAACTACCTATAAGAATATTCAAAAATATTTCAAATACAGACGTTCAAAGTTGCATTAGTTATCATGAAAAATCTAAAATCAATTCATCAAAATTTTGTCCTTCTTCCGTCATTTTTTGATAGTTTTTTTTCTCCCACAGAAAAACTTTTGTAAAATTCGAAAAATGAGCTAAATAAAGTACTAACTAGATGCAATTTTTTACCGAAAGCATACCTTATTCGTGGTCATCCTTTATTTCTTCGACATTTATTTCTACCTGTAATAAAAAAATAAAAAACATTATTGTAAAACCAATACATTCCTCACTTCGTTTAGAATTTAAAATTAAATTATAATATATTATTGTTCTACACTTCTACTTAAAGATATAAAGTGTATTCAATTATTGTATTTAATCACTGTATCTGTGTGTATATATATATATATATATATATAAATACCTATATTATAATATGTTTAAATTAAACTGTAATTTTGAATGTATTGTAATATTATAAATTTTTAAAATATATCAATATACATATAATTTGTATTTTATATTTTAATTTTTTTATAATGTTTTGTATATAATATTATATTATATACTCGTATTACATATTCCGATTATTCACATAAAAAGTATTTAGAATCATATAATATATAATCGAACACTTTATGAAATTAGTATATTCCATGCAAATATTTTTAGAATATTTCCTTTTTATTAGATTTAATTATAACAATAACATATGTACCTATAATATTTTATATTTAGGTAATCAATATAAAACTATAATTTTATTAACATTTAATCATTATAATGCTAATGCGTGTTTATAGACATTAAAATATTAAATTAATATATCTTAAAACTTAATAATTATAAATATTAATTATAATATTACATTTTAATGTACCTAATATAATAATAATGTGCGATAAAAATATTACATTCTTAAAATAATAAAATAAAATAACATTGTGTTTATTATTATATTATAGCATAATCTTTTAAACATGTATTTATGTATGAAAAATGATTACTTTAAAATAATTCATTAAACAAACAATATTATCCCTAAATGATAAATATCACTATATCGTCACTCGTTTAATGCAATAGTGAGCTGTAGTATGCCAGTATACGATTACGATACACATAAATCAATTACAATTATCAGTAATTTACAAATAAATTGAATTTGATAATAATTAATTATATACAATAATTAATAATTAATTAATTTATAATTTATATTTTATATATTACATTTTAAAATATTGGTTGCATTTTAAAAGTATATTTTTCAAGGGATGAAATACTTTTGAAAAATATTCAAAATATTGTATATTAATTGCTTTCGAAAATAAGACGTATTTATACGTCTCCATTATATAATATTACTACCAAACAAATACCTATACATATGATAGTAATCACATGTTTAAATTTTAAAATATAGCATATTATATTATTTCTATAAATTATACAATAGAAAAACAAAAAAACAGCG
Source organism: Eriosoma lanigerum (assembly GCA_013282895.1). Taxonomy (NCBI): domain Eukaryota; kingdom Metazoa; phylum Arthropoda; class Insecta; order Hemiptera; family Aphididae; genus Eriosoma; species Eriosoma lanigerum. The sequence goes on from CM023357.1 coordinate 29,975,501, forward strand.
GGAAGATTGATTTTGGACGTTCCTCCTTCATCCATTCGGTCCTCGATGAAACAAGTGGTTTATTATAATTAAGATTTGAATGCAATGATATTACATTAGAAAATAGAATTCTGAGCGAAGCTCAAAATATTATTAGGAATATATATAAAATATAATAAGACATATTGTATAATATAATATAATATACATTTTTTTCAGACTATTGACAACTCATAAAATATTATAATATTTAATACTACCAAAGATTATAAATTTAAAAGCTTATGAAAACAATTGTAACTTATAATTTTCAAAATATTTTATAAATAGATATTAAGTAGTGTATGATTATACTTGTATAAAAAGTTCAAACCGTTAAACCAAAATTGCAAGTATAGGTAACATAAAACATTTTTGGATCAATTTCAAAGATCTATTTATAAGAAAATATAACTTTTCTTTCCAAAATTTTGTTACGTTTGAAGACTACCAATGAAAATACTACTGAATAGACGCAATTTGCTACCGAAAGCATACTCTATTTGTGGTAATCGGACCATTATTTCTACTCAAAAAAATGTTTTCATACATAAAAAAAAAAAAAAATCATTGTAAAACCAATACATCTCATTGATTAGAATTTAAAATGAAATATAATTGAAAAGTATAGCGGTAGATATATAAATCCAGAAGATAGGTTGTAGGTGATGTCAGTTATATTTATTATAGTAATTTTACATAGATTAAAGATTCAGTATGTTGAGCACGGAACAAAAAAAAATGGAACAGAGAATGCGAATGTAAGAATACTATATGAATATGATGAATGTATGGAATGACTATATATATAGAGAGAATAAAAGAAATGAATACCTAAGGGGAAGTACAGTATGAATAAGAGTCGTATCAATTGTTGGCTAAGGGTGATTAGGGTGAAAATAGGAACAGTTGCTCCAAGCCCCGATTGATTTTCTTAAACACACTTATACTAAAGGTATTTTGAAACAAATTTAACATAATTTTTAATTTATACTTTGACCAAGGTCCAGAGCCTCATAAAACCTAGCGCTATTACTGAATTTGGCCGAATTTAGTTTATGGTTTAAGAATATTATGAGGTGAAATGATTCAGATTCAGGAGGTAAGTATCTTTTTAAACTAGAATTATTTATTTACGTAATTTTATAAAATATTTGTTAAAATATACTTTTGTGAACAAAAGTTTATGTATCTATATATTATATTTTTGATTTAGTTTACATATTATATAATATATACATTTTTGGATCTGGGATACTTATCTATTCATAAAAAACACCCCCCTCCAAAAAAAAAAAAAAATTTATAAAATATCACAGTCTATAAACGTGTCTGATGTTATACATTATTTTATAAAATATACCTGCCTACTGTAGTGCAATATAGATTTGATATTTCTAAGTAGGTGTATCAAACTGTAAAAAATGCATACAATTATACAATGTGTTAATATACCTATGTAACATTATTATCGTTTATCACATGATATTATATTTTATCTCTTAAGTAATTGAATATTTGAATGTAGGTACCTGTATTAAATGAGGGGCATAAGGGAGGTCAAATTCAAATATTAACAACAATTGTGGGTCAGATGAACCCCTATCCCCTTCCCAGACACACAACTGAAGCTATTATTAATACAGGTATTTTATTTTTATTTTGTTATGCGTACCTACCTACCTATATATTATTATTATTGATACGAGTGTGTATGTATAGGTACATAATATTGTTCGTCTGAAGAATAGCTGCGATCGAATGCAATGTCAAGTGTAGGCGTTCGCATGACTTGCGAAACGTTCACATCCAAATTTGATATTCTATCTGCATGCTCGACTAGTACGCCAGTACGGTATGTATATATCGGCAGCTATTACCTATACCGTATAGCATACACTGTATATTTATAGAGTTGAACTTATGCAGAATAATAATATTGTTTCTTGATTATTTTAAGACCGAAATCGTTACTAATTTACTATTATTATTATCGTCATAATCATCATTGTATTTTAAAATATTTATAATAATATAGTATTATATTATAATATGGTGAGCTCAACCATAATCCTCGTCGATAGGCATCTCTGGTGACGTAATATTATTTTTGTTTTTCATACACTCGAATTTCTACTAAACTTTATTTGATTTCTTTTTTATTTCATCTATTATGATATTCTAGACATTCTAGAAATTATTATTCTAGACATTCGTTAACGGCCAATGGGTGTATAATAAATGTATTATCGCTATTAGGTACACAGTATGTCCCACTGCGGTGTTTGTATCTTATTGTTATTTGGTATAATACTTTATCTTTTTCTTCTTCATCTTATATGTGTGAAATCCCAATTCCGAAACTTTTTTAAAGTCTGTGCATATTTTATCTTAATTAAAAATGTTCTTGTTTAGAAATACTTAAATACAAAGTTTAAATCTTGTTTATTTAAAAATCTGAGTTAACTTAAATTAGAAAACAAATTCTATTAAAAATGTATGTAGTTAGGGACCAGGGCGGAATGCAGATATAATAACTATACAAGTATGGCGATAAGAACTGAAGTTCCTCCCTTAAATAATTCCTATTTCGTTCTATAGTATAAGTAAGTTGTGTTATCCAATTCTAATTCTAAGACATCTAAAAAACTTTTAAAGTTTAGTTAAAATTTATTATATATAGTCCTATAGGTATACCTAACAAGTAACAGTTATTTTTAATGAGTCATTTCAATTTTTTTGTTGCATTTATTTGCACATTTTTAATTAATCGAATGCATATTTTACAATTGTTTATTCCGTATAAATCATAGCACTGGTATAATGACTATAATGATTAATAAATAATAATAATATTATTTAGATATAAAATTATCTATAATATATTATGTGTATCATATTATTCATTATATTCAAATGTATGGATTATGTTTTTTAATTTTTTTATAACACTCCTCGTTTTTCATTTCTAGGCCGGCTAATTCGCTATTGTATAGCAATATGAACACAATTTAAAATGTATGCACATAAGGTCGATAGAAGAGTATTGAAAAAATGGAAAGAGATACCATATTTAACCATATGATAGCATATGTCTCATAAATTCTTAATTATAATACAGTTTCATTTTTTAAGAAATTACCAGATTATTATTTTTCTAAAACCAGGACAAATATTTTATTCTTACGAAAAATTATAGTATAGATTCTATAGACCCCCAAGTAACTATGAACCACTGGTTATTGTTAAAAACCTATGGTATAGACTATAGAATAATATCCTTAAAAAATTTGATGAACACATAATCACATTTTCAGAACATACAATCAAATTTACAATAGGTATTCCTAGGTATCAATGTATCATAGATATTTAAAAAGTGGGAAGGTCCTCGGAGAAATTAGTGGTTTATTATACTTAAGATTTGAATGCAATGATATTGCATTAAAAAAACGATTTTGAGTGAAACTCAATAGGTATAATAATATTACAATATATTATATTATACTCATAATCCATTCCAAAATTGTATCACGTGTAAATTACCAATGTAAATATTTAAAATAAATTTAAAATCCCTACGATTAAAATTCAAAAAGTTATGAAATAAAAAAAGTGGGAAAGACCGATTATGAACGTTCCTCCTTCATCCCTTCGGTCCTCGGAGAAATTAGTAGAGAGAGAGAAATTATTAAGATTTGAATGCAATGATATTGTATTAGAAAATACGATTCTGAGCGAATCTCAATGTATTGCAATATATTATATTAATAATCCATTCCAAAATTTATCACGAATGTAAATTACATATGAAAATATGCAAAATAAATTTCAAATCCCTATGATCAATATTCAAGGAGTTATAATTTCATGATAAAAATTGTAAGTCACGATTTTCAAAATATTTTTTAAATAGATTAAATAGTATATGAGTAGGCTTCTATACAAATTTCATACCTTTAAACCAAAAACTGCAGGTAATATTAAAAAGGGAAAAATTCAAAGCTCAATATTTAGCCAAAAAAAAAAAAAAACCAATCCGTTTCAAAATATTACTGAACGCAAATATTACCTATATTAGTAGATACTCAAAAAAATTTTCAAGTCCCTATGATCAAAAATCAATTAGTAATCTTGAAATAAAAAATGACGAAAATCGTAATTTTGCTAATTTTTTGGTAGTTTTTCTTCTCTCGGGGAAAAACTTTGGAGAAATTCGAAAAATGAGCTTAATAAAGCACCAAGATAACACGATTTGTTATCGAAAGCATACCCCACTTGTGATAAATGTTTTCATACATAAAGAAAAAAAAAAAGAAAAAACAAATCTTTGTGAAAACAATACATTACTCGCTCCGCTCAAAATCTAAAATTTAAAATAAAGAACACTGTAATTTTTGCAGATTTTCAGCCATTTTTTGGTAGTTTTTCTTCTCCTAAAGAAAAATATAATCGAACCATTATTTCAAATTTTTAAAAACATAAAATATCTTAATATTCAATTCTACTAAAACCTATAAATTTAGAAGCTTATTAAAAAAAATTGTGAGTTAAGAGTTTCAGATTATTTTCTAAAAAGATTAAATAGTACATTATTAATCTTTTATAAAAGTTTCAAACCTATAAACCCAAAATTACAGGCAAAATTAAACATTTTTGGAAAAAATTTCAAAGCTCAGTAGAATTTTAAGTCACTATGGTCAAAACTCAATGAAACAAAATAAAAAATTGAAAACAACAGAAATCGTAATTTTGCAGATTTTCCACCAGTTTTTTATATTTTTTCCTAACCTTCTCCAAGGAAATATTTTTTGAAAAATAAACTAAGTAGTGTACCAACCTGATGCAATTTGCTACCGAAATCCAAAAGCACACCCTATTTGTAGTAATTTGTGGTAGATACTTTGAAATAAATTTAAAATACACATATTAATCAAGAAAATTAGTTATATCTATTGTAATGTAAATGAATACTTAACAATATTTTTTTTTTTTTTATAATTATACATAAATTCTAAGCTAGGTAAGTTAACTAATTTTTTAACTTATTAAGTTAATTTATTTTGGAAATTCTTCAGTGAAGTTAAACCATAAAAGTTACTTTTAATTTTATTTAACTTAAAAATGTTAAAAGTTAAGTGAAACAGTTAACTTAACTTAGTTAAAAAATGTAATTTAATAATTTTTATTTATTATTAATAACTGATAAATAATGAATGTAAAATTAAACCAGTGATGTTTCCAGTGTTTGTATGCTTTGTGTATGTAGCTACCTACTCGTAATATATTTTATTGTTTAATGATTTCCATTACCAATGTAGTGATCATTAATAATGTTGTATTATATTATTGTCTAATAATAAGAAAACCATTTATTTTTAAAATAATATTCTGTACCTCAATGTCTATACTGCTAGGTATATATATTTTATTTATAGCAATTAAAATCACAAGTCATCTCATAACACTAATAGGAAATACAATACTGGCTACAGAATAATGAATTCTATTAACTAAAATTATTTATAAAATAGTCACAGAGAAAGACTAAAGTATTCAAGTATATATTCAATATTTTATATAAATATAAAATTAGATTTTTAATTTTAAATTATAGTAAACATATTATATACAAAATGTAACATAAGAGATGTTTTCGTATATTTAATTAATATAAAAACATTTTATTTTCTATAAAAGTATATTTTAATTTTAATAAAAGAATAATTAACTGAAAAATAGCATGGTAGTTTAGCATAAATTTAACTTATTAAATAAAAAGTAACTCGTTATATAACTTAGTTGATAGTAACTTAACTCTTTAACTTTTTAACTCGTTAATGCCCAGCCTTGCTTAAATTTGACTAATAAATGAGGGCATTGATCTTTTTAAAATTGTAATTATTATTATAATTTATTAATAGATTTCCATTATATTATACAAGGGGTGGTCAATATGACTATGTAGGCGAGCCACATATATTAATAAGATTATATCAAAAGCTAAATTATCTAATCTGTACTTTTATACTACAAAAGTAATAAAGATAACTAACAGCCGATAAACATATCAATTTACGAAATATGAAATTATATCGACATATTCATGTGAATCACTTTATTCAACAATGAAAATAATTAAGTCAAAATAACGTTTAAATTTGACTGAGGATCATCTCACAGAATTACTAAGAATTGCTCTTATATCAATTCAATCAGATCTTAAGAAGTTAACTAAAGAAGTAGACACGAAAAATATACCACGCAAACAAATTTAACGTAATGTTTAATTTTTTGATTTATTATTCATATTAATTAATTTTGTTTTCTTTATTAATCTGTACACTATAGCTTTATCTCTTTATATCTATACAATAAAACATTTTTTTTTATAAATGTATACAAAATTTTTTTAATATTTTGGTTTTTATATATAAAACTGTGAGCCGCATGCGGATTAGGAGCCGAAATTTGGCCACCCCTATATTATACATTAAATACTAAAATATGATTGGTACAACAACAAAATTAATTATTTAAACACTTTTTACTTTCTTAAAGAGAGTATGATAAAATTTATTCATTATAAAAATATTTTTAATTTTTTTTTAAAAACATATAAAGACATTAAATTTTATTATTTTATGAGTTTTTATCAAGTTTTTTTGTAACACAACTTCTATAAGATAGAATGTGAAAATTATATAATTTGAAATCTTTAGTAAGCATCACATACATTTGACAAAGCCAGTAGAGTGAAGTAAATACTATCTGGATCTTGTACAACAAACTTTTCTTGAATCAAATTAACTGTATCCTATAATAAAATAAAGTAAACATATAATAGTATAAAGATAATTATTTCTATAGTTAAAAATTACAATCTTACTTCAAGCAATGAATCTGGATTTGTAGGACCATGATTAATTGGATCAAACTTACCACCATCTAATAAAAATATATTATTTTATTTAGTTAAGTTATGTAAAATAGAATAATGTACTTTTATTCTTACCTAATTCGTATAAACTACCATCTTTGCAAACAAATGCAATAAAGTGATATGGTACTGCGTCTTCTGGATCAGGCACCTAATAAACAATATAGAAATTGAATTACCATGAAAAATTGCTTTATAAATTTTATAAAGTATAATAAAGTAAACAAAATTGTCTGCAATTACCGCAGTTTGTCCCTCAATAGCAATTTCCTTGTGAGTATTAATCATATCTTCAGCTTTGGTTAACATTTCACCACGATCACTCGGTGACATATTTTTTCCATCATCCAAAAAGCGTTTTAATATACCATCATTTAGTTTTATCCTGTAAATATAATTAAATTTAATATTTTTAAATCAGAATTTATATGCATCGTAAGTAGTCGTAAAAAATAAATAATTATAGAAACATACTTATCTCTATTATTAGCAACACTATGTATTAAAGCCATGGTACCACAGGCGTTGTGTATAAATTGTTTAACAAAATATATATCATCCGAGACTTGTTGACCCTTATCTTTTAAATATATTTCTTCTTCCTCTTTACGCTTTATATACTATAAATAATATTCAAAAAATATATCTAATTCAATAGAAAAATTAAAATTAAATTAAACTTACAGCATCATTATATGGGAACAGCATTATGACAGAAGCAACCGGTCTAGGAACAATAGCAAGTTCATCGGGACCAAAACCAAATATATCACAAATTTCCCAATCTGCTGGCACTCCCAAGTTGTGCAAAAACTAGAATTAAATTATATACATTTTTTTTGTATTTTATAATGATTATAAACTAACTATATTTCTATCTTAAGTGATATATTTAGAAATGTACAACAATATGAATATTTCCCTAAGTAACTCCATTTTTTACAAATAATTTATAATATAGTCTTTAAATTTCATTACTTTAGGAATTCTATAATTATTATATTAAATTACAAATACCACCAAGAGATAGTGACATATTTAGGAATCATTTCTGGAGGATATAACTGTAATTATATGAGAAGATATTATGATGGCGCAAATGTTCAATTGACAAAAATTGTATAGTAGCTCATGTAGCTGTATTAATACTAAATATATATAATATTATCTTATATTGGAATCTATTAGTGACAGTTAATAGTAAATCAACAAAAATCTACCTCCTTACTCCTATTAAACCTTAATGCCTTAAAAACTTGTTTAATTATTAAGACTATTTTTATTTCAATAATATTAATACCATAATTAATATATTAAGTAATTTTAATTTTCACCCATCAAGAATTTTAGATAATTCATATGCACCATCTTAAGTATGTTTCAGTAAAACTGAAGTCTAGAGTTAAACTCAAACACAAATTAAGAAAATAATCAACTTGATCAGTCATTATGAGTACGTTATGGGTCAGCTTATAACATCTTCATCTACTATGAAGATGGCCTTTACTTGAAGTATAATATAGGTATATTATAGTAGGTATAATACAATTTAAATTAAATAGACGGATCATGATTATTTTTTATTGAAATATTTGGCAGAATATTTTAAACCAGAAATATTATATAGCTGACTAAATAAATGACGTGTATACTAAATATAATTGGAACTCAAAATCTATAATTATGTTTGTGTATACTAGCAAATGTGAAATGTACTGTAATAAATGTAATAGAGTACATTTTTTAAAATAATTATATTTAACATTTATGTTCGGTATATACCAAAAACATGTATGTGCAATAGCAAAATATAACAATTCATACACTGTTGTATTTTATAATATTTTTAGCATAATTATAAAGCTTTATAAAACCTTAACTTTTGGTAAATCCAGTGTTTGCTAAGAACGTTATTCTTACCTTGTTCATCACCTAAAACAAACAATTGTGTATAATATATATTATATTACAAATATTAATGTATTTAAGTATTTAAAAAAAGATGTGATTGAATTGTGGTGATTGGATTTACAAATTTTAAACATATTCATATTTCTATTAAAGATAGTAAAATTTTAAAGTAAAATAAACATAAGCATTTAAAAAATAAAAATAAAATAGGAAATATAATATTTATATACCATAACAAAAAGTAAAAATAAAAAATACATGTTTATTATGAAATAAATTATATAACCTAGATCTAAATAGTTTATGTTTTTTACAAATGTGTCAAGTTTTATTTTAAAGTATAATGTACTACCTATATTAAAAATTACAATGTGCAATACAAATATAACGTTTACATTTAAAATATTCTATGACAATATAAAATTTAAAATGTAGTCAAATACAATTTCCTTTAATTTTAAACGGTCGACAATAGAGATTATTATTATTATTATTACACTATTCTACAAATCACAACAATTCTGAAATATTGAGTTTATAAATTATAATTTAACTTCAGTTATTGTTTTTACTTACCGTTGGGTTGGATTCTAAAGGTATCCAAGACATTTTTAGACTTATATTTTAATATTTAATATTTTAATTTTTAGCTATCTCACAGCTAACTAATATGTATTATAGTATGAAAATTGATTAAATTGTTTACAAATAGCAAATGAAGTTTAGAACCATTGGAATATTCTATCAAAAAATTGTTTGATGAATAATAAAAATGTCCATAGTATTTGATAATAAGAACGACAATATTATAATCACAGAAAATTATTAATCTGTGTTATAATCACAAATTAAGATAACATTATCTTATTTGGTGGTTATAATCATGGAGACAAGAATTAAGATAGTATGGACGCCTAACAACGTAAGAAATGTAATATACATTATTAACAATACATTGGAAAACCTGCACTAGCGATTCAAACGGTGAACAGATGTATCAAAAAAAAAAGCACACGATAAGATATACGTAACATGCGCAATCATGGTCGGTTTAAACATTAAAAGCGGTTTAATTATGATCAAGTAAACAATTTTAATCGATTTAAAAATTATAAACCGCAGTATATTTAATGGCGCTCGATGTTCAAATATGTGGTTTTAATGAAATAAAATCGGTTTAATCAATAGTATCAGTTTATTTTTTTACATGTAAACTCAAACAATATCTTATCACTGTTTTTCAGTATTGTGTTCGTTTTGTACCACGAACCACAGATTATATGAAACCAGATTGTGCACACAGGTCTAGAACAATAAAATCGTGAATAAGATGCTCTGATTGGGTGCCCCCAAAGTGGCGTATCCAATTACAATAATTAAATTTATTGTACGGATCATTTACAATATATTTGTCAGAAGTATAGCTAATATAAAACGAAATAATGAAATTTTAAGTATCGGGAAATATGATTTGACGGAATATGGGTATTAATTATGTATTACATGTTTATATATTTATACGTATATTTTTAATGCATTATTCTTATCATAAACGATTAAATAATTTTAAATGGATTTTATTCAATAAATATTAATAAAAAATTAACAATTGTTTAAAATAATCAATAATTTCCAGAGTTGCCATGTTCAATAAGTAATAGAGAAAAAAAAAAAATTAAAATTAACATGAATTAAGATAATATCAATATTGGATACCCAACCCAATCATATTCGTAAATTATTAATTATTTGAAATTGGCACTAAAAAATTGGGCCAATCAAAACTACACGGTTCACATCTCTAATAGAAATAGAAATCATTCAGCTTCCGTGGCTATTTGCAGTAAAGGTACTGCGCCCGATTACTTCCACGATGATTCGGACGATGGAACGAAATACTCTGAATCTTTTGCCAATTTACCACCGGCCGTCACCATTCAGTATTCACTATTCATTTCGATGCTTGTTTGGCGCTCCGCCACTTTTGCATTATATTTACGTACATTTTTGTCTGTTTCGCATATTTTGGCGTTTAATAATTATTCGACGTATTAAGATACAGATACTTATACGACGTATCCAAATAAATCGAGGGTAGTACATACTACTTGATATAAACCGATTTATTTGGAGTTCAGCAGACTGATACGTACTTTTTTGCCATTTTTGCAATATTTTTTAGTGTGTGTACATTTTTTGTCTGTTTCGCATAATTTGGCGTTTATTGGTTACATTTTGTACCATTGTGTCTGGAATTGTTTTTAAATATAAACCGATCTATTTAAAATTCAGCAAACTGATGTGAATTTTTGACAAAGAATTATTATTAAAAAAAACGCTTACTAAATTTTGTACATGAAAGACTTATACGACGTATTAAGACACAGATACTTTTTACAACGTAACAAAATAAATCGAAGTAGTGTACATACTACCTAATAGAAACCGATTTATTTGGAGTTCAATAGACAGATACGTACTTTTCCGTCACTTTTGCAATATTTTTGAGTGTGCGTACATTTTTATCAGTTTAACATATTTTGGCGTTTATTGGTTACACTTTGTACCATTGTGCCTAGAATTGTTTTTTTACATATTAATTTATCAATTTATTTGGAAAAAAGCAGACGGATACGAATTTTTGACAAAAAACTATCTTTAATAACAATGATGGTTTGTTTTAAAATTATAAATTGTACGACAAATAACATGTCAATGTTTGTACATGAACAACTTATAAGACGTATAGACCGAAGTAGACCATAGTACATACTACCTAATATCATACTATTTATTTGATTTCATCACACTGATACATATTTTTCCGCCACTTTTGCACTTTCGCCACATTGCTTTGTAGGTCTAATCTTAGTTCGTGGTTTGTACTTTATTAATTAGGTAAATAACCTTTCTTTTACTTTTGTATCGAATTAATATTATGTTATTTTTTACTATCTATAAGTAGACAACGTTTTGACAACATTAACTTACATTTTAGAGCGATGCGAGGAATGTATTGGTTTTACAATGTTTTTTTATGCCTGAAAACACTATTTTGGGTAGAAATAATGGTTAGATTTTTACAAATAGGTCTCTTTTCCATACCAAATTCTATTTAATTGGAACTTTAATTAGCTCATTTTTTGAATTTCTCAAAATTTTTCCTTAGAAGAAGAAAAACTACCAAATACCGAAACTCGGCAAAGTTACGGTTTCCGTTATTTACAATTTTTTATTTGGTGATAACTAATTAGGTTAGGCACTTAAAAATTATTTTGAGTTTAAATATAGATAATTTACACGCTTGGTAAAGTTTTAAAACTAATAGGTTAATTTTTTGACTAAGTATAGAGCATTTAAATTTTTTCCAAAAGTTATTAATATTACCTTCAATTTTGGGTTTAACAGTTTGAACATTTTATAGAAACCTACTCATATAATACTCAATCTATTTGCAAAATATTTTGAAAATTGCAAGCCAATTTTTTGTTATAGGTCATCAAACTTAAATATTTTACATTGATATTTAATTTTTGTGTTTTTAAAAGATTGAAGACACTTTTTCGGGTAGAAATAGCTAAAAATATTTATAACACAACAAGGTTATATGTTTGGTAGAAAATTGCATCTAGTTGGTATTTTATTAAGTTTTTTTTTGAATTTCTCAAAAAATTTTCCTTGAGAAAATAAAAACTACAAAAAACTGATGGGAAAACGTCAGAATTCACGGAAAACGTAATTTTGACGAAATTGTTTTTAGATTTTTCATAAATTTGAACGTAAGTACATGAAATTCTTTTGAGTATTCACATAAGTAGTTTACATACGTGGTAAAATTTTGGAACAGCTTCTCAGTTTAATACATTGTATTATATTGAGTTTCGCTTATAATCGTATTTTTTAATGCAATCGAAGACCGCGGGACGAAGGAAGAATGTCCGAAATCGACTTTCCCGCTTTTAGATTCTGAGCGAAGCGAAGAATGTATTGATTTTACAAAAATGTTTTTCTTTTTTTTTTTATATTTATATATATGAAAACATTTTTTCGGGTAGGATTAATGGTCTGATTACTACAAGAAGGGTATGCTTTCGGTTGCAAATCGTGTCTAGTTGATACTTTATTTAGCTCATTTTTCGAATTTCTCAAAAGTTTTTCCTTCGGAGGTGAAAAATTCCAAAAAAAATTGTAGAAAATCGGCAAAATTACGATTTCTGTTATTTAAAATTTTTTAATTTCGTGATAACTAATTGAGTTTTCATCTTGGGAATTAAAAATTTTTTTGAGTATTACATAGGTAATATACATATGTGGTACAATTTTGGAACGGATTGGTTAATTATTTGGCCCAGTATGGAACTTTGAACTTTTTTCCAAAAATGCTTAATATTTCTGGCAATTTTTGATTTATCCCATTGAAATTTTTTTCGAAGTATAATCAAATACTACTTAATCTTTTTACAAATATTTTGAAAATCATGACTAAAAATTGAAACTTTTTGAGTATTGATCTTAAGGACTTGAAACTTTTTTTGAGTGTCAACATAAGTGTTTTACATTATAGAAAAAATTGTTGAAACGATTGATTGATTTTCTGACTAAATATAGAGATTTTAAATTTTTTCCAGAAATGTTTAATATTTCCTGTAATTTTTGCTTTTTCGATTTGAAAATTTTATCAGTGTCTAATCATATACAACTTAATATTTTTAGAAAATATTTTCAAAATCGTATATTGCAACTATATTTTATAAGCTTCTAAAATTTGAATAATTTTAACAGAAATTAATATAATGATATTTTTTTTTATGTATGAAGACACTTTTTCGGGTAGAAATAATGGTTCGATTACCGATAAGTAGGTTATGTTTTCGATAGGAAATTGCATCTAATTGGTAGTTTATTTAACTCATTTATCGAAATTCTCAAAAGCTTTTCCTTGAGAGGGGAAAAACTACCAAAAATGGGGGAAAATCGGCAAAATTACAGTTTCTGTTATTTAAATTTTTTTTAATTTTGTGATAACTAATTGAGTTTTAATCATAGTGTCTTGAAAAATTTTATGAATATTAACTTAAGTGAACTTCATTACTGACTAAGTATAGAGTTTTGGCTTTTTTTTATAAAAATGTTTAATATTTCCTGTAATTTTTCGTTTATTGGTTTGAAAATTTTGTCAAAATCTGACTTAATGTTCTTACAAAATATTTTGAAAATCGTGACTGAAAATTTTTTTTCATAACTTTATAAAGAATGAATTTTTGAAAATCGGCAAAATTACGGTTTCATTATTTTATTTCTTAATAATTAAATAAGTTTTGATCGTAGGAAATTAAAATTTATTTTAAATATTTACATTCGTAATTTACACACGTGGTAAAATTTTGGAATGGATTATTAGTATATTGAGTAGTTTAAAGTAATATATTGAGTTTTGCTCAGAATCGTATTTTCTAATGCAATATCATTGCATTCAAATCTTAAGTATAATAAACCACTAAATTCTCCGAGGACCAAAGGGACAAAGGAGTAACGTTCACAATCGACATCCCCACTTATCTTTACTTTTTTTTATTTTTATATTTAATATATTAAATATATTTAAATTAAATAACTTAATGTATTTATATTTATTTTCAAAATTTCAAATTTGTGTTAAATTAATTAATTAGTTTGGTTTTTATATAAATATAATACTTTTCAATATGTTGACACGAAAAATTAAAACGATCAAAATATCATTTCACTATAACTTATACATAATATGTATACATTATAGATTATATTGTTTCTACAAAGATGTTTTTTTTATGTATAAATACTTTTTTTCGAATAGAAATAATTGTCCGATTATCACAAGTGGGTATGGTTTCTGTAGTAAATCGTGTCCTCTTGATACTTTATTCAGCTCATTTTTCGAATTTCTCCAAAGTTTTTCCCTAGGAGAAGAAAAACTACCAAAAAATTGGCATAATTACGATTTTCGTCATTTTTTATTTTTTATTTCGTGATAACTAATTGAGTTTTGATCGTAGGGACTTGACAATTTTTTTGAGTACTAACATTGGTATTATACAAATATAGTAAAATTTTGGAAGGTTAGTTGATTATTTGGCAAAATATAGAGCTATGAACTTTTTGACAAAAAAATTAATATTACCTACAATTTTAGGTTTATCGATTTGAAAATTTTACAGAAGCCTAATAATATACTACATAATCTTTTTACAAAGTATTTTGAAAATCTTGACTGACAATTTTTTTTTATACGCATTTAAAGTTAAAATTCTTGAAAATCGGCAAAATAACGATTTCATTATTTAAAATTTTTTAATTTCGAGATAACTAATTGGATTTTGGCCGTAAGGAC
>CM023357.1:30005178-30035133 GCA_013282895.1 Eriosoma lanigerum
GTCCACAAATTGAAAAATGTATAGTATTCAATTATATTTATCGAGGAATATAAAACATTATGACTCATAATCAGACCATATGATTTTAATCTTACGATATGTTATATTAATTTTTTGTGTTTTAAACGTCTTTCAATATTCACATAAAATATTATTTGAATTCCTTCTACAAAAGTTATATTAAAGTTAATCTTGGATTGAATAATGATTTATATTATTTTAAAATTTAATCATTGTTATATTTTTTATAAACTTTGTGACGATTATTAATCGATACAACTTTTAGAAAATATTCAATATCTTACATGTATATTCATTGAAATTGAAGTTTGATATCATGATTAATAGTATTTCATAATCAGTGTCGATATAAAATTGAAATAACGTAAGATAGTAATTGGGTACAATAAATCCTTAATTTTTATTTTTTTTATACAAATGCATTCATGGAATAAATTACTAAAAAATCGGCATAATAACGTTTCTGAAATTTAAAATTTTATAATTTTGTGATAAATAATTGAGTTTTAATCATAGTGTCTTGAATATTTTTTGAGTTTTTTCTTAGATGAACTTCATTACTTCTTATTTTTTTATTTTCTGATTAAGTATAGAATTTTGGCTTGTTTTTCAAAAATGTTTAATATTTCTTACGGTTTCTATTTTATTGGTTTGAAAATTTTTTTCGATGCCTAGACATATACAACTTAACGTTTTTACAAAATATTTTGATAACTGATTATTTTTTTTTTTCGTGAGCTTTTAAAGTAAAAGTTCTTCAAAATCGGCAAAATTACGGTTTTATCATTTTATTTTTTGATAACTAAATAAGTTTAGATTGTAGGAAATCGAAATTAATTTTAATATTACATTCGTAATTTACACACGTGGTAAAATTTTGAAATAAATTATCAGTATAGCATGTTGTAATATATTGAGTTTCGCTCAGAATCATATTTTCTAATGCAATATCATTGCATTCAAATCTTAGGTATAATAAATTACTAATTTAACCAAGGACCGCAGGGACGAAGGAGGAACGTCCACAATCGACATTCTCACTTAACTGTACTTTTGTATTATTGTATTTTCATAATAAACGAGGCCTAAGGCTATTATAATATAACATTATGGTAATCCATATTATTATTATTTTTCTCGATACGCATCGACTGCATTTTTGTCAAAAGTTGAAAATAATATAGCTATTAGAACTTACACATAAACTAGGGCCGCCATTTTAGTATTTTAATAGGGGATCGAAAATTGTATCAGGCCAAGCTTTACGCCGATCGGGTCAATTTTGTTTGATATTAAAATTATGTTATACATTTTTTACGGATGTACAATGTTTTTTAATTCTACCTAATTTTATTAGACTTACCTATAACATTATTCACTGCTCAACAAACCATAATGACACAAAATACAAACGACAAAATGGTACAAATATACAAATTTACAATAAGTCAGTCGACAATGTTATTGTAGATTATGAAGGTGACGTATGGTGTTTGAATATTATGTATCGGCGCAATAAAACACGTAAAAAAAATTGAGGAGCCATGGCCTATCCTGCTCCTCCCCAAATGGCGCCCTTGACGTAAACATATTAAATATGCGTGTGTGTGTGTGTATTATTTTATTAAATTGTTTATATAAACAGATCAATTTATTTTGAATGATTAACCCATAGACTATAATCCGTTAATATTGATTATGATAAAAAACGTTATTGTACCTAAATTATGATAACGAAAAGTAACATAAAATGTGATTAAAAAAATAAATGAATAGTATATATAGAAAGTATAAGCAAGAACACTGATAAATACGTAAATAAAAATCTATAACAACATATTTTAGTATATAAATACAAGCGACTAGACGGTTTTATATTCAATGTGTTTTATAAATTCATAGGCTACGTCAAATATTTTTAAAAATTAATATTTTTATTTTTAAAATTTCTATTTGTATTTATTTTTTTGTTTTTGTTTCGTTTTTTTCAAAATGAATGACGCAGAAACACAGAATTTTTTTGATATGTTTGAGCCATCTCAATTGATTAAACATCAATACAGATACTAGTAAGTTATATTTAATAACAGTTTATTTTATGAAAAAAATTTTACTAATAAATTTATTTTTTTATTTTTTCCTTTTAGAAAACTATTACGAAAAAAATTAAAAAGTTGGAGGAACGTTATAACAAAATACCACCGTCTAAAATACGTGAAATGTCGAAATCTATGATGTAAGTACAATTGATTGTTATCGGGTGTAATTATTATTGTATATATTTTTTTTTTCTAAGAATTCCGTCCGCCGTGTCGTTTATGTTTACAGTGTTTAATACACGTATGACTCGCTAATCGAGTAAAGTGGTCGTTTAAAATATTAAAAATCACAAATAATAATTCGGCTTGAATAGTCAAAAGATATTGTTTTTCCGTTTTCGCTAATCGAATTGTAACCACGCTAATCGTGTGTTTTTTTTTATATATATAATTTATTGCTCTAATAGCAAATTGTATTGTTATATATTTATTATAATTGTTCCTTATCGGCTCTAATAGCCAAACATTATAAAATATTACGTATTGTTACCATTTTTATTTGTGTGTAATTTTTTGTGATTTATTTAGACTTAGGTACAGGTGTGCAGCTGGCCAGTCTTCGCACCGACAAAAATTGTGAGTTTTAGTATTATTTTATCTATTATTGTTTAGCCAAAAGGGCTATATAATTATTATTGTTGAGCCAAAAGGGCTATTTAATAATTTATTATTTTTATATTTTATTTTATTTATATATTTTAATATTGTGTTGTTCCAACCAGGCAATACCAAAATTAAACCTGTAGTTACCATTTATATTTGCGTTACCCTTTATTATTTTTTGTTTTATTTATTATTTCATAGTTTATAACACGCATACGACACTTACACAGTGTTGGTGATTTTGATTAGTGTCCCGGCCCGTACATTAAAGGTCATATACTGAGTGAATAATATTAGACTAATGTCTCTATTATAACAATTAAAACAATACGCTTAGTGTCAAAACTGTTTAGATTATTTTTATAACATAATAAAAAATTATTAAGATATAAAAAACAAAATAGGTATATTTAAATAATAAATTTACATTTCATAGGTCTTATAGTGTCCATGTGCTAACGTATCGACTTGATTGTCTAAAACAACACGATTATCATCAAACGATTATCATCTAACGATTATCAGTGTTAACTTTATAGTTTTGATGGACTTCAGCTGATGTTATACGATCGAATCCGATACATTATCCGTATATGCACAATAATTATTAGGAATATTTGATGTAATTTAATGGTCGTCGTTATCATTATCATTGTCACCCTCGTCATTAATTTCATTACGTCATTACTCAGTGGCACCGGTGCTAGGGGGGCAGAGGGGGAATTTGACCCCCCCTCCCCGTTAAATATGTCAGGGAGCAAATTATAATTTTGTTCCCTGAAAATTTGTCATCATAGTTATACACTTAATACTTAAACATTTTAGAGTTATAGTTTAAATTTAAATTACATTTAAATTATTTTTAATATTTATATAATATTATATGTAATTAATTGAATTTTGAAAAGTTGTATAACAAATAAAATTAAAAAATGTAAAACATTAAAATTGTTTTTAATGTTATATTCAAAATTAAATTAGGTAAAGACTATTAGTTTAATCAACAATATAATAATTAAACCTATTTTACAAAAATCAATAAGTATTTGTATTTTATTTTAATATACTATACATCATGATTTTCTTAAAATTTTTGCTCCCCACAAGAAAAAATAGTTCCTGCGCCTCTGCGTTGGTATGTCCACCCATAGCCCGCGTCGCTACGTTAAAAATATGTAGACTACAAATAAATATCGACTATGGATCATAAATCATAATATACAAATCAACAATGGTTATTAATATTATTCTTATTGGAGATCGACGACGCGCGTTGTCGTAATTTCGTGAAAAAGACAGTGGACAATCTTGTACTGTTCGTAATAACAGAACTGGAATGATAATAATAATCAAAAACTTGGTTACTAATATTATTATATTATTTCGCTATCTGTGTTTGAAACATCGTGTCGCGTGTGGGGTGTGTCCGTACTGCGCGTATTTTACAAATCTGCAAGAAAGTACTTAGGTAACTGATAAATATTAAAAAAATATTTTAAATTGTTAAACGCTCAACAAAGTAATAATCATTACTTTAAGAACTCGCTGCAATACTCATTGGTTTCAAAGAAACAAGCCATTTCAGCTTTGCAAATGTAGAAATTGTAGAAATACATAAAAAAAAGTGGGAAGGCCGATTGTGGACGTTCCTCCTTCGTCCCTTCGGTTATCGGAGAAATTAGTGGTTCATTATAATTATTAAGATTTGAATGCAATGATATTGCATTAGAAAATACGATTCTGAGCGTATCTAAATATATTGCAATATATTATACTGATTATCTATTTCAAAATTTAACACGAATATAAATTACATATGTAAATATGCAAAATAAATTTCAAATCCCTACGATTCAAGGAGTTATCATTCCTTTTGAAGGAAAAACTTATAGGAAATTCAAAAATTGAGCTAAATAAAGTACCAACAAGATTAAATTCGCTATAGAGAGGGTACCCTATTTGTGATAATCGGTCCATTATTTCTACCCGAAAAAATATTTTCATACATCAGAAAAAGACCTATAAAAATTGCCAATTTTCCACTTTTCAAGGAAAAACTTTTAAGAAATTCGAAAAATGAGCTGAATAAAGTACCAAGAGGACACGATTTGCTACCGAAAGCATACCACACTATGATAATCGGACCATTATTTCTTCTCGCTCCGCTCAGAATCTAAAATTACTAACATGATTCATGACACTGTATTGCTGGTGCTAAACAAATAATTTACCTAATTGACTTAAAATTCCTTTGTTTGCTTAAAATATTGACACAAATAGATAAAATAAACAAAAGAGTATAAACATAACTATAGTTATATAAATATAACTAGTTCTAATTGTAAAATTTTATTGTAATTTATATTTATGAAATAGTTTAAAAATTAAATTTTTTGCGAGCATAGCGATTAACTTTATAAATCATATTTTGTTAAAAGGGTCCATATGAAATTTCAGCCCTGGGGCCCAATAGATCCTTGGATCCGGCCTTGGATGTAATGTATCTATTAAACTATAATATGTAATATGTCCGATAAAGTTTTTTATCTAAATAACTAAATAGATACGATTATTCTATAATTGGAAATTATAATTTTTATATAAAAAAATATATAATCGTTTTTTTGATGTTATATTAGTATTACCTAATTATTATAAATTATTATTAAGCAATTGCAGAGGTTAAGGTACTGATGGCAGAAAATTCAACAAGTTTATAAAAAGTTTATATACCTACTACTTAGTTTATAAAAACTTGTATGATTTCATAATATATTATATGATAAAAATAGACAATTTATTAATTTGAATATTAATTACATTATATGATATCATAAAATGAATTTATTTATCAAAAATATATTTTTCTATTTTTCATATCAGCGAATGAGTACAATATCATCATACTTTATATGGTCAGCAATTTCATTTTCTATGGATAGTATAGCCAAATTAGAAAGATTTTCTTGTAAAAGAGTGCTTCGTAGATAGTTTATAATTAACTTTAATTTAGAAAATAAAAGTTCTGCTGAAGCTGTAATTACAGGCATAGTTAACAATATTCTTAAGGCAATACACACAGTGGCGCCGGAGCTGAGGGGGTATTCGACCCCTCCGTTAAATATGTCAGGGAGCAAATTGTAATTTTGCCCCTCTGAAAATTTGTCATTATAGTCATACACATAATACTTAAACATTTTAAAGTTATAATTAATATTTAAATTACATTTTTATTATTTTTAATATTTATATAATAAAATATGTAATAAAATGAATTTTAAAAAGATGTATAACAAATAAAATTAAAAATTGTAAATAAGATAATTAGTTTAATTTACAAAATAGTACTTAAACCTATTTTACAAAAATCAATAAGTATTTATATTTTATTTTAATATACTACGTATATCATAATTTTCCTTAAATTTTTGCCCCCTCCCTTCACAAAAGAAATTGTTCCTGCGCCTTTGCTTGTGCTCGTCGAACGTCATGTGGTTTTTGACGACGTGCCAACGTATCCCCTTGGCTTTAATCGTCTCCGAATCTTCAACGATGTAGGCACACGACTTCGCACGGAGTACGACGAATTCGTACGATGTTTTACCATCGATTTCATCGGAGAAGAAGTCTAGGATTTTATTTTTGCGCTACGCTACATAACACGGATGATTTCTCGGTAGATTAGCCGTGTCCGCTCGATTCAATAAGTTTGAACTCTCGGCTAATCTTTGTAAAAAATAATCTGTTTAATGTTATATACAAGTGAGTCTAAATCAGAAAATAAATAAATAATATAATCCACCATAATTCCACCATCTTGGGAGATACGTGTTTTGGCGTCAATATACGAACGCGAAGTTGCGTCTACGTACAATGTGTTTGCGTACGTTTGGCGCGTGATTCGCGTGTGTGCCGTGAGCACGTTACCCGTGTTGTCAGCGCAACATACATTATCCGACCATTGCTGAGGTGTGACAGCTTTATATTCAATTGGACCGAGTAGTTCTACATCGGTGATGCCCGGAATAATCACGTGAATGTTTCATCGTTACTAATTTCTTATATATTGTTATTATTATTATTTTCTTGTTACTTGTATAATTGATTGAGCTTTAATATCTTTATCTGTCTGGGCGCCCTCCCTCCAATACTGTAAATATCATACTTATTGTCGTTATGTTAATATATTTATATGCAAGTGCATTTTACGTAAACGTATAATTGTCGTAACATCATTTGTTAAATCAGTGGACACCCATTCCATTCAATATCTACGTTATAATATTAATCCATCTAGGTACGAGTCATCGGACCAACCGCCTATTTGTAGGAGCCCGGTGGCGAACGAATATTTTTTTAAAAAACTAACCGTTATCCGTAGAAATTAAACAAACGCGTCATTGTAATGTCGTCTTATTATACCGTAATGAAACTCGTACATCAGTGCCCTGCTCAAATCTAGTACTGCGAAACCAATGTAAATAAATTTATAAAAATCTATTATATTATTATGTAAAGACACTCCTACACAGTCCGCACGTGAATGTCGATTCCACGTGAGATTTTCTATGTCTAAGCAAATTGCCTTTTGTGGTTAATTTTCTTACCACACGAACCGCAGTTAATTCATCATTTCGTCAATTAGAGGAAACGTAGTATCTGATTTTTTTGACTCCCACTAATTCATAGTTCCAACATCAATTTTGGTTGTTATAACGTAAGGCGCTTCTCTGATACGGGTTATGGTTGAAAACCTGTAATGCATGTATATGTGCATTTAATGCATTAGTGAAATATCTCAATTTAATTGCTTAGTCTTTTTTTGTGGTTCTAAATAATAAATATGTTTTGTATGTGCTTGAATTATTCTCCTTTGATCAGTGGCGCCGAAAGCCATGTATAAGTCGGGCAAATGCCCTACAAAATTTTTAGGTGGTGGTGGTATTGTGGTTTACTAGTGAAAATATAATGCATTAATTATAAAGATCAAACTATAATAATATAATAATAAATTAAAATAATTAATAATAATAGTATTGGTATTATAATTGTATACGAGTATACTTTAAACAGCTAATATGGAAACAAATTGTACACTGTACCTATTCAGTATTCACTAAAATAATAATTAAAATATTTTGGATGGGTAGGTGGTTGTTTAAATTATTATTATTTTGCCCTAGTATTTTAAAAGTATTTCGGCGCCACTGCCTTTGATTATCATATCTTTTGTTAATTATTACCCACGCTATATCATGATTGACATCTGACATTTTTAAGTTTTCTATAACTAAGCCTGCCACGCCAATCAACGAATTACCTATATAAAACAATTTTTGAATTTTTGTAAGTGAACCATTTGCATGTATCATGGAATTATACATCTCTTTAAATATAAACCAATTTTTATATTTACCAGAAAATGTAGGTATCTCTACAGGTTTTGATTTAACTAATGAAAATTGTTTTTTTTTTATATGATTCAAGTGATAATGTATTTTGGTCATTTTCTACTTGAACTGACTTTCTTGCTGTCAAATAACTTTCTGTCCTTGTCATTAAATCAAAATACATATCTACATATTCATCTCGGTATTCTAAATGTTCAGAGTGGTTATCTATTTCTTCTATTTTATTTTGAACATTATCAAATTCACTCCAGATAATTTGTATTTTCTCCACACATAATTTTAACTGTATTGATATTTTGTTTATCGTTGAGGTATGATCTAAAAACGTCGTCAGTTGGGCTTTGATTTGACCTTGCCTAATGATATACGATGAGAGCTCTTTGTTCATATTGTTATCCCTTATTTTTTACACTATAATTGCGCTATAGTGACTGACTTATTTAATCGTATTTTTATTTGCGATGAATAATTATTGCCGCTTAATATTATGTACATGTCAATTGTATATTGATTCAATATTTTAGTACTTTAATTAAAATTTTTTCAAAAATCTTTGTAAAACAGCATACATTTAAGATTGAATATTCAAATTTCAAATAATATTTTTTTAAATTTTTTTCATTCACAATTACACACTTTAAAGACACAATTTGTATTTAGATTTTAAAGGAGACATCAAATAACAGATGACAGACGGTCAATTTTATAGTTTTACTGTATTAAGACCCACTTACCCTTCTTCAATCTTACTGCTAACCTTTATTGTTTTACTTGCAGCTGACGTGTTTATATATAAATATATATTAATTGTAACACTAGGCACATCCGGCCCGAAGGATTAATGTTTCCACACCGGCAATGATTCCGGTGGGTAAAAGATTAGGTATAATAAATAATGAAACTTAATTTTATTTATATAGTGGTCTGTAATTTTTTTGATTGCGCACAACTGTATTGACAGTTGAATGCGAACTAATTTAAATAAGAATGAGATAAATCCCTAACCGATACAATTACGTGATAGCATATTAATTATAAAGTAATCTAATAATTAGGTACATTGAAAACCCAATAAGTAGATAATCCTATTTTACAAAAATCAATAAGGAATATTTGTATTTTATTTTAATATACCATAGGTACTATACTTCAAGATTTTTCTTAATTTTTTGCCCCCCCCCCCCCTCCACCACCCTAAGAAAAGTAGTTCCTGCACCACTGGCCATTTTTGATTCAAGGACAGGAGAATATTAATTTATAAAATCAATAAAGATTAATTTTTTACATTATGGATTAATTAATTATCGCATTTTAATAAAATAAAATAAATTAGATTAAACTAAAAATAATTTATGACATTATTATGTTATATAAGTTTAAATATTAGAAATGTTTAATTACTTTAATTTACATTTTTTTCAAATGAAATTTATTTTTAGAACAGATTAATTAATAATTATGCATTACATTTAAAATATTTCGTGGTAATATTATTATAAATCTCTTCTTTTACAAAATTGTTTTGGAGTGTAGATAGGCATACCGCCACTTTTCTCTAAAAATAAATAATAAGTTACGAATAAAAAAGTTAAATTTATTAATATTATATTTTGGTATTATTGACACGGACACACAGTTGTGTATAACGATCGTTCATATATCACCCGTCCAGGGTGTTAGGTAGTTTACACGCGTCGTGAATTTTTGGAACGGATTTGTTGATTTGTGGCTAAATATAGGGCTTTGAAATTTTTTCCAAAAAACGTTTAATATTACATGCAATTTTGAGTTTAACGGTTTAAAATTTTTATTAGAATCTACTCTTATACTCTTAAATTTGTTTTCAAAAAATTTTTATAATTGTAACAGACAATTTTTTTTTATAATCCTTAAGACTTTGGTAGAATTGAAAATTATGATATTCGTTATTTTAATGTTTTTATTTTGTGATATCTAATCAGTGTTGGGATTTATCTAGATAATTATTTTTTCTATCTTTTGTCTTATTCAGATAAATAAATATAAGTTATCTAAGTATTTATTTTAGCTAAAAATTTCACTTGTCTACATAAATTCATAAAACAAGTTGTTTGTGAAAATTAGCTAGATTTTTTCAAAAATATTTCATTTTTATTCTCATTCTCTCAGGCACAACTTGTATGTAACATAACAACCCGGGCTAAAAATATATGACGTTATTCTAAAAAAACTATACATTATTTCTATTAAATACTTATTATTTATTAGTAGTTAATATTCTGTGTTCGGTTATAATTATATATAAAATATACTACTTAATTTATATAAATAGCCTATAATAGTATATTAATGTCACGACCGATGTTACTTCACAGAACTTAATAAATATTTTTAAATTATAAATAAAATACGAATAATAGAAACAGACACGTTATAATCACCGCCGCTCGCAAAACAAAATTCCGTAGAGTATAATACTATTATTAATTTATTAGGAATTTTTCAAATTCTATCTAATCTTAAACCAGCCGTTTATTATTTCTGTATTCTCAATACAATAATACAAAATTAATATAAATAATATATCGCAGTCTGATAAGCGAATACGTGAAATACTATTAATCTATTTCGAGTCTATTTTGTTACTATCTATAAACCAATTTTAATATGCATATAATATTAATAAACATTATTTCGTATACACAAATACACAAAATGGGGAAACATTAATTTAGGATGTTCCTCCTTCGTCTCTTCGGTTCTCGGAGAAATTAGTGGTTTATTATAATTATTAAGATTTGAATGCAATTTTCTTGCATTAGAAAATACGATTCTGAACGAATTTCAATATACTAATATATATTATACTGATAATCCATTCCAATATTTTACCACGAGTGTAAATTACACATGTTCAAAAACAATTTTCAATTCCTGCGATCAAAATTCAAGGAGTTATCATTTCATGATAAAAATTGTCAGTCACGATTTTCAAATATTTTGTAAATAGATTAAATAGTATATGATTAGGTTTCTACAAAAATTACAAACCGTTAAATCGATAATTGCAGGTAATGTATTAAACATTTTTAGGAAAAATTCAAAGTTCTATATTTAGCCAAAAAATCAACCAATCATTTCCAAAATTTTACTTAACGTAAATATTGCCTATGAGAGTACTCAAAAAATTGTTCGAGTCCCTACGGTCAATACTTAATTATAATTAGTAATCAAGAAATAAAAAAAATGGAAAATAATGGAAACCGTAATTTTGCCGATTTTCTCCTTCTTAAAGAATGTTTTTTGGGAAATTCAAAAAATTAGCTAAATAAAGTACCAACTAGATGATGTTTGGTACAGAAAGGGTACCCTATTTGTGGTAATCTGACCATTATTTCTACCATAGATCAATTTATTACTATCAAAGTCTGCGATACACATAATTATCAGCCGACTGACGGTTTAGCTTTTATTATAGTTTTAGTAGTTGTATGAACGCGATATTGTAATGTACATGATGTTGCCACTCGAACTTAAATATTAAATAATAGGTTAATTGTTATTTAATATACGTAGTACGTAGACAAACACGACCCTGAGCTACCCCAATCCTTTGGCCTATCGTTTTAAAGAGTTGGTTGCAAACAATAATATTGTTTTGCCACCTGTTTTAGATTTTGCATTGTAATATTATATGTACATATACAGAACACGTTTAATTTCATTAGAGGTACATACCAATATAGGTTATACTATTGATTAAATTCAAAGTTTCTTTCACTAGAAGATCTATGTAAATATAAATTACGTCAATATATTCTCACGATAATATCATTAGCTTAAATTCAGGTGTAATTAACTTCAAGTTTCTTTAGTTGTTTATCATTTAGTTAAATTAAAGTGATGAAACTGATTCATCTATTTATTTTTCTTTAATTAACTTCAATGTACCCAAATGGTTTACTAGATGTTTTGTACCATTTTACTTAAACACACCACATGTAAAATTTATAGTTTTGTCTTTTACCAATTTTTACCTTACATTACCTAATCTTCATTTGTTATAATATTAGGAATATCCAAATTATAATATTTTGTAGGTAATTAATTATGTTTATCTGTATATTATGTGTGTGCGATACGGTTGTACCGCGTCGTTCGATGATAGTAAGTGTGTCGCCGATCGTTATGCGTGACAATATGTCGAATGGCAGTACGTATTTATAATTTATATATTAAAAAATGTCATCAATTTCGAAAGTGAATGTCTTAATTATTTATTTTTATATTTACCCAACAATTTCAGAAGTGGGATACGAATAGGTCTTATACGAATTTTTTTTTTTTGTTTAACTTAATTTATTTTTATTTTTATGCACGTTTGTATTTGATACGATGATTGAGATGTATGAAAACGGTATACGGATAAGATCGGGTAAGATAACAGCAAGGAACGTAAATACGAAAGAAAATTAAACATCGGAAAACGATTCAAATACGAATGCTTCAACATCCGGTAAAAAATAATCCATCGAATGTAGAAGGTATGATAAAAAATAAAAATTCACCCGACCTGAATTTTATATTAAACACGTTAATGGCTCAAAATAGTATGTTAATGGAAATATTAAAATTACTTACAAACGAATCATCACCGAATGATATAACTATCGTTCCGGACTTAAATAAATCTATACCAATTTTTAATGAGTTAGGAACAAACTTTCAAGCACTTAATTGGTTACAAACAGTAAATAGCGTTGCAACTTTGCATAGATGGCCCGATAATTTTAAATTACAGTCGGTACGATCAAATTTAAAAGGTCCAGCTCGTTATTGGTTTACGTCGCGAGATATTGATAACTAGGCAGATTTCGAAAATAAATTTCATATAAATTCACAGTTATGAATGGCGATCGATGGAAGAAAATGGCGCATTGTGTGCAATTACGGTACAAAAAAGTAAGAGAATATTTTCATGAAAAAGTTCATTTGTGTAAGTTGGACAGTCTGTCGTTTCATGAAACAAAAATTCAAATATTAAAAGGGTTATTATCAAAAGAGCTGAGTGTGTATCTTCTTAGCCGTAGTCATAAAAATGTAGATGAATTACTCGCAGACACGGTTGAATATGAGCGTCTAGACGCATCCCGATCAATACGGAACTGGCAAATGGTGGGTACTAAGGAGAATAATGTTCAAAGATCTAATTTTCACTAAATTAATCCAGTTCAAGTAAAAATAGACGATATCAAGAATACAGTAGAACGCGATCAGAAAAAAATAGTACGAATGGGTTTTAATTGTTGATAAAAATCACATATTTCGCTTCAGTGTTCAAAACCCAAGATTGAAAAGGAGCATGTTACGAATGTGGTTTAAACACACACCAACGGTATGCATGCCCAAAACGTGTACGTAAAACCAATGACGGTGGATCTGGCAAGCAAACCAGTCTGATGAATATAGATGTAGAGAACAATAAGGATCCCCCCAGCGAATATCCAATTCCATACGAGGTGCAGTGCCAGATTGACGTTCCGGTGGAGGATACAGTGTGTAACGTTGAGTTTGCTGTAATAGTTGATACGAATAGTCCAATAATTTTGTTAAAAAGTGAGTTTATTCTAAATAATGATTGCGTAATAAAAATAAATGTAATTTTCTGGGAATAAATAATACGAAATTAAATATAATCTGGGTTTTTGAAACCAACATTAGAGTTAACGATTACACGATGCACTTTAAGTTTTATATTGTACTCAATAATACGATGTCGGCCAGGGTTATTTTAGGAAGATACCTTTTAACAAAATCTGGGTTCAAGATAGAGATCGTAAATAATACAGTTAATGTTGTTAATATTAGTAAGAATGTGGTTACGAATGAAATAAGAAATGATTTAAATGAAATTTTCTGTATTTATTTAGAACAAGAGGAAAATACTGATAACAGTAATATATTAAATTTAAGTTTAAATTTGAACGCTGAATTAAATAATGAGTTTATTAGTATGTATGAATCCGAATATAAATCCAAATTAGGTAAAAATTTAGGCAGTGATAATAAATGTGATTTTGATATGAACATAGTTTTAAAAAATGAACAACTCATATCATTCCGGCCGAAACACCTATTTTATAGTGAACAAGAGAGCTTGCGTGGTATTATAAATGATTTGTTAAGTGAGGGCATCATAAGACCGAGTAATAGTCCATATAGCAGTTCAATCGTGTTGGTACGAAAAAAAAAAAAACAGGAAAAAATCGGTTATGTGTAGATTTTAAAGAATTAAATAAAATAACCATTAAAGATAATTTTCCGACCCTATTGATTGATGACCAATTAGATAAGTTAAAAGGTAAACGGATATTTATGTCATTAGATTTAAAAAATGGTTTTGATCACGTACGTATGAATGAAAGTTCAGTTCAGTATACTTCATTTGTTACACCAGTTGAACAGTACGAATATTTAAAAATGCCGTTTAGTCTAACTAATTCGTCTAAAGTTTTTGGCCGCTTTATTCATTATATATTTTCGGAATTAATATATCGTAAAAATATAATTGTATATGTGGATGATACTCGTATATTGATTGCTACTCAAACGTTCTCAGAACATTTTAAAATATTGAAACAAGTTTTCCAATTGCCTATGAAATATAATTTACAGTTTCGTATGGAAAAATATTATTTTGGTTTTCATGAGATCGAGTATTTGGAATATTTAATTAGTGAACAGGGAATTCAGCCTAGTCGTAAACATGTTGAATTACCCAACACCTAAGAATCAAAAACAAGTTAGACGATTTCTCGGGCTAGCCAGTTATTTCTGCCGATTTATTTCGAATTTTTCTATAATAGCAAAACCATTGTATGATTTAGTGCGGAAAGATGCACCTTTTATACTTGGAGAAAAAGAACAATATGTGTTTAATTTATTGAGTAAGATATTGACGGAGTCACCTATAATAATTATATACTCTCCATTTAATGAAACCAAATTACATTGCGACACTAGTTGATCGGGTTTCGGTGCGATATTATTTCAGAAGCAAGAATTAGATAAGCTATTAAAACCAGTATTTTATTTTAGTCATCGTATAACCCGGGAAGAGGCAAAGTTTTATAGTTTTGAATTAGAATGTTTAGCTGTTGTATACGCTATCAAACGTTTTCACGTATATTTATCAGGTATATATTTCAAGGTAATTACTGACTGTGATAGTTTCCGATCGACGTTAAATAAACGAGATATAAACCCACGTATTTCGAGATGGGCATTATTTTTACAAAATTATGACTTCGAAATATTTCATCGGAAAAATAAGAACAGGTAACACGTAGACGTGATAAGTAGGTGTCACGCGATATTGGTATTAGAATCAAATTCGTTTGAACAGACAGTTACCATCAGACAAAATTTAGATAAAGAAATAGGTAAGCTAAGAGACGAGCTATAAATAAAAGATAGTAAATTTTTCGAATAACGTAACGGATTAGTGTATCGTAAGGAAAATAAAAATTTTAAATTTTGTGTCCCGGAGTCAATGGAGACGAATGTAATTGGTGATATCATGATGAAATGAGACATGTGGAATTAAAGAAAGCTATTGAGTATATTTCACGCGTATATTGGTTTTCAAATATGAAAATTAAAACTTGTTACCACATAGACAATTGTTTAAAATGCATACAATTTTCAGTTCCTAGTAGAAAAAAAGAGGGATTTCTGCATAGGAATTCAAGAGATTTCCACGTTACATGTTGATCACCTAGGACCATTAGGGAAGACGAGATATAAAAATTTATTTATTTTTATGGTAATTGATCGTTTCACGAAATTTTTAAGATTATTTCCTTGTCATTCTACAAAAACTGAGGAAGTAGCCAAACATTTAGTTAATTTTTTTCAAGCATATTCCAAACCATTAGTAAGAAGTGATCGTGATGCATCATTTACATCGTATATTTTTAAAAAATTTCTGGAAAATCAATCTGTTGAACAAGTACGTGTCGCTGCAGGTACATCCAGAATTAATGATCAGGTAGAAAATGTAAATAAGTCAGTAATTCCAATTTTAGCGAAGTTGTCAGAGTCTGCAATTAAATGGGATAAAGTGTTACATAAAGTCAAATTCGCGATTAATAATAAGATGCATAGTTCTACCAGACAATATCTGAGTAATATGTTATTCGATATTAATCAGATCGGTGAAATTAATGATGAGGTGAGGCGAGTTCTAATAGATGAAATATTAAGTGAAAGTGATATCGTAAATTTAGAAAATAAGAGGATAAAGGCTTCGGAGAATATTAAAAAAATCACAATATTTGAGCACTAAACAATATAATTCTAGTCATAAAGAACCGAATACTTTTGAAATTAATAATTATGTAATGATTACAAATGTAGATGTCACGATCGGACGAAATAAAAAATTAATTCCAAAGTTCAGAGGTTCGTATTGAGTAAAAAAAGTTTTGGATAATGATATATATATATTGTGGGTAACATTGAGGGATTTCAATTATCACAACGCCCTTTTGAGAGTGTCGTAGAACCCGATTGAATAAAATTACCCTGGATAAAATTATGAAAAAAAAGATAAAATTTGTTTGTTTTGATTTTTTTTTTTAATTATATTAATGTTGTACAAGAAAATATTTATAGTGTAAAAATTATTATTTAAAGTATATATGTAAAATAATAAAATTAAGTATGTTTTTTTAGATAATTAATTATGTTTATCTGTATATTATGGGTGTGCTATGCGGTTGTACCGCGTCGTTCGATGATAGTAAGTATGTCGCCGAACGTTATGCGTGACAATATGTCGAATCGCAGTACGTATTTTTATGTTAATAAATTTAATCAATTTCGAAAGTGAATGTCTATTTATCTAGTGAATTTATTTTTATATTATCCTACCAATAAAATATTTTATAAACCTAATTGTACAGTGTAGAACCTTAATATACACTGTGTTTATTTAGCGTATACAACTAATTATCATATACTCTTACTAAGTAGGGCGAAAATATGACAAAATTGTTTTATATTAGCTTTAAAATTTAGAACATAACATAATTACTTGTTAAACAATAATAAAAATTTCAATAACCAATTCCACGTAAATTTTTGCAAAATTTTACTCTAATATATTGGGTCACATCATTTTTCACCAAAATAGTGCAAAATCGTGTCAGGTGGTGCTTCAAATTGTATTTATAGTGTGATACATAACTGTAGGTGAGAATTTCACCAAAAATTTCCCTGTAACATTTATTTTTAATTAATATTTGTGTTACTCAAATAAATTAAAAACAAAGTATTTTTATCTTGTAATTATACCCGATTGTGTGAAAAAATAAACTTAAACATTAAATATATGAAATAGATAAAATAGTTTTTTCCAAAATATTAATTTTTTAAGTATAAATTGACATTTTTAAATATTATAATTCATCAAAATGACATTCTTAAACTTCAATAAATTTTTGTAACCGGTGATTTAAGTGCATGTAGACACGAATTAATAGTTCTGGTGTTTCTCTAATTGTTATTAGCCAGTGTCATAACATTTGTTAATAGGTTCACTCTATTATTAACTTGGTTATGTGACGGTTAGGAAATCTCTCCTCCCATAACTAAGCTGTGCCTAAACTAATAAATAACAACACTATTTAAACATAATATAAACAATAATTATTATGGATAGTACATTTTAAAATAATTTTTAGTAAACTAAACCAAATATTCTATTACAAAATAGTATTACTTATTAAGTAATAAAATCATATCTACATATTCACAATTGATATAATACATTATTATTAATTTATTAATATAAAAATATAACAGTTAAACCTATACGAAATACCTAATTTAATTTTTCAATAATACGGCATGCATTGACTAAAATAAAATTTTGCTAAAATGTATCAATATTACAAGATTTTGAAGTCTTCATTGATTCTATACTATAATTTCAATTAATATGGTTTTATAGTTACATAAATAGTATATTTTTATTATATTTTGTAAGTTAGATAAATCATGTTTACAAACACAATGCAAGGCATTTTAAATTTAATATAATATCTATTTTTTAGTATAAGAATTTATCGTGTTTACAATTATTTTTTAAAATTAATTTTTGAACATAATTAGTAATTAAAAAAATAAAGTTTACCAGAGAATTATAAGTAATATTCCCACCTAAAATGATGTGTCACACAACAAATACGATTTGGAGGACCATTTGACATCATTTTGCACTATTTTGGTGAAAAATGATGTGACTCAACAAATCAGGGTAGAATTTTTTAACAAATCACGTGGAATTCGTTATTTTTAATTTTTATTATTATTTACGAGTATTTATGTTAATACCAAAATTTTAAAGCTAATAAAAAAACGGAAAAGAATTTTCTCATTTTTTCGTTGTACTGTGTACGAATATATGAATATGATTAGTTGTATACACTAAGGAACCACTCTGTATGATTTTGAGTATTTATCTCATTTTTAAACTCGGCTTACAAAATATTATCGAATATATTGGAGGTTTGGGGAACTGTTCAGTGAAATATGTCAGCATGTAGAGAACCTGTGGAAGTATCAGTGCAGTTTTCGGAGAGAGTGATCAATTATATCAGTTATCAGTAATTGTCGAAATATTTGACAGTTATTAATTAACTTCAAGAAAGGCTATAACAGTGAGTTTTATGGATATTAACTTATTAAATATAATTAATATAACTTACTATTTAGAAAATTTTCATTTTTATCTGAAAATTGTTTATATAAATTAATCAGTACTTCATAAAAATATAAAGGTTTGCATATATCGTAGTAATATGATAATTATTGTGATCATATTATTAATTAAATTTATAATAAATATATCAGTCTCTCTATTACGCGCAAATAGTATATATTTTTACTCACAGAATAAATAATAAATATTACGGAATATTTCACTTCCAGGATATTCTACATAACATAATATGAATTGCTGTATCAATATAATAAAAATATAATAAGAAATAACTAATAATTAATAATTAAATAATGATTTTTATAACATTGTTAAAGGTGGGCGTTATGTCCACGATACGTTAGGAAAATATGCGATTATAATTGCTATCAAAGACGACCCGACGGTTTTGGTCGCAGTAGTGTGAGCGAACACGCTCAATCGTTAACTATTAATTATTTATAAACGGTAAATGATAAACTTTGATGAAATAATAATGTTTTCAAGTATATTTAAATAATTATTATTTTGTTATAATGAAAACGTGAATCAGCAAAGTGTTCGTTAATTATATTCATTTTTTAACAAAACGAAACAATGCTTATTATTAAAAAACTGATATATTTTTATATCGTTATTTCTTTTATTATTTTATAACTATCCTTTTTTCGGCGTTTCCTGATAGTGCGACATTATGATCTTATGAGCCTTACGTATTTTCGTTATAATTTTTATTCTAATAACTTCGATAGGTATTCGATGTGGTGGCAAAAACCTTTGATCAGTAATTTGTTTATCATACAATATACATAGATATACACGTACCCGTTACACACATTGCATTATGTCCAAATATTTAGTAATTTTATTATACTTACTACAAAGGTCGAATCCATAAGTATTTACTAATTGTAAATATAAGGAAATATAGTATAAATATAGTAATAACTATTTTAAAAATTTTCTATGAAAAAACAAATTATAATTACCCTGATTAATCAATATTTATCTAATATTAGGTATATAATGTTCATTATGAAAATAATTAAATTTTACTCTTAATAAAAAAAACAAATAGTTAAATGGATCTCAAAAAGTCAAAAATAAAAAAAATTGAGAAAATATGTATAAATAATAAAATAAGAAATAAATATGAATATCCAACAGCTGACAATAACTAAGTAGGTAATTTTATTAGGGGGTTGCCAATAATTTTACACCAAATGAAAAAGTTCTATACTATGTATATTATTTTATACTTTTAAAGAAAGTAAAATTATTTTGTGTTGTCGATGGCTGTGTCAATCGTAATATTATGTCACATCTTAATAGTATAAGAGAACCTATATTGATGTTGTTTTGTGGGTTCAGTTATTGAATAAGAAATAATAATAAATAGTGTTATTTATTTTTTTAATTTTTCTAGTTATTAGTATTAACAGATAAAAAATGACTCAAAAGAAAACTAATAAGTAGGTACTCACTATATTCTTCTATAAATATAAAGAAAAATAATTATAAAAAAAAAAACATAATACTCATGGCTGTTATTCACTATACTATAAGCACAGATTATATGAAATCAGATAGGACACTCGACCGTTTGTCAAAATGAAAACAAACAAAAATTCGTCCTCACATCATAGTGACAACATTCATGAAATGAAATTATGGTACACTTATTTTACCATAATATTGTTCCATTAAATATATTGTTATTAATTATCATATAAGTTTTGTATACTAATATTACCGATTATATGAAAAATTTTGAAAAAATGAAATATTTCGTTAAGTGGTTAACCTGCCATCAGGGCAAATTTTGGTTTGTTTACATTTTTGAGAATTACATTGTTATAATAGGGAGTGTCCATAGCATACTATAATTGTCATCAAATTCCATATTCTGTACTAAATGGTAAATTAATAATTATTTTGAAAACTAAGCTTATTATTGATAATTTTGTGATTTTATAACCAAAATAATATGATACCTTATTGGGAATATATAGAGGAAATATTTGTGGTTGCAGGCTATTTTAAACAAACACACACCACACGAACACACGCACACACACATATATACTCACACAATCACACTCAATCTTGGCCCTTGTCATTGACTCCTCATAAAGTTTATGTTCTAATTAAATTATTGTTCTATTCTCACTGATAAGTGGATCATTTTTAATTTAATTCAATTTTAAATTAATTCAATGAAATGAATACTTACTCTGAGCCATTATAAATTCACCTAGATAAAAGAAATTAATATTCAAGACCGTGTCACTTTATAATATTTTCATAACATTTAATAAACAAGTTTTAAATATAAATACGTTTATAAATACTAACTTGTTTCTTGTTTACAGAATTCTTCAATGTCATAATTGTAATCTAATTATAATAACAATATTTAAACAATAATTATTCGTATAGTATTACAATAGAGATAGAATAGGAATAGATTTTAGGTTAAATATAATCGATGATTTAAGTTTGAATATGATAATCGACAAACCAAATGTTTAAATATATATATATTAGATCATACACTATTACAATATACTACCACATAAGTACTTGGTAATCAATAAACTAAATTATTATTTATTAATTACTAATTAAAAATTATAATAATAATAATAATACTGAAGATTAAAATTTTCGATGATTTACAGTGGCGTAGCCTGGGGAATTTGAGGTGTTGTAACCTCCCTCCCCCTTATGATAGTTTTTATATAATCATTTTTTATTAATAATTCAATTCCTGGTATGTACAGTGTCGTCGTTAGTTAACCGCGATAGACAATCGATGGTGACCAACAATAGAACAACAAATATTACTCATCTTGTGTTGTTTCTTGCACTGAAACTATTCAAAAAGTTTGTGTTTTTTAAATTTATCTAAATCAACAACACGAGCACGTTGTTTATCAACCCATTTGAAACTGTTGTGTCTAAGGTAAACTGACATGACTCAATAATTATTTTCATCGAGTTATTCGATGATAATAGTTGATAGTTTATCCGAAGGTTGTAAGAAAAAAATTCAAAGGTCTTTATTTAGCCGAAATATTAACCAATTCTTTCCAAAATTTTACCGCACTTGTATATTACCAATGTTAGTACTCAAAAAAAATTTGAAGTTTTTACGGTCAAAACTCAATTAGTCATCATAAAATAGAAAATAAAAAATGACGAAAATCGTAATTTTGACATTTTTTCGGTAGTTTTTCTTCTTCTAGGGAAAAACTTTGGAGAAATTCGAAAAATGAGCTTTATAAAGTACCTAGAGGACACGATTTTTTACCGAAAGCATACTCATCTTATGATAATCGGACAATTATTTTTATTCGAAAAAGGGGTTCATACAAAAAAAAAAAAAACATATTTCTAGAAATAATACATTTCTCGTTCCGCTCAGAATCTAATAGTGCAGTGTTCAGAATAGAGTGTACTGTGTTCGATCCTTTTGATATTCTGGTTCTATCTTGATTTCCGGATATCTAGTTTAGTTTTCTGTATCCGTAAAAGCTCTGATTCTGTAATTAATTATCGCCCTATCATTTTACTTTCATTGATTCCTAAATTATTCGAAAGTCTAAGCAAATTATTCCTACTCTTATTATTATAAAATAGTAATTGAACAACATGGTTTTCGAAGTTCTAGATAAATAGCTATTAACCTCTTCATGCATATAGTCCCATATGGGGACACCTTGTTAATAATGTTATTTACAATAAATAAAAATTGTTTTATCTTTTTTTTGACATGGATGAATATGCAAAACATATGTTTATTCGTCTCTAACTTCAGTTTGGTTCTTATCATAATTTTTAGCGGGAAAATTAACATTAGAAAAAGTATTTCCGTCTTTCGTTACTATAAATAAACTAGAAAAGTTATTTCTGTGAAAAATCCGTTAAAAAGGTAAGTAATCGTCATGATAATATGCATATACTTAATTAATAATGTTTATAATATAATTTAATCATAATAAATTGGAAATATATATGTGAAAAAGTTTAAAATAGAATAAACGATACTGCGAACTGTTTTAATTACATGTCCTCATATACATTATGTATAGTGAGATAAATATTTCCGTTATTTCTAATAATATGAAATGTATTTTATTTTAGATTTTTAACAACAAAAAATAAGATCTAGACATAAAATTAAAAAAAAATGAATATACTTAGAGAGAAAGACATTCAATTTTTATTGAATATAGATATATCTAGGGATTCTGAAAATAGTTTTTGTGGGAACGATGACGATATGGAATGAGAAGATAAAATTACTATAGGTCCAGAGTATTATTGTTTCAGAGGACACCGCTAAACGGTTTGACAGAAAATTAAAAACAACAGTTGAAATAAGTCGACCATAAGCAATAAGTGAATATATTCGATTTATGGGTGGTGTTGATATTATGAACCGCATGATGGCACATTATCCCCATGGATTTAAAAACAAAAAATGGTACCTACGAATATTTTTTCATTTTTTGAATGTCAGCATTATAAACTTGTGAATACTTTTTAAAAAATCTCTCGATCCAAATATACCATTAGTCAATTTTAAGGCTTCGATAGTTTGGACATTGTTACAACTAAATAATCAAACACCAAAAAGATGAAGAAAATCCAAAAATGAAATAGCAAATAAACACCCACAAAAAAAAAGCCAACTCGTGTTATGTCTACACCAGCAGAAATAAGGTACGATAATGATAACCATTATCCACTAAAAGCAAATGCCAAAAATGCAAATCGATGTCACGAAGTACGATGTCACTCAAAAATTAAGTATATCTGTCAAAAATGTGAAGTTCCCCTGTGCCTATAATGTATCTATTACTATCATACTAAAAGTCAATAAAAATTTTAAGTTTCCTGACTACTTGATTTGTAATATAATAGTAATTATCTTTATTATTAATACTTTATAATATTATGTGTTTTAATAACGTTATCTATTTTTTTAAATTGTTTACAGAGTTGTTCAATTTATTCTGTTATAGTTTTATCTTGTAAACTAACTTATTTTCAATTTATTTTATTTTAACATATTCAGAAAGTTTACTAAAAAAAAAGTAATGTTTGTTTTGTTTCTAGCACAGTGTCCTCAATTGAGGACATTTAATAAAAAATTATTTTGAGCATATAATAAAAAAATTTAATTTTTTTTGTAATTTTTCTTCGATTTCTAAGTAAATGTTTGTTTGGAGAAAAAAAAAATTAAACATTTTTCTCATGCATGAAGAGGTTAATTTATTTGCTTTTACACAATTTAATAATAATGCTTCTTAGAAAGATTACAAAGTAGACGTTTTTACATAGACTTTTCCAAAGCTTTTGACATTGTTAATTACGCCATCTTAAAAAAAAAATTTAAGTCATTCGGCATTCGTGAACCATTACTATCATGGTTATTTTCATTTGTTTCCGATCGCTCTCACAATTCGTAAAATACAAAAACTATTTTAGATTTTGAGCGGAACGAGGAACGCATTGTTTTTACAAAGATTTTTTTTTTTTTATGGTATATGAAAACCATTTTTCGGGTAGAAACTTCAATAAACCTAATGTTATTCGTCTTTTTATATTTCCATTGTCAGATACATTTCTGATTATTCTGATTATATTGTTCAATCATTTGGTCTCCATTCTTTCTCAAACATAAACATACATCATTATTGGAAGCTATGCAAAACAATTTCAAAGTTTTCTTTGTTTTCACTGTAATATCCCTCGTGTTCCTCACACTTCTTATACTCCTATTTTGGATAGTCTCTTTCTCAATTCCCTTGAAAATTACGTAGAATAAAATTTGATTTGTACTTTTTGTATAGTGGTATTCATAATAATATCGATAATCCAAAACTTCTTAACCGTTTGTCTTTTATGGTCCCGCAGCGTTTCACCATATTTCATATTATATTCTATATCCCCTACCAACGAACAAATTGTGCTATGAATAGTCTGATTTACTGTATTATGCATCTAATAAGTAAGTATAACATAGACTTATTTTCTTTTCAATCATTATATAACTTTAAAGTCTAAGTAATATTTTATTTACGACATACTAGGTTATAATATATGCTAATATTAGATCTTACATTTTACATTAAGTTTAATCTTTGTACTTTATTACAAATTAACACTTTATAAATTTTAATTCTTATTTTTCGTTTAATTCTGTTAGTTTCTATATTTTTAACTTTGTAATTAATTATTATCTGTATAAACTGTACACTCTTTCTCTATATATTATGAAATAAGGTTATTTTGCCCGTTTAATTTTTTAAATAAATAAATATATAAAAAATAATGTATTATCATAACTTTTAATTTTTAAAAAAAGTAGGAAAGGCCGATTGTGGACATTCCACCTTCGTCCCTTTGGTCCTCGGAGAAATAAGTGATTTATTATAATTATTAAGATTTGAATGCAATGATATTACATTAGAAAATATGATTCTGAGCGTATTTCAATATATTGCAATATATTATACTGACAATCCATTTTAAAATTTACTACTAAAGTAAATTACATATGTATAAATGCAAAATAAATTTTAAAACTCTATGATCAATATTCAAGGAATTATCAATCCTTTTTCAAGGAAAAATTTTTAGGAAATTCGAAAAATGAGCTAAATAAAGTACCAACTAGACGAAATTCCGTATAGAAAGGGTACGCTATTTGTGGTAATTGGACGATTATTTCTACCCGAGTAATGGTTTTCATATATCAGAAAACAAAAATAATAAAAAGCCCATAAAAAAAATTTGCCTGTTACGATTTTCAAAATATTTTGTTAAAAGATTAAATAATATAGTATTAGACTTCGATAAAAATGTCAAATAGATAATCCCAAAATTGTAGGTAATATCAATTTTCTGGGGAAAAGGTTTAAAGCTCTAAATTTTTTCAAATAATTAACTTTTCCGTTTCAAAATTTTACCACGCTTGTAAATAACTTATGTTAGTACTCAAAAAAAAATAAAGTTCCTACAATTAAAACTTAATAAGAAATCTCGAAAAAAAAATATAATAAAAAGCATATAAAAAATTGTTAATTTTTCGCGTCTTAAGGAAAAACTTTTGGTAAATTCTAAAAATGAGATTTAAAAAGTACCAAGTCGATAACATTTGTAAGCGAAAAATATGCTATACGGATAATCGGACCATTATTTCTATCCGAAAAAATGTTTTCATACATTAAAAAAATAAAAATAAAACATCTTTGTAAAAACAATACATTTCTCGGTCCGCTTTTTATTAGCGCTTTTAAATTAGGTATTTATAAATAAGTACAAATCATATTGTGTTGTTAATTACATTAATTTAATATATAATATATATATATATATATATATATATTTATTTTTTTTTTAAAAATATATGTTTTTTAAAAGATTATAATTAGGTAATTCTTTAATATACAATTGTATAATGTATAGATAATGTGTGTTTTTTCAAAAATAGTGTATATTATTTCTAAAAATTAATGCTTAAAATTAATTACTGATAGCATTTTAATTAATCAAATACCTGGTGCATAATTAATTATAGTAAACATATAGACGGTAAACATATTATAATGGAAGTCCTTTTGTTATGGCGAAGACAGGAGCCCCTGTACTACACTGCCAGTACTGCCGATTTTTCCGGCACTGATAAAAGTATATAGTAAAGTTCATTCAAAAACCTATTTTTTCACAAATTTGTCAACCATATTATATAATGTGTAAATTCACCAAGTGGCTATGACGCATTGTCATATAATAAACTATTCAAAAATTAACTTTTAATCAATATATACATACGTATCAAGGTATTTTCAAATATTTCTATATAGTACATTTTACTATAATGGTCTAAAAAAAAATATTTATTAAATTTTTTTATTATAGTTTGTAATTGACAATTGAAAAAAATTTAAGTTGATAATTATTTAGATCTAATACCTGTAAGATAATTTTAAAAGCGAGTAAAAAATAATTTATGACACCTAAACTATTACTTAAATATTATTATTAGTGTTATAGATGTCTTTTGCCGTTAATATACAAAAAAAATAAAAATAACATCGTAGGAAGAAAAGGAAGCTTCTGGCTAACCATACTAAACTCAATCAATGCCTTCACCACAATACACAATTTAATCACTCGTTATCACTTTATTCTGTTATAATCCGTTATCAGTTCAACGCATTATAATTCGTTATCGTGTAATCACACGTTATCAGTATATTGTGTTACTTCAATAGTATATTCATTATCAGTTAATCACATTTTCAATTTACTATGTTATCGCCACGAATTAAAAGAGAACGGATGCTTAACAAAGCAAGAAAAGTAATCAATAAATTGACTCAATTGGAAAATTGAAAAAAGGCAGTTGGAAAACCTGCATTAGGATACTGCTGGAAAATGATGAATAGTCGAATAAAAAAAATAGCATACGTTAACATGCACAATCAAGGTCAGTTTAAAAATTAAAGCGGTTTAATGATGAATGATGATCCATATAAACAATTAAAATACAACTTAAATATAATAAACTGCTTTATATTTAAGGACGCTCGAATATGTGGTATAAATAAAATAAAATCGATTTAATTAATAATGTCATTTTATTTTTTTATACGTCATCTCAAACAATATATTATCACTGATCTTTTAGTTCGTTTGATTCGTTTTGTACCACGAACTAATAACTAAGTACGTTCGAACTATCTTAGTTTGTGGTTTAAACTTTGTAGTTTTGTATTTGTTAAAATAAAATCACTGGATGTATCTTCAACTTTAAAAGGTTATAGTTCATTTAACTCCAATGACTTGAACAAGTTAGATAATTGAAGGTGGGATTTGTGTGCTGATGGAAATAAATACTTTATACAAAATGACAAATTTGTGGCTTTATTCCATTAAAATACTTATTTCGATTTTGCGAGGATTATAAAAAAGTAAAAAGTATTGAAAAATTGTAACCAACAACTTATTTTAAATCGTTCATCAACTGATTTCGATGCCATAGTATGTGCCGTAACTGGAGTTATTGAAAACGCGAAAAAAATGAAAAGGTATCGTATGAATTGCATCGAATTACATTTTTCCATATAACACTGTCCTCTTTTGTTCATACTCAATACACATCCTTAGTGTTTAAAAATAATTGCTTCAAATTTTCTGAGAAATATCAATAATATATGATAGAAGATTTCCCAAAACATTGTATATGTCTTAGAAAATCATAGTTACTTATACAAGTATGTCTAGATGACCCGATAATGTGAATCGCAACGTTGAATTTATTACAAAATTCTTTAAAATTTCATGTAGGTAAATAATTCATGATCCTCAAATTATAATGCTAAACGTTCTACTGGTCATATTTATACATATGAAAAAAACACAATAAATAATACATCAATACGGATACCTATTATATAATAATAATAGGATAAAAGGATAATTGGAATTATAGTCGAGTCAAACGTGGAGAAGTTTCCTCTTTTCAAAGTCAATGACGAATACACACGAATTGATGAGTTGGTGAGGTGGTGTTGGAATGAAGTTTTTATATGTTTCCTTGGCTACGTTAGTATCTCCTTCAATTGAAGCAGCCATTTTGCACTTGTAAATTTAAAAATCAGTTTAAAGAAATCTAAATAGATTAATATCAAATAATGTACAGAATAACGAATATTATAATAACTTTAGATTTGTAATAAACGAGTCGGTCAGAGTAGGTTTCGAAATATTGAAATTTTAAAGCGAACTAAAGTATTCAGACGGTTAACAACCCTTTATATTAACAATATATCGACCAAACTCGACAAGATCCGAAAGGCGTCGATCATAATTGAATCAGAATACTGTTATAATAATATAAGGTACGTATTTTTATGTCTCTAAAGTATATCGACAGGATTTGACAGGATTAAATTGTGTATGTTTATGACGATCCTTTTTATTTTTTGTTATAATATTTAAGACAATTAGATAGACTCGAATCAAATAATTTATCAAAATAATCATGTATATATTATTGGTATTACCATCATGAAATAATCAGAGCTCTAACAGATCTGCACACGCGCAAAGATAACCATACAGAGGGAGTTGCATAGGAATTTATCTCGTCATAATATTATTTTAAATAATTGTAACAATACTGAAAGTTATTTTTCAAATTATTATTATTATCAGGTGATAACGCTCAATTCGCTGATAGCCACTAGACGGTGCTATATTGTATTAACAATCGATAACAGGGTATACTGAAAAGGTAATGATGTGAAAA
This sequence comes from Eriosoma lanigerum, assembly GCA_013282895.1. Taxonomy (NCBI): domain Eukaryota; kingdom Metazoa; phylum Arthropoda; class Insecta; order Hemiptera; family Aphididae; genus Eriosoma; species Eriosoma lanigerum. The sequence continues at coordinate 30,034,384 of CM023357.1, forward strand.
CGATCGATATCATAATTTATTGACAACCATTGAATAATATTCTAGCGTTTTTAATCAGTCTGCACTTGTTACACACTACTCGTACATACCAATGATATTACTCGACACTAGTGTAACATACGGTGTAACAATAGAATATCAAGCGAAATATGTTTGTGAAAATGAAATGTAATCGTAGATAACATTGTCGTAATCATAATCCCCTAGCTAAGCGGAGGTAGTTGTGGAGGCATCAAAGGCAAAGACAGTTCCAGAAGTCCTTTTTTTCCTTGTTATAACTAAATGTCAAAAGAACTGTAAAACATTTATTAAAATAAATATAATAAAAAATTTAATACATAATAAAATAAAATATTGTGTATTATAAGCATATTAAAAAAAATTAATTTTATTTAGTTAACCTGAAATTGTTAGATGTTCTAGTGCTAAAAAAAAAACAATAGTTATAAAGATTATTCTATATCGTCAGTAAGCCACCAACGAGAATGTTATCAAACATTTCAATGTGAGTGGCCATTGCTGTACGAAAATATTCTACGACCGATATAAGCGTCACACCACCAGTCTCAAACAATCTTAGCCTCCTATTATTTCGTTTATTATAATCGTATTTGATCACGTTTACTACGTGATTTTTGTCATTATTATTCTATATATATATATTGTTATAAAATAATTGAGTTTATATTATCGATATTCAATGATTTTTCTAATTTATCTTAGAGACTTGTTATAAGCATATAAAAAAAA
>CM023357.1:30035233-30047179 GCA_013282895.1 Eriosoma lanigerum
AATGTTTATTAAATAAGACTACATACATTAATACATATATTTGGTTCTCAGTAAACTAATTTTTCCGCCTTTACATTAACATATGATGAAGTACCAATACCGGCAAAACCAATTATTAACCTAAGATTTAAACTAGTATTTACCCTTTAAACCAATGAATTACCAACAATTATTAATATTAGTAAATTTTCGTTCATTAACATGTATTGAATATTTGTTATCAACGACGTAGCATAGAATGTAGTTAAAGTGGATAAACGAATGGTAAATTAATAATTTTTTATTTTGTCATCTTAATTATTAAATAAATCTAAATTTTAGAATTTATGTCGTAAATTGTACTTACGAATTATATTAAGTAATCCATGTTTCAAAGCATCTATGGCATTATTGTTGTTCACTGCCATAAAAAATACGTAAATTTAATATCAATAGTACAATATATATGGATACTCAGTAAATTGTAAAGGTTAAGTAAATTACATGTTTTATTCTAGCACTCTGTGTTAAATAATAAAATCATGAACATTATCGATTACATAATTGCATACATACATCACACAATAATCGACTAAATTGACACTTATGACATATTTTTTGTAAATCCATTTCAAATTATTTGCACAATTATTATCACTACTATATAGTCAATTAGGTTTTATGGTACTGTCGTCTATCACATTCAATCTCAAGAAGTCTCTGGTTTGAAAATTTAAGGTTTACATCTATTCAGGAAAATAATTATTTACGTTGACTGCTTCGTATTGACCATTCACTACTTTCCTTATATTTTTACCATAACATTAAAAATTATTTTCATTTTTGTACTTTACATTCTATAGAAATAATTTGTTCCTTTTCCTATATCATTATTTATTGCCCTTCTTTCTTCTCCAAAGTGTTTCTCTTCCCTCATACAATATCACTACAACAGTCAACAATATTTTTTCTTCATATTCCCTTAATCATTTCCTTTATTTTGAATGCAAGTTTTTTCATTTAATCTATTATCTATATATTAGATATATGAGATTCAGAATAATTAAATTTTAAATTTAAATTTCCTGCCGGCCCAAAATGTTGTGATGAGGCCTTTTTCTATGGGTTTACAATATTTGTATGTTTATGTATGTAGTTTGTTGTTAAAATTTAATAATGTTTATTGCTTTTTCTTGGAAGTGTTCAATTTATATTATAACGGAAATTACGCAGTACTGAAACAATTAACTATTATCTTTATTATATAATTTAAAATATCTATAAATACTACTCGTTAGACTATTGATTTAAATACATCGACATTAATAAATACATAATAACAATTTGAAAAAAAAAATAGTTGCTATAAAAAAAATAATGTTTTTATCACCACAGGAAAACCAATAAATAACATAAAAAATCTATGTATTGGAGAATCCGGTTATTATTAAAATAAAAATGTCAAAAAAAACAAAAATAATTAAAAAATATACATTATTGAAGAAAGCCCTGAGGAAATTATAGAAATACATCACCTTCTATATGTATATTTATGTATTCATATATATTTTCTTATCTATCAAAGCTGTATTTGAGGTGGGTTGTAGGGTACTGTATTTTTACTCAATTATTTAATTAATAGTAAAACGAAAACCCTAAAACCTTGTTTTTTAAAACATATAAGTGTTAATTATTCTGCTTTAAATTAGTTATTACCTAATATAATTAACATTAAAATTAACATTAAATTATGTTAATCCTATTTTATTTGATAAATTATAAATTATTAAACAAAATCTTTTATATAAAAAAAAATTTTAAAAAATATAGATAATGTACTTACAATCATAATACTTAGCAGTTAGTTCCTCTTTAAAAAAATAATACAAAACACATTAATAATGAAACTATTTACATACAATATTAATAAATTATACGATATGTTGCATACAAATTGCAAAAGAAAGTTAAGGAGTCAAATATCGATAGTCGGAGAAGGCCAAAATAATATAAAAAAAAAAAAAACGCAAAATACAATTTAGATCATGTTTTAAATGTAATTGATTTTAAAAATATATTTTATATTAACGATTAAAATATTAAGTATATCTTCTTATGTAATACTAACGAGAAACAAAATATTCGAGAAAACGATTAATTATAAAATAATTAACATACGAAAAAAACTCAATAATTTTTATTTTAATATATACTATTAATAAATACCGGGCCTACATATTTGTGTAGGTTTATTTTTGGAAATATTAAATGATTTTGTATTTTAGATTCTGACCGAAGGGACGAATGTATTAATTTTACAAAGATTATTTTATTTTTTGATTACTAAAAATGTTTTTCTGGTAGAAATAATGGTCTGAGTACTACAAGTATATCACGCTTTTGGTTGCACATTGCATCTATACTTGGTACTTTATTTTTTCTTGCAAGAAAAAAACTACCAAAAAATGGCGGAAAATCGGAAAAATGACGGTTTCCGTTAATTTCTTTTAAATATTTTGTGAGAACTAATTCAGTTTTCAACGTAGGGACTCGAATTGTTTTTGAGTATTCACATATAAATGTTCTATATAAGAAAAAAATTGGAAAGGATTAAATGATTTTCTGACTAAATATAGAGCTTTTAAATATAAAAATGTTTTGGGTTTCACGGTTTGAAAATTTTAAAGAAGTACAATCATATACTACTTAACCTAAGGAATCTTTTTACAAAATATTTTGAAGGTCGTATGTCACAATTTAATTATATAAGAAATAAGTTTTTAAAAATAAATATTAAATAGAATTAAATATTATAATAATTTATAATTATATTATGTTATTATTGTATATGTTTTTAAAAATACATTTTCAAATAATAATAATGGTTCGATTATCACAAGTAAAGTATGTTTTCGGTAACAAATTGAATCTACATACAAATTTGAAAAAAAATTTCAAATCCCTACATGTAGGTAAAATTACATAAATTATCTTTAAAATTTATAACTTAATATCTTTTAACTAACGATTTGCGTGAATTTTGTGGTTTCTCGGTTATTCTTAGATAGTTTTTCTTCTTAAAAACAAAAGCTTTTGAAAAATTTGATAAATAAGCTAATAAAGTATTTTGTTGAGGTAATTGGACCATTATTGTTACACTAGTAATGTTTTCAAATATCAAACACAAAGAAAAATATGTTTGTATAACCAATATATTATTTACTTTACTAAGAATCTAAAATACAAAATAATTTAACATTTCCCAAAATGAACCTATAGTCCTACACAAATATTTAAAGCCCAGTGTTAATTATCAGTATTACATTTGAATATTGATATGCTACTATATGTAGTATTAATTATATTTTAGAAGTTCTAAAGTAATAATAATTGTAAGATTTATAGGTTTTTAAATAAATAATAACATCGATTATAAATACTATAGAAGTATAGACTATATAGTAAAACAATATAAATATATACCTAACGATAATATCGATAAATTGAAAATTAAACGAGTATGATGCTTAATTCAACTGAATAGGTATTCATAAAATTATTTTGTCAATTTGATAAATACACATTACACACATGTATATACTATGTACATAACAATAATGTTGAACCTACCTACCTAAATTATGATATTGTATTATACAAAAGTGTTATATATTGTGTAACGATGAAAACTACTTACATAAATTAGTGACAGGTTCATAGTTATTCCTAACCTAACCTTAATCATTCGATTCATATTCATATAGCATGAAAGTTCATGAAACAATAAAATGCGCTTTCGATTTGTATTCCAACCATGAACTAAGATTATACAGGACTGGCAATGATTGACTGGAGGAATGCACAGTGCCGGTTCTCAATTGCTTCGCGATTAGTACACTTTTACGTTACAACTCCTGTCACGTGTATACATTTTTGCCGGGGAATGTAAAAGTGTCCACTATTGAAAAGGGTCCACTATTGAGAGGTGTCCATCAATGGAGGTTTCACTATACTTAATATATTTACGATTTATTAAGAAAATCGTGAGTAACATTTTTTTATAAGCTTTTAAAATCAAATCATTAGTAGAATTAAATATAATGATATTTTTTTTGTTTATAATAGTCTGAAAACATTTTTTCGAGTGTAAATAATGGTCCGATAACCACAAATAGAGTATGCTTTCGATAGAAAATTGCATCTTCTTGATAATTTATTTGACTCATTTTTCGAATTTACAAAAGATAATTCTTGGGGGGAAGAATAACTAATAAAAAATTACGAAAAATTGGCAAATTACAATTTTTTAAAGTAATTCTTCAACGAATTATTAGTATAACAAATTGTATATCTGACTGAATTTTGCTCAGAATCGTATTTTGTAATGCAACATTATTGCATTTAAATCTAAATTACAATTAACCACTAATTTCTCTGAAGATCGATGAGACGAAAGAGGAACATCTATAATCGACCTTCCCGTTTTTTATTTTTATTTTTTTGTTTATTTTGACTTAAATATGAATTAATGATTCTAGGTATAATAATACTATTAAAGAAATTTTTATCTTACCTCTACATTCTAAAATCATAAAGAAATGTGAAAAATTACAATTATAATATATATGACATAAATTTTCTAATGATAATATAATTATATTATCTTTATAAGTTTTAGAGTAATATAATAAAATAGCATATTTTCATACTTACTTAATTGTTTCGCTACAAAAAAAAAAAAATTATACAAAATTAATATAATTTAAATTTTATTATGAAGCAAGCATTTTAAAGGCATAGTAATTCATGGTAGTTTTATAAGTTCAAACAGATACCCAAATATAATTATTTAACTATGAGTAGAATATATTATTATGATAGTCAAGTTTAAAGTTTATTACAATTAACTATAGGTACGGCAATAAATGAAGTATAACTTGTGGAAATAACAATTATTTACAAAATAATAAATAGTAAATTGTAATTACAAATTAATTATTTTATACCCACCTGATAAACGCAAATTTTCAAACATTTCAATAGTCACATTTAATGATTTTGCTATAAACAGGTTTAAGAAATAATTAATGTACATAAACTGACCAATTTCATTATTATCATGTGCACAATAACACGACTCATTAGTTGACACGGGGGCCTGTAATAAATTTTCAACTAATGAAAAGCGACCATTCTAGATTTGTTCAGAAATTGTTATACTACGGGTAGCCTCGGCAGCGCTGTTTTTCAGACATCTCACTAAATAATATATTTTTTAAATATTCGATAATTTTGGTCTCTGATTGACCATCGCTAAAAACCTATCGCGAAACGCGGGCCATTTATAAATATCACCGTGAAAGAAAGATTTCCCGCAAGCGAACTATGGTAGCATTTGCCAAATTTCCTTGTTGTTAAAAGTGAAAACCATGCATTTCATCTTGAAAAACGGTAGTAGGTTCGGTACCTGACAGTCGCGAACTACTATGGACCGAAACATTGTCCTCGTCAGGAACGCGCCCTTGATACCGTTTTGCTATGGCCTTAAAAAATGAAACTAAGTCGGTCATTTCCATCCCCAAACTATTTAAATATTTAGAAGAAAGGTCCATGTTAATAAGACTGTCTAATACAGTGTCATCTTCTACCATAAATGACGACAAAAGACCGTCTAAACAATCGACGGCTACTAGAAATTGTGGTGACGCTTCTGTGACTGTAAGACTTCGCTGGGATAATTTAAGAATTGATCGAATTCGATTCGCATACAATTCTCGTTTTAAAATCGAACGATCCTTAAAACAGGACAAACGTAAAGTATCTCAGTCTGCCAAAATGTTTGTAAATAATTAAAATCGTAATAAATGCATAATAAAAAATTTAACAAAATAATTTAATATACTTTTATAATTAATATACGCCGATATGACCGGCAATGAACCCGAAAAATAAATAGAATCGAAAGAAAATTAAAATATTTTAAAGATAAATAAATCACTGATTATAAATTAATTACGGTCACAGAAGTAAGCAATAATAAAAATCGTGTGATAATGACGCACATCGAAGGCTTTCAAAAAAAACCACGGAATCCTGATATACATAATAAAACCTATAACAGATAACACGGAAATATAACATATAATCTGACCAACAGCCCCCAATAGTATATCCCAATATTCTAATGATAAAATTGAAACTAAAATAATTGGAGCATGCTCTGATTCCAAAAATGTTGGCGCTTTAATCAACAGTGACTTTGTCATCGTAAAATTGTACGAAACATTCCAACAAATATGGGATGGGAAAAAATGGATAGAATTACTGTTTGGGCCGTAATCTATTTATAATAAGATATATGTAATTTAAATAATGTATAATACGTATAATGTAAAAAATGTCGAATCATTAGCGGGCGCCCAATATAAAACTTAATAATAATATATAAAAAAAAAATGGCAATATAACATGTTTAACAATGACTAAATATTAACATACAATTATAATTCATAATATTATTTACCCGTACAAAAATAATTACGACGACAGCCAGATGTGGCGGACAGTCTAAACACGAAATTCACGACCAAAAACAGCATAAATTGACAATATAAACTGATTCACACCGTACACCATAACGTCCGGAACATGACAGACGAACACTTCGCAAAGCACGTCAAAACGACTCAAAAATACGGCAGACCGTAGTCACGAAGATCGACGCGGACTCGCCGAGTCGCTTTGCAACACACTGGTGACACACGGGAGGCGATCGACGTTCGGTACGAACGGCTACCGGTTGTCAGCGTAAGCTCGCGATAACAGCGGTCATTTATTTTCATTGAAGTTCGAACAGGGACTTTAATATAAAGATTAACACGTTTAATTTCTAAAAATTCAACTATAAACTATCCCCTTATAAATTATTGAAATAATCTTAAGTAATTATAAATAAGTAAAAATTGGAGAGGGATAAATATTATTAATTACGTGATTATAATAGTAACGACTGTTTTTCCGATGATTCATAGATATGATTGGTAGTGGGGTGGCTCAACGAAAATGCACAAAACTCCATATGATCTAGATCACCACAAATCCCATAACTCACAATGTTTTGTCAGGTACCACATGTTTATTCGATTTACTTGGTTTATTCGGGCCATCGTCATATATGCCAAATTAATATTATAACCTATATGGCAATTAAAATTACAATAAAATTGACCACGTCTAGGTGATAATGAAAAGAATTAGAAATCCTACAGAATGTTGTATTAGTTATATTCAATAAATTAGTAATACCGAATAAAAGTAAAAGTTGTGGTAATATGGTATAATTATAATATGATACAATATTCGTATGTTTACAGATTACTGTTTACAGATAATAGGAATGTAAAGCAACTCCTCACACTATCAATATTACTACCAGTAGGTATTTCAGATAAAATATGAATTTTGTCACGTATCTGTGATTTTACTTTTAATAGTAATTATTATTTTAAATTATTATGAAATATACATTTTCAATACTCACCATATAAATCACCTGGACCTACTATTTTGGTTAATAATTTAGTACAATTTTAATTCAAATAGCTTTTTTTATTTGTTGTCTCTCACTTAAAAGTTAATTACATTGAAATTATTTAATTATATTTATTCCTATGAAATTTGTATAGATTAATAGATTGAGAATATTATGTTCATCTGTAGTTAGCACGTTGCCCTAACACATTTAACTTGACGATTCCCTGTTTAGACGACGTAATCGCGTATATTAAACTGAACACTTAAGTAAAATAATTAAAATTTAATATAATTCGAATAATTATGATGGCGCGATGCGTAACGATAAGATATTAACTTCTAAGAAGGTAATTCAATTTAAAAACCAATACAATTTCATACTAATAATAATTATATTAAAACACAAAAAAAAAAGATATTATTGATGGGCAATATAATATATTAATTAAATTCTTCTCAATGTTTAAGAATTTAAGGTTCATCATTACAATTTTTATAAATATTACTGCAAATAAATAATATAAAGTTAAATATATTAAATTTTGAAGAATATAAAAATAATTTATGATATTTAGGAATGATTACAAAGAATTATCGTAGATAATTATTTATCGTACACAAGTAAAATGAAAGTCTGTGTATATATCCAAATAATATATATGTTACGGTCAAAATGGAAAATTCGGGCAATGTACACATTTCCCGAGGCATATTGGGCAATGTAAATTGTGAAATATTTATATAAAATATACTGCATAATATATTATGTTTTTATTGCAAATTATTAATATTACATTATTATACATAATTAATAATCATAAAATGATAAATTAACTTAAATAATACATTTATTTCAAATAAATTTTTTTTTATATACAATTTATTTATGCAATGTAAATAATTGTAAAGTACAACTATTATAATAATTACATAATTAATAATCATTAAACGAAAATAAATGTTCATATATTTTTTTTCTCATAAAGCATAAATAATTATATGCAACGCTTATCCTCTAGTTAAACACTAATGATATTATGTGAATTTACTTTATATCCCAAAAACAAAACCGATAAATCAGTTCTCATAATTATCTAACATCTACTCATAATATTATCTTATCTCATATAATTTAGGTACGTACAGTTTTACTTTAGTTATAGAATACGGTCACTCAGTTTAAATCGTGTAGTGCCTTAACAAACATTTAATTTTTTTTACATTTTTTCATTCCAAGATTTATTCATGTATAAAAAAATAATTTGAAATAAATGTATAATTTAAGCTAATTTATCATTTGATGATTATTAATTATGTATAATAATGTAATATGAATAATTTGCAATAAAAACATAATATATTATGCAGTATATTTTATATAAATAATTTACAATTTACATTGCCCGAATTTTCCACTTTGCTCGTAACATATATATATATATATATATAGGTATTATGAGTACTTTGAGGCGTGCTAAGAATCTTGGATATAATAGAAAAAAATATATTGTTGAAAGTGTGAGCAAAGATCTCGGGAGAACGGAGTTGGTGTTACCACGAATTACCCACACAGAAAGAGTAGTAAGTGAGAATAGCGGTTTAGCAAACAGTGCTGTTATTAACACGATTTACTTATTACGGAAGAAATGTATTAGGACTTAGGAGAAACACGGAGAGCAAAATATTAAAGTTACCAATAATACACGAAATGACTGATATTTACATAAATGAATAGTTATTTCAGCAAATAAGTTTGGCGTGTATAAATAATTATAAACCATGATAGAAAAAGGTTCTAGGTAATTAATGATCGAGATCACGGAAAACGGTTAGTTTGTTCCTTTATCGAATATTCAAAATTTTGAACATCGCAGAAGGAGACAGCCATAGAATAAAACCGCTGCGTCATCGTCGCCGACGGATCAAACCGGTGTTGAATAGAGTAAAACTCTAAATAAAATAAAAACTGTACTAAAAAATTAATTTGTTCAGATATAATTGATACTGATTATGAGGAAATACCTAAAAGAATAAATACCTATCAGATTAATTTAAAATTAAAAGTTAAAACCTTAAAAAATAAGAAGTCTATTAAAGTAAAAAAATGAATAAAAATTATATTTACCTGCACCAACGACTATAAAAAACATAAAAATAATCGTATAAAAAATATAACTATTTTTAATGAAATTCATGATAACCAAAATTAATAATTTCAATGAATATGAATTAATAAAATCACAAGAGAAAGACAAAATAAAACTAAAACTGAAAAATTAAAAAAATATATCAAATGCTTATTTAAGTTGTTCATATTAAACACAACTACACAATGCAAAAAATTAAATTATAACGTCATATTTCTTATCCAAACACAATGTAATGTGACATTAAACCACAAGTTAGTTTTTTAATTATTTCATTTTATGTATTTTAACATATTATACAATTAAAATCTGAACAAATAATAAAAGTACCCGTTTTCATGGTAAGTCAAGAAAAAACAATTATTATATTACATCAATTAATTAATTTTTTTTAAATAAAGATATCGTCGGCTTCGTGGCAAAACCTTCTAAGTCACTTTTATCAAACTAAACAGAAGAAGCAAATAACTGTGGTAGGGTTTAATGTGTCACAATTGCATACTTTTTATTTATATTATGTTAAATAATTCTATTGCCGATTTAATTCAATAAAGAAAACGATAATTTTTTTTTTGTGTTATAGAAATTTAACTAACAAGTTTTTGATTTTACGAAATTTTTAGATACGAGCTTTTAATATAACGTTTTTTAAGGAAAACATTTTTATAATTCACACAACTAATTCATATTTTATCATATCATTTTATTAAAAAATAAATCAATAACTGCAAGTTTATACAGAACCATAACATAATTTCAGACAATTGTAATATCACTATTTTAAAATCTTAAACAAATTCTAAAAAAAAAAAAATATATATATATAATAATACGTAGTTACATAAATTATATTAAAAAAATACAATTTATAATGTTTAGATAAAAAATAAAGTGTCAGACTTGATTATTATAATTATCACATTTAAACAAAATAAAATATTCAACGAATATTAGCAAAACCTACAAATAAAATAATTTTAAACTATTTAGTAAGTCATTCATAATACAATTAAAAAGTCTTTAATTACTAAAAAATTAGATCAAAATATAACTTCAGAATATTTAAGTTTTGCTGATTATAATATTATGAGATATATTATTGTAATATCGCCAGGTATGTGTCGGTAGGACATCTTGATCTGTTGTAGGTGGTTAAATATCTCATTTTTATTTTTGATTCTATCCTTATACAACCTTTTTAATTGGAATCTGCAAAGTTTTTTATGTCTTTGGGGTAAATCCTTCCATTCTTCATCATACATTAATTTATACTGTATAAATAAGTGAGGTTTATATTTAAGACATCTGTAACTGTAGGATCACCAATAGATGAACTTGGAATAATTAAAGTATTGCATTTAACTGGTAAATAATCATTGAAACATGAAAATCCTGAATATTTAACCCTATAGGGATTCATAATAAGGGCATCCATATGAACATTGATATAATAAGTCGTAAAATGTATATCTCTTTTTTTTAATATCATTTCAATAAAATGGTGAACACTGTCAACTTCCATCTGTGCATGACTTTATCAAGGATATTTTGAGTAACTGTAACATATTGGTCAATTGCAAACATTAACAGGGAATTTGGATGTTTAGTATTTCTTCTATATTGATATCAACAACCATCGCTAAAAAGTGAGATATAACAAAAAGAAGGAGTATTCTCAATCATATTGCTAAGATAATCTAAAACCATAATAGCAAAAAGAGATGACACTAAACCGTCATTGGTTTCGTCCCACAAATAACAACAAACATCTGCGATAGCCTGATTAAATACAGTAAAATTATAGACACATAATTTTGTCTTATATAACATAAATAAATAAAAGGTGCTAAATTTACAGTTTAGATGTCCATTGATAATGAAGCATATTTATAAGGGTTATTTATAGCAAACTCCTAACTATGTCCAGTGACGGCGCAATAGCAGGGCGGGGATATTCAGGGTTAGGTAAAGAATATTTTCAAGAAAAATAAAAACATCTTCAATGCATATATAAAGTAGATATCTAATAAAAAATAACTATATAAAAAATAATACATTGCGCTTGGAATAATGTTCATATACGTTGAAAAGTAAAATTTAATATGTTAAACATTCATTTCATCTGAAATTGAAGTCTTATATTATGGCTAATATTATTTTATTACCAGTATCAATATACATATTATTTTATACAAATGCATACAAGAACAATTTGTTATAAAGTTCATTTAATGCTCCTCAGTATAACTGATACAATATAAAGGACTATTTGTTATTTCAACAATTT
>CM023357.1:30047279-30087271 GCA_013282895.1 Eriosoma lanigerum
TATGAACATTATTCAAAACCTAATAAAATATTTTTTATATTTTATTAGGTTTTGAATAATGTTCATACGCGTTAACATATAACATGAATTAGGTTTTGGGGTTATATTACGAAAAATATCAATTGTCCATAAATTAAAAAATGTATAGTGTACAATTATATTTATCGAGGAATATAAAACATTATGACTCGTATTCAGTACATATAACTTTAAACTTTCGATATGTTATATTGATTTTTTGTGTTTTTAAGTTCTTTCAATATTCACATAAAATATAATTTAAATTTCATCCCCAAAAATTATATCAAAGTTAATCTTTGATTGAATAATTTATTTTATTATTTTTAAATTAAATCATTGCTATATATTTCACAAATTAGGCTATGATTATTAATCGAGACAATTTTTACAAAATATTCAATATCGTATATGTAACATCATTGAAATTGAAGTTTTATAAAATGGTTAATAGTATATTATTTTCACTTTCAATAAAAATATTAAATAGCTTAAGACAGTAATTGGGTACAACAACTTGGTATTTTTTTTTTTTATATTATACAAATGCATACAAGAACAATTTGTTATAAAGTTCATTTAATGCTCCTCAGTATAACTGATACAATATAAAGGACTATTTGTTTGTCCAACAATTTTTGAATTTAAAATACCATATAAAAAAGCTTATAATTTAAAGTTTATAAACTATATTTTACACTTATTTCATTTTATGTATTTGCACATAACTATATATATATTTTACAATTAAAATCTAATCAAATAATAAGAATACTGGTTTTCGTGATTAGTCTAGAATGAACAATTATTACATTTTATCGATTATTTTTTAATTAACATATGTTTTTATCAATTGCTTTTATGTAAAAAATGTTTAAAAGAAATTATTACATTTTGAATATAAATATTAGAAGATTTTTAGAATTAATTTAATCGAATTGTCCTTAGTTAATAATATATTATGCTTATGGAGTTATAGTAAATCGAAATGTATTATAATTGTAGATTATCTACTTGGATGAAAAAATTTTCCCAAATTTAATACTATTATAAGTAGTTTTATAATAATAGATCCTGAATATAAAAAACCATTTTAAAATATTTTAAATACTACATTGATTTCATACTATAATTTCAATTAATATGGTTTTATAATTAAATAAATAGTATACTTTATTATCTTTTGTAAATCATGTTTACAAACACGAATATAAGGCATATTAAATTAAATATAATAAATATTTTTAAGTATAAGAATTTATTGCGTTTACAATTATTTTCCCAAATTAATTTATGAACATAATTAGTAATTAAAAATAAAGGTTACTAGAGCATTTTTATTAATATTCTCACCTAACGATTTGGAGCTCCACCTGATACCATTTTACACTATTTTGGTGAAAAATGATGTGACCCAACATATTAGGGTAGAATTTTGCAACAAATATTGTGGAATTGGTTATTAATAAATTTTATTATTATTTAATGAATTATTATGCTAAGTTCGAAATTTTAAAGTTAATAAAAAACGGAAAACAATTTTCTCATTTAATTCAATATATTGGAGATTTGGAGAACCGTTAGTGATATAAATGGTAATATGAATGTCAGCATATAGAAAACCTTTGGGATTATCAGTGCGGTTTTCGGAGAGGGCGATAAATTATATCAGTTGTCAATAATTGGCAAAATATTTGATAGTTATTAATTAACTTCAAGATAGACTATGACAATGAGTCTAATGGATACCAACTTATTAAATTTAATTAATATATCTTACTATTCCTAATATTGTCATCGTGATCTGAAAATTGTTTATATAAATTAGTCAGTACTTTATAAAAACATAAAGGTTTGCATATATTGTAGTAATATGATAATTATTGTGATCTTATTATTAATTAAATTTATAATAAATATTTCACTCTCTCCTTTTACATGCAAATAGTATATATTCTTACTCACAGAATTCATAATTAATTTTACGGAATAATCTATCTGCAGGGGTATCTAAAAAACATAATATGAATTGCAATATCAATATAATAAAAATATAATAAGTAATAACTAAAAATTATTAATGAAGTAATGATTTTTATAACATTATTTATGTTGGGCGTTATGTTCGCTATGCGTCAGGAAAATATAATTATAATTGTCATTATAATTGCTATCCAAGACGACCCGACGGTTTTACCCGCAGTAGTGTGAGCGAATATGTTTAAAACTAAACTATAATAAGTCATAAACTTTAAAGAAAAAATAATGATTCTAAGTATATCTATATTATTATGATTTTGTTACAATAAAAACGTGAGTCAACGAAGTGTTCGTTATATACATTTTTAAACGACACGAAAAATGCGTATTACTAAAAAACTGATATATTTTAATATCTTTATTTCTTTTATTATTTTATTACTATCTTTTTTTCGGCGTTCTCTGATAGTGCAGCATTATGATCTTATGAGCCTTACGTATTTTCGTTGTAATTTTAGATTCAACGAAAAATGTATTGGTTTTACAAAGATGTTTTTTTTTTTTTTGTATGAAGACACTTTTTCAGGTAGAAATACTATTCCGATTACCACAAGTACAGGGCCGGACTGACCTATACTGTAGAATGACAATAGCCAGTGAGGCTCTATCTGTATGAGGCCCCCTTTTTTGGGTACAATTTTTGTACTGTAAGAGTGAAAAGACACTACTTAATTGGCAGATCTGATATTTGTTGGTAATAATTACTTATAATAAATATAAATTATATAAAATATATTTTAGTTTATAATCGTGGTCCCACATAGCGGAATCAATAAGGTGTTTAAGTAAAACTACAAGTTATACTACACCGTAGTTTTTCATTTCGATATAGTGATAAAATTTATTATGCAATATTTATCAAACCTATTGTACGGTGGCCCACACATGTTACGATTTATCGTGTGGCAAACCTTATACGAATGTACGATAATAGATTTTTTTGTATGGATCAACTATACATGTTACTAAGTTAAGATGATCGTTTGTGAAATCGTATCAAACAAGGTTACTAAGCACACTCTGTCGTATGATTAATTTTACCTATGAATTGCCGTTAATCGGCGAAATTTCAAATTGTGTTTGATGTTTTTAAAATACCTAATATAAACAATAGTTTACAATTGTTTTGTTTTTGTATTAATTAATAGTAAAATTATATATAAAAAGATTAAATGTATTATGTTAACCTTTTTTAATATTTATGTATAATATTAATACGAGTATGTCAGTATGAGTGTCTGAAATGACATCATGTAAGATGCATCATACTTAGATCTAAGACGATTTACAAGTATAAATGAAGGTGTAACTACTTTTTCACAAGAAGCTTTACAATATTTGGCAAAAATCAGTTGTATTGAACGTGATAGTTTGGTTATTTAGTTAAAATCCACCACACGTTGTGTTTCTTGGAAAAAGTACATTATATTATCAGATGGGTGTATTAAATACCATTTTCCCATTTTATTTTTATTTTTTTTATAGGTATTCGAAAAGTATTTTAAATACTTCTTAAATCTATTTGAGTATTACTTAAATATATTTGATTTAAAAATATTTGTTGAGTATTTTAAATACTTTTTTTATAATATTTAAGTAGTATTTAAAATATATTCAAAATTAATTTTTACAACACTGGGATATGAGTTTCACTTATGAGCACGACATTTAAATTTTCGTATGAGACTTTGACTTTTATACTCATATAATTTGTACACGTTTTTCAAACTACGAAAATATTTAATAATACATCAAGTGCATCATAAATTAAATCTATATAAAAGTATTTATCTAATATTTGAAACATTGTTAGATTCCAAGCAAACCGAAAAGGCTATTAAAAAATAATGTCTTACAAAGATGTTTTTTTTTGATTGAAAACATTTTTTTGAGTAGAAATAGTGGTCAAATTACCACATATAGGATATGCTTTATGTAGAAAATTGCATCTACTTGTTACTTTTTTACAGTACCTTATTCAGAAAATTTTTCGAATTTCTGATAGGGTTTTTCTTGGTAGAAGAAAAAATATCAAAAAATGACGGTAAAACAGAAAATTGCAGTTGCCGTAAATTTGATTTTAAATATCTTGGATTCTTGAGATAACTATAATACTATATTATAGTTCTTAACATACGGACTATTCTTAAATTAAAATACAATATTCTATATTGTATTTATTAATGTAAATATTTTATTTTGATCTTTGAAGACACTAATGCGTCGAATAGCATTTGCATAATTATACAATAAATATATTTTATATGTATAAATATATTTATAAGTATTAGTATCTAAATTATATTATATTCTTAGCGAAGAGAAGAATATAATGGTTTTACAAATATGTTTTTTTTTTTTTTATATATATATATGAAGACAATTTTTCGGGTAGAAATAATGGTCCGATTACCACAAGTAGTGTATGCTTTCGGTTGCAAACCAAAAATTTGTTTGAAAATTAACATAGGTAATAAACATATATGGTAAAATTTTGGAATGGATTGGTTTATTATTTGGCCCAGTATGGAACATTGAACTTTATTCCAAAAATGTTTAATATTTCTAAAAATGTATAGTTTATCGCTTTGAAAATTTTGTCAAAGTATAATCATATACTACTAAATCTTTTTACAAAGTATGTTAAGAATCGTGATTGAAAATTTTTTATTATAGGCATTTAAAGATCAAATTCCCGAAAATCGGCAAAATAACGGTTTCATTATTTTAATTATATGATAACTAATTGAGTATTGATCGCAAGGACTTGAAACATTTTTTTGAGTATCAACATAAGTATTGTAAATTAAAAAAAATAATTTTTGAAACGATTGGTTGAATTTCTGACTTAGTTTGACTTAGATTGAGCTTTTAACTTTTTTCCAAAAATGTTTAATATTTCCTGTAAATTTTTGTTTATAGATTTGCAAATTTTATCAGAGTCTATATAGAAATATATACTATGTTTTATACTTGATTCATTTTATGTATTCTATATGAACCTACATAAATTTAACAATTATAATATAATCAAATAATAAAAGAAAATGTTTTCGTAATTAAGCTAGAAAAAAACAATTATTATATTACATCGATTTAATTATTTTTTATAAATGAACATATGTTTTTCTTTTTAAATGCGTCAATGTAAACATTGTTTTAGAATAATTGTTTACTACTTCTGTGTATATATTACGTAAATGTTTAACAATAATTTAATAAAATTGCCAAAAGTTGAAAAAAATTATATAGTTATAGACAAATTGTGAATTCAAACGTATTATAATTGTATTTTGTCAATTTCAAATAATAGACTTTCTCGAATTTAATATTATGACAAGTAGTATAAAAATTAGGGATGGTGAAATTATGTTATAAACAATTATGCAATTAATATTTATTCTATTTATTATTTAATGACCTATTGCTATGGTTTGTTGCTACATATCATAGTATCAAATTTGATTATGAATTCATAATTCTTCAGTTGAATAGTATAATAATTAAATAATAGATTATCTCTTTATAAATTTATACTTTTATCTAATATAGTAATGTTACAAATAATTGATTGCGGATGGTATAATGTTCATATGCGTTAACAAGTAAAATTGATAATGTTTAGGGGTTGTATTACAATAAATATTGTTTGTCCATAAATTGAAATATGTATGGTTTTCAATAATATATATATTGATTATTCTAAAACAATATATCTCATGTACAGAACATTTTATTTTTAATTTCTGATATGTTTTATCAATTCCTTTTGATTTACACTTCTTTCAATAATCATTTATAATATAATTTAAATTTGTATTACAACAGTGATATAAATATTATTCTTGTATTAGATAATGTAATACATTATTTTGAAATTGAATCACAGTTAAATTTCTTAAATATTATTTGATGATTGTTTACTAATAAAATTATTAGAAAATATATTATATAATTTATATAACATCATTGAAATTGAAGTTTTGTATCATGATAAATAGTACTGAATTATAAGTAACAATATAATAATTATAATACTTAAGACAGTTATTAGGTACTATAAATCGGTAATTACATTTTATTTCGTCCAAATGCATACAAGGACATTTTAATAATAATCTCTTTTAATGGTCGTAAATTTTACTACTCCAGTAAATATGATTAATTTATTACTTAACAATTTATGTAAATTCAGAAGTGATACATAAAGCTTATTATTTTAGAAATATATACTATATTTTATACTTGATTCATTTTATGTATTATATATGAACATACATAAATTTAACAATTAAAATATAATCAAATAATAAAAGAAGATGTTTTCGTAATTAGGCTAGAAAAAACAATTATTATATTACATCGATTTATTTATTTTTTATAAATGAACATATGTTTTTTTAAATGCGTGAATGTATACATTGTTTTAGAAGAATTGTTTACTACTTCTGTGTATATATTACGTAAACGTTTATTAATAATTTAATAAAATTGCCAAAAGTTGAAAAAAATTATAGAATTATAGACAAATTATGTATTCAAACGTATTATAATTGCATTTTGTCAATTTCAAATAATAGACTTTCTCGAATTTAATATTATGACAAGTAGTACAAAAATTAGGGATGGTGAAATTATGTTATAAACAATAATGCAATTAATATTTATTCAGTTTAATGACATATTGCTATGAATTGTTGGTATCATAGTTTTAAATTTGATTATGAATTTATAATGCTTCAATTGAATAGTATAATAATTAAATAAGAGATTATCTCTTTATAAATGTATACTATTCATTGTGGATGGATTAATGTTCATATCCCTTAACTTCTATATATTTATTACGTAGATGTTTAGAATTAATTTAATTAAATTGTCTAAAGTTAAATAAATAATATAGTTATAGACGAATTGTGAATTCAAACATATTTTAATTTAATTTTGTCTATTTTGATGAATATATTTTTTAAAATAATTTTCCATTATCATTGTATATTTTATTATGGTAAATGGTTATATACACACACCCGGAGAGCTCCTTTCAGACATTGTACGATGGGCTCTACGAACAGAAAAATGTCGGAATTAATTAATTGAAATAATACATATTTTTACATGTAAAAAATTTATTATAGAATAAAATTATAATAATTAATAAACTTTATTATATGGAATTGGTTTAAAAATCAATTCTGAAAAAATTAAAATAATGGAATTGCTTAGATATATCAAAGTAATAATAATATATTAATAAGATATATAAATTATTATTTGTTATATGTTTTATAATGTAAATTATACAGCATATTAAACAATTTTTCATAATACCTATACAAATCTTCTATACTGTTTCATTTTTATAAATATTTTAAATATATACTATATTAATATCTTTAAAATAATAATTTATTTATAAATAAGAGACCCGAATTCTATGAAATTATTTTCATTATTATTTTTTTATTAAATATATATGTGTATGAAAGTAAGTTAATGTTTGTTGTTGCTGATCAATCGTATGTGAATGATGTATCGAATCTTATATTTTTGTCTCTCATGTCGTACTAGTGTGGCAGTGTGAATTGAGATTTTAAGTTAAATATTTTCAAAGTTTCTATCATAAGCTTTTAAATCTGTAACAATGATATTTATTTAAAACATGTACCTAATAAATATTAATTAAATTGATATTAAATTATTAAATAATTATTTAAACAAATTATAAAATATAAACAATTAAATTCCTATATAAATATCCCAATATATAGCCGTGTAGGTAATATAGTGAGGTTTTTTGAGACACAGAGGCCTGTGTGCGGTGTATATCCAGTAGTTGCAGCATTGGAGACTTTAGGTATGGTCAACGAGTGAATGTGGTCATCTTACATTATATCTGTTTGATCCTTTGGAGAAAAAATTGTTCAAATCTTATTGTTCATCAACTATTTCAAGATTGACACTAGTTAGTTTATAATTTTCATTATTACAGTTAATAAATTGTAAAAAGTATAGTTATTAAATAATACATTTTCTTTTAAAATATTTAAAAATTTATCACGGTTTTGAACATCAGAGTAAATATTATTTTCATTGGGTTCCATACATCACCCACAATATTAAGAATTCAATCTTGCTCTGGTGTAATTATACATTCACATATTCCCCAACCAGTTTTATAGATGTTTTTACAATCAATCAATCAATTAATATTTAATTATATTTAACAAAAAAACATATTTTTCAATTTAACTCGGCATTACATTATAGAAATTCATAAAGGCTTTTAATTGCATTAATTAACCTTTGTTTTATTGTTTGTGAATTTAAAAAATTAAGAATGTAATTCCTTAAGATCTAAATTTTTAACTGTCTGAAGGAATATTTCACAAACTATAATTTAACTTAACTCAAATAGTGAAACTAAAAATTAAGAATTTAAATATTTTACGCCCATCTTTGAATATTTTTAAGGATAATCTTGCATAACAAGTGTTGTTTTATGTTATATTACCTAACTGATAGAGGATACCCAATTATTTACTTGTAAATAAATGCGTTTACGATAATATTTTTTGAAATTATTATTACGCATTATTTTTTATGGCATAAATGAACACTCTATTGTGATTGGATAATTAATATGACGTTACAACTTCATTATATTTATTGGCTAGGTGTGTAAGGTGAAAATAGCTATAAATGGCTTTTTAAATAATTATTTGGTTCACAATTTTAATTTTGATACGTACTTTTTTCTGTGGTTATTTCCATTTTTAATCTCATTATTATTAATTAAAATTTAACATGATTTTCTCTAAGAATAAAATTATATTATGTACTTTAGTTTTTATTTTTTTTACAAAAACTTATGCAGGTGATTACACAGTTTATTATTATTTTTATTTTATAAGTTCTTCTTTTATGTTTTAAATAAATCTTATTTTACTAAACCTTAATTTTATAATATGAACATAACTACTAAACATAATATGGTGAACATAAATTTGTTTAAATATTAATCTCGTACAATTTCATTTCTCAGTTTCTACAATGATTTTAATATTATTTAGAATTTTTCTCCATGCAATATACAAAATCAAACCTAGATATCAAGTCATTTTGCCAGTATTTGTTAAATAATGATAATTCTTTGTAACATTAGTTAATGTAAAGAATTTTTTTGATATTCATTTAAATTTAATATATTAAATAAATAACATTTTTTTAAATTGACATAAGTCATGAAAATTATTAAATACATTTAACTTTATATTTATTATATATTTTTAAAACTTTTTAATGATTAGATCTTTACTACTGAGAATAATCAAATTTATTTATTATTCTTTAATAATTAATTTTACCTTTAAGTTCCTAAATTAGATGATATTTAAAAAAATGTAATTTTTTATTTTATAGACGTCATTAAATTATTATTTATTAAATCAATATTATTTATATTATATAAATAGTTTGATATAATTAAAATTGTACTAAATTAATATTAAATACTCGTATAATAGGTAGAGATGGTGAGTATTAAAAATGTATATATTTTTAATTATAATTTTAAAAAAATATTTACAGTTAAAAGATAGATTACAGTCAAAAGAGGGAAGCTAAAAATTATTGACGCAGTAATTCGTAATGATTTTAACCTTTAAGTAATAAAAGAACTATTGATTTTTTTTTTTTTTTTGGAAGGACCTAAGCTAAGAAATTCTTTTAAATATTTGAAATATTTTAAGAGCATTAAATTATATATTTTTGAGACATTCATTTTTCTGGTTTTTATAGCAATAATATCCGTACCCTAGTCATAGACGCTATAGGTAGGCGCCCCCAAATAATTTTTAGCACCCCTTATTGTATAGATAGATAGATATTCATAAAAGTCTACGATCGTTTTAATTATTTAGAACTCCTAAAATTTGAAGTCTAGTTGCGCCCATAGTTATTACATTATTCTATAATTTACAAAGATAGAATACATTTTTATTTTCATTATAAAATTGATAATGTAATATATTATATTTTAATAATATTTAAAATATATTATAAAATATAAATTAAAATATATTACCTGTTTTCTTACAAACTAAAATTGTTATTTGTACACATGTCTCTATGATTCTAGAATGTAAAAGTAAGATTAAAAATGTTAAAAGTATTATAAAACCTACTACCTACAGTATTAGAAAAGAGTAGAGTCGTGAATTCATATGTAAGTCACAATGATGATGATGACATAAAAAAAAAAGCGGGGCAATCGGTTCTGGGCGTATCTCCATCTCTTCATCTCTTCAGTTCTCAGAGAGGGTGAAAGCATATTATTAATTAACAAACAACTAATTTCTCCCGAGGACCGAAAATTCCATTGAGAAACACCTTGAATCTATTTCCAGAATAAATTCATAATATATTTCCTATATTGTCCTATGTATATATAGATGATCTATTTATATAGCACTAATACTGAACGTTCCTTCTTTGTCCTTTTACTCCTCAAAGAGATTGGTGGTAGAATGTGTATGGAAGAATTGTGTTATATTATAATAAAGATTTGAACACAATGATATTTAATTCAAAAAACAAGATACTGAGCGACACTCAGTCAGATATACAATATACCGATAATTATTTTTTATAAATTTGATTGAACAAATAATGTGAATGCCACAAAAAAATTAGTTACTTATCATATAATAATGTAATTCAAATTCGTCAAAAATGTAGATTTTGCGAATTCCGTAGTTTTTGCACCATTTTTCATTAGTTATCATTATCCCAAAGAAAAACTTTTGAGAAATTAGAAAAATTAGCTCAATAAAACATTATTTATATACAGTTCTTTAATTCAAAAACATACCCTACATCGATTATTTGTACCCAATATCCTACATTCAGTTTTAATAAAAAAAAACACATATCATAACAAACAAATACATCCTACGCTTCAGTCAAAATCTATAATCTATATATCTATTAATCTATTAATATTAATTAGAAAATTCCGAAAAATTCAAGAGTTTTATTATGTTTATTGTTTCGCATTCAAATATATTAGCTATGGTATAACATATTGCTTCATATTATACCTACGTTTTATAAACAAACATTTTCAAAGAGTTACTTACTATATATAATACTTAATATGTAATCATATGGCCACCCGGGAGTGGATCCAAGGTGGGTAAGAGACAATTCCCCTACCCATATGGGGTCTATACTATTAAATAAACATTTATGGTTTATATTTATAAATTTATAATACAATTTATGTTATTGTAATCGAAGTGTCTTGAATTTTACATTTCTTCAGGAGAATTAGAAAGTCTGGGTTATACATGTAAGTACAAATTATTTTTTTTATATAGATTTGGTGTAAACATTTGTTATTTGTCTTGACAACTAAAGTAGGATGAACATATTATAATATTAATAAATAAAGACTAGGTAGTCGATTCCCAACGTTACTCATTCACCTCCTCGGTCCTCAGAAAAATGAGCGCAACAGAAAAATAAGTTATAAGTTGTATAAAGTTATATAAAATTAAATATGTAAATTTATTAAACAAGTTTTCATTATTATCATAAAATAATGATAGCGCCCGGAAAAATGATTTTAATGAATCTAATAAAAAAATAATACAAATACCTATAATAACATATTAAAACAACCACAAATGAGCGGAGCTTATACGAGAAACGTCTCAAATTAATAGTGATTTAACATAATATATAATATTATAACTTATGTTTTGAATTACTAAATATGTATAAATATAATTTATTTATAATATTAGGTGCCTCTATTTGTTTAAAATTAGAATTTTCTAGTCTCAGTGATGACGGGGATCCAGAAGGGGGTGCTAACCGCTAGGGTTCTATAGCACTCCACTTGGAACATGACTAACCAGAAGAACGCAGATGCTATATACCTACATTTTAAGACAATATATATTTTTCATGACTGTATTTTTACTATAAACGAAGTATCTATCGCTAAGTTTATGCAGCGTAATTTAATCTCTAAATATACTGATAACTTAACGACGGTTATGTAAATTGATGTCGTTATCTACATATTTTACAAATGCAATATTATTAAATTAATTTGATGTTTTTGACGTTTGGTACGATTATTCAGATATATTAATATTATGTTGTACACTCGTACTTTATAAATAGTGTAATTACATATTATATTATAATACTTCCTTTGTTCGTGTTATTTTGTGATTTTTCGTTAAAATATTTTAATAATTTATTTTATTGATAAATAAATGGTCTAAAATTCAAAATAAAATTCTACATACTGTAGTTGAGGCATCACTAGAGTACTACAATTAATTTTTCCCCAACATAAAAATACTACCACAAATTTTTGCCAAATTAACAGTCACAATATCGACAGTAGAGTGATCATTCTACCAAGAAGGTTGAAAAATTATTTATGTTCTACTATGAATGAAAACGACTAAATAGTTCAGCTATATTAAATATACACATACAGATACCAACAGATTTAAATAAAGTAGTAGGCTCCTTCACTCGTAAAAAAAATGGGGAAAATGGAATATTTATTTATAAATAAATATTTTAATTTGTTGTTAACCATTTTATAATGAAAAAAAGTAATAATTTATTGTATTAGTTATTTTTATTTTAAACAAGGTTTTTTAAAAATATATATTATATAATATAATATATTTTGTTTTACACTTATAATATTATTATGGTATTATTAGGTTTATTGCATCAGGACTAATGTTACTATGACATTTGGTCTTAGCACCCCCTTAAAAAAAATCCTAGATGCATCATTGTCTCAGTGAATTTTATGTTAAGGATTACAGTTGTTAGGTCAAAAAATATTTTTAAATTATTCCTTATTCAAATTTAATGATAAAGATAAGGGTTACGTTAAAAAAGTAAAGGTGTTCTTCAATGGGTTATATATTATATAATTTAAATTGTATTTTAGTTGAGTCTTAGGATAAATCATGTAATTAACCTATACAATTTTCAAAATATTAAACTTGAGGATAAATAGTTTACTGTTCGATTAATATTAATTTCGTCTTATATTTCATATACATAGACAATGATGATGGAATTGCTGCATTTCAATATGGATTTCTTTTTTTAAGTAAGTAGAATTTGGTAAATAAATTTTAAAATTATGATTAATTATTTTTAAAAAATGAGCTAAATAAAGTACCAACTAGATGCAATTTTCTACCGAAAGCATACCCGTAGAATATTATCAAGCATAAAATATTTTCTATTCGTGAAAATAGGACCATTATTTTTCCCTGAGAAAATGTCTTCATACGTAAAAAAGAAAACATTATTGTAAAACCAATACATTATTCGCTTCGCTTAGAATCTAATATTAATACGCCAATGGAACCAAACTGCTAAGTGAGTTGCCACCTTGTTGACTGGTATGTAGATACGATTAACACGTTCTGTTTGAGTAGGGCGGCTAAAGACTCTCTGACCAAAAAATGACCAGGCGCTAGATCGGTTGGGTCTGAGGATAAAGGTGTTAGAGGACGGGAGTTTAAAATGACTTCTACGCACTTAAGCATAGTGTATAGCTCCTCATTGGTGAGCGCCGCCATTACCTAAGGTCCTATAAAAATGTGTTTTTATCGATTTAATCGCGGATTCCTATAGCCCTCCAAAATGGGGCGAATGGGGAGGTATGAAGTGTCAGCGTACTCTGGCCTTACTAAATAATGTTTGAAAATTTTCTTTATGCATTTGTAGTTGTAGATAAAAATAATTTTCGTACTTCTTGCAGTTGACGATTAGCACCAACGAAATTGGTGGCGTTGTCGGAACATAATTTGTTCTTTCACATGCCTCTTCTATTTAAAAAACTATCAACTATTACTATTATAAATGCGTCTATTATCAAATCACCTACGAGCTCGCCGTGTACGGCCTTTGTTGTAAAATAGATCAAACACAAATATATGCCTTTATGTCTTCAATAAGGGATCTTTGCGTCTCAAACTAGATTTCACGTACACTTGGCCTGCAAAATCGATACCGCATTTCTTAATATCTCTTATCGGTTCTATACGGTCTTTTAATAAGTCACCCATGATAGGCTGTACGACTACCAGTTTATATTTAAAACACTTCACGCAACGTCTTACTATGCCTCTAGTAATTGTAATAACGTAAAAATATGAAGGATAATAGTTAGACGTTATAAGGTATGTAAATAAAATTGAGTATATAACATTTAAACGTTGTTACCTTCCTCTTAATGGTCAGAGGATTTCGAGATAGTGAGTCCAAGAGTTAAAAATCAGAGATTGATATAATAATATCTAATTATTTACAATTCGATATATAAATCTACGGATCACGTATTCTGCTTACCTATATTAGAGGTTATTATTTTGTTACAATGATACAAATTATTTTAATAATTGTATAAAGTTATGGATCACGTATTCCGCTTGCATGTAAATTAAGTGTAATAACAATCTTCCTTTATTTTTAAATAATATATGCGTATATCTTATTAATTACTTAACTGTTGCTCTCTAAATTTGTTGTTCCATCGAGTTCACAGCACAATAAATAAAATAATTAACTTAAATAAATTATTTGAAAAAATACTAATTATTAGATTGTAGTATTATGTATTATTTAAATAAAAAAAAACCCGAAAAAAATTGGTCATTTTAAGATATTGTATACTGAGATTCTAGAAAAGGTCTACTACTTTTTCCACAGTATATTATTTGATAAAGGTGTTTGTCAGCGTCGGTGTTGGCGTCTGTGCACAACATATGCATTTACTTTTGTATAATTTTTTCTTAATTTATTTTTTTTGTGATGCTAATTGTGCACATCATTATACAATATTTCGAGCGTTAATCGACCAATATCTCAAACGTATGCATGCAAGTATAATCTGCGGTCCACCGTGTAATGCAGTTTTGTGTTCGTTGGGAAATATTAAACGGGTAAATATACTATTGGACGGTAGTAAAATCTGATGCTTTTGAAAAATATCGATTGTATTAGCATATTTTAACCTTCCGCCCACACTAACGAGACCGTCCACATCGATAAATGGTTTAAGACATACTTGTAAAATATCACTATTGATATTTAATGATTGGGATTTTTTTATTCTAGTTATTTCATCGTACCAAACATTTGACTGTACTAGTTGTATTATTATGATGGTGGTCTTATCTAATTCGTCGCTCTGTATAGGACTTATTAGCTTATCGGTTTTTCTACTCGCGTTAATTTTAAATCGTAGACATTACGCGATTACTTGTAATAATTTTAACAATGACGAATATTTATTCAAGATCAATATATCAATTGTTACGGACATAACTATATTCGTATTCGTTCTTTTTTCAAACATTTGTGTATCGCAATTTTTTCAAAATATAAATTTATTTTTGGCCAATTCACGTAATCATTTCGGGTCATACCACCATAATTCAGAATCGATTAATTGCACCGATATACAACCACGGGATACCACATCTGTGGGATTTTCACTGCTGCTGACGTGACGTTACTGTGACACAGGGAACAATAATTAAAATAAAAAATAATTTTATAACATTTGATATATAATATAACGTTTGATTTCCGCGCTGCCGAGGGACATAATACTGGCATTCAGTTATGCTTGAATTACAGCGTTGTTAAACTTCTCTAAAATTTTTGTCCGAAATTCGAACCCGGACAGGTTCAATAACTTGATAACTTTCCACCAAGTCAAGGCTGTCTCACTCATCTACAGCTCAACAAACTTTGTCCAACCGGTGGGGTACCTAAATTTGCACCTGAAACAGTTCTGCGTTCTCCAAAAGTCGTACGGAGTTCTTCTTTTATATTCAAGAAAATTCGAGAAGAAAAACCTGCGCTGTACGTAGATATCGTTGTATGGAATAATACAGACTTGTGATAATCGAACTATTATTTATGCTCCAGAAAGTGTCGTCAAGATTAAAAAATTAATAATAATAATAATAATAAAATAATGAAAAAAATTAATTTAATAGTTCTAAAATATTTTCTCAAATGTAAAATACAAAACTGGATTAGTTATTATAATATATTTTAAATTAAATTCATAGCAACATAGCATTCATAGTAATGTTGACGATTTTCTAAAAATTGTTGGTAGTTTTTCATATTTCAAGTGAAAACTTTTAAGAAATTCGAAATATGAATCAAATAAAGTACCTAGTTATAGATGCAATTTTTTACCGAATGCACACTCGACTTCAGACCATTATTTTTCCACAATAAAATGTCTTCAAACTCTTAAAAATACAAAATTTAAATATCAATGAAATTAAATGTTAAAGTTAGAAGGTGTTTAAGCCCCCCGGGGATTAACTAGGTAATAATATATAATATTGTTTTTTACTAAAACACAATTTAACATTAATAAATACAAATATATAAAGGTATAATTTGATATAGTTATTAGTTTTAATTTATCGATATTGATTCTATAGGCATAATATAAATGTTCGGTCTCAGGTTACCTTTATATTTACAAATAAAGGAATAAAATTTTGTGGACTGTATTTCTTTACTTTATTTTTTACAATTATATTATTCTCGTTATTAGATGATGTATCATAATAATAACTCAAACGTATCCGATAATAAAATATTTATTATTATATGAATTATTACTAACAAGCGTAAACACTAAGCTATTATATCTATATAATATGATATGATATATATATTATATATATAATTATTATATATTATATATAATTATATATATTATATGATTATATATATACAATCTATATCATATGCTTTTCCACATTTGTACAGACTACAGACCAAACTTTCGAATTACTATAATCATCCTATTTTTATCATATAATAACTAACTTATAATAATTATATTATATAGGTAAACTATAGAAAGTTTACTGAGATCAATAATTGTCAGTAATATATAGAGTAATAAATTCCTAGGGTTTAAGTACTGGTAAATTCATGTACTTTAAACTAACAACAGTATCAACTAATAAGATACCTATATATAATGTGTTTTAGATAATAGCATGTTCGATAATGAACCATACAGTAATGGTAATTTTATTTTATATTAAATTCTTAAGAAGCTTATATTGTTTTAATTTTAAAGATAAATTACAGTAATTATTAACAGAAGTTTAAATGTCACAATTAATTTTACACAAATAAAATTAATTTATAATAATTTGATCTTAATAGTTATGTAATTAAATTTTGTTTGAATGAAGATTACGAGCTAATTAAAAAATAATTATTTTTAGGTGCATACGGAAAAAATTACTATAAAAATATGTATCAACAAGTCACTGTCAGTATGTGTATAATGATTAAATATTAATTTATAATCAAATATTCAATTTTTTTTCGCGTTTCCACTTCATACATTCGCGTATACCTTTATAAAAATGCTATGCTATGATAGGTCGGTATACTTGATAATTTCTTGGTATACCTTTGTGGTTTTATTACGTTCTAACCACACGATTAAGCATGATACCATGTGGTTGGATATAGTTAAAAAAGTTTCATATACATGAAAGACGGGCAAACGTCCATAACAAAAAAAAATGGGGATGTCGATTATGATCGTTCCTTCTTCGTCCCGTCGGTCTTCGGAGAAATTAGTGGTTTATTATACTTAAGATTTGAATGCAATGATATTGCATTAGAAAATACGATTCTGAGCGAAACTCATTATATTACAATATGCTATACTAATAATCCATTCCAAAATTTTACCATGTGCGTAAACTACGAATGTAAATAATTAAAATAAATTTCAATTTCCTACGATCTAAAATTATTTAGCTATCAAAAAATAAAATGAAACCATAATTTTGCCAATTTTTAAAAATTCTTACTTTATAAAGTAATGAAAAAAAATTGTCAGTCACGATTTTCAAAATATTTTGTAAAAGCATTAAGTCATATATGTCTAAACATCGATAACATTTTCAAAACAATGAAATAAAAACTGCAGGAAATATTAAACATTATTGAAAAAAAAGGCAAAACTCAATATTTAGTCAGAAAATAAACCAGTTGTTTCTAAATTTTTTCTTGCAATGAAGTTCACCTAAGTTAATACTCAAAAAAATGTTCAAGATACTATGATTAAAACTCAATTAGTTATCACGAAATTAAAAAATTTTAAATAACAGAAACCGTAATTTTGCCGATTTTCCGCCATTTTTTGGTAGTTTTTCCCCTCCCAAGGAAAAGCTTTTGAGAATTTTGAAAAATGAGCTAAATAAAGTACCAACTATATGCAATTTGCTACCGAAAACATAAACTACTTATGGTAATCGGACCTTTATTTCTATCCGAAAAAGTGTCTTCATACATAAAAAAAAAAAATCATAATATTCATTTCTGTTAAAATTATTCAAATTTTAGAAGCTTATAAAATAAAGTTGCAACATACGATTTTGAAAATATTTTGTAAATAGATTAAGTTGTATATGATTAGACACTGAAAAAATTTTCAAATTAAAAAAGCAAAAATTACAGGAAATATTAAACATTTTTGGAAAAAAGTTAAAGTTTCTATATTTAGTCAGAAAATCAATCAATCGTTTCAAAAATTTTTTCTATAATGTAAAACACTAATGTTGACACTCAAAAAAAGTTTCAAGATTTATGATCAATAGTCAAATAGTTATCACGAAATTAAAAAAATTAAAATAATGAAACCGTTATTTTGCCGATTTTCAGGAATTTGAACGTTAAAAGCCTATAAAAAAAAATTGTTAGTCACGATTTTTAAAATAGTTTGTAATAAGATAAAGATAGATATTTTGATAGAGATAAAGATATTTTGTATAGATAAATATGATTATACTTTGACAAAATTTTCAAAGTGATAAACCAAAAATTGCCAGAAATATTAAATATTTTTGAAAAAAAAAAAAAGTTTTTGTACTTAGCCAAATAATCAACTGATCCGTTCTAAAATTGTACCACATATGTACAATACCTATGTTAATACTTAAAACAATTTTTAATTCCTAAGATGAAAACTCAATTAATTATCACGAAATTAAAAAATTTTAAATAACAGAAATCTTTTTTGCCAATTTTCCACAATTTTCGCCTCCCAATGAAAAACTTTTGAGAAATTCGAAAAATGAACTGAATAAAGTACCAACTAGACACGATTTTCAACCGAAAGCATACTCTACTTGTGATAATCGGACCATTAATTCTACCCTAAAAAGTGTCATCATACATAAAAAAAAAAAACATCTTTGTAAAACCAATACATTCTTCGCTTCGCTCAGAATCTAAAACAATTGTTAATGAATTAATAAAACATAATAATCAATATCAAAGGTTAGGTTTATCAAAGCTTATCAATCGATATTATCATTTTGTATGACATATATGATGGTATGTCATAAACACTTTGTAAAATAGTAGACCAAATAAAATATTTTACTCTACCGTCGAGCCCGTACTTTTAATATTATAATTATAGTTGCATTAGATCCAATTGATTATTTTGTGCATAAAAATTCTGTCATTAGATAAAATAGTGTTATTGTTATAGACTTATAGAAATGTTGATGTTTGACTAATATCATGTTATAATATATTCAATTAATACAAACTAAACTTCATTTCGATTCTATCCCCTTTGTAACAATATAAGAAATATTATTATTATTATATAAACATTTTTATTTTTAGCATTCAAAACCGTTCAAAGTATACCACAAAGTTAGTATTTAAAAGTATATTATTCATAATTATATAAACTTTTATGAGTTTATGTACTTTTTTTAATAAACCCATTATATTTAATGATAAGAGCTTGATAAAATGATAAATATAGTATATTTAATTTTATACCTACATAAACCATATTAGATATGTTTAATAAAAATTTACATTAAAATATAACATAGATTGATATTATTTTTTGATGTAAATATGCAAACTAAATTTCAAATCCCTATGATCAATATTCAAGGTGATATCATTCCTTTTCAAGGAAAATCATATATAAAGTACCAATTAGATGAAATTCAGTGTAGAAAGTGAACTCTATTTATTGTAATCGGTCCATTATTTAGTAGAAATAAGGTTTTCATACATTAGAAAAAAAAGAAATAAAATTCCAATAAAAATTGCCGACTTTCCGCTTTTCAAAGAAAAACTTTTGGAAAATTCAACAAATTAGCTAAACAAAGTACCAACTAGATTGATTCGCTATATTCCTATTTGTGGTAATCGAACTATAATTTCTGCCAGAAAAAATATTTTCATACATCAGAAAAAAACCTATACAAATTTCCGATTTTCCGCTTCTCAAGGAAAAACTTTTGGGAAATTCAAGAAATTAGCTGAATAAAGTATCAACTAGATGAAATTTGGTATAGAAAAGGTACTCTATTTATGGTAATCAAACCATTATTTATACCCAAAAAATGATTTTCATATATCAGAAAAAAGCCTATAAAAATTGCCAATTTTCTGCTTTTCAAGGAAAAATTATTGGGAAATTCGAAAAATGAGCTAAATAAAGTACCAACTAGATGAAATTTGGTATAGAAAGGTTACCTTTGTGTGATAATCGGACCATTATTTCTACTCGAAAAAATTTTTTCATACATAAAAAAAAAAAAAAAAATACATTCGCTCCGCTCAGAATCGAATAACATAATATAATACACAACTCTTTAAAATTCACGAAACATAAAATGTGTGCACGCGCGCGTGGCCGCTTATTTTTAATATCATTGTTAAACAAGATATCAATTACACAGTTTTTACTGTCACAAAAATAAAAAAATCAATAAGTTGTCGGATAAGAATTTATTTTAATTTGCATTCTCGACACTTATTTAGTGTGATATAAAAATAAATCCTTATTATTTTACTTAATAAATATAGACATTATTCGTGAGTATTTATTTCTTGAATTAATTTTGTAACTAATTAAAACTATATTTCTTATAAATCTAAACCAAATTATATTAATATGTTTATTATTATTTATTATCTAAATACTAAAGTATAAAATGTATAATAAATATATATTGTGTAGGTATTGAATTGTATCGTTGCGCATACGGCCAGCATTTTTTTTAAATAAAGCTTGCAGTATGCAAAAAGTTATAATAATATACTTATTATAACAGTATGATTATAACGGGTGAATATTCGCTCCGACGACGTCGCGGCTGTAGCCCGTTTAATTCTTTAGGTATTTTGAATCGCGTTAGTTACATTCAGGTCACAATTATTTCGTTATCGGTTTGATATCCTTGCAGTTGAATAGTATATTTTAAATTTATAATTTTAAACTGATAAAAATGTTTTTATATTAATCTATAAGAGAAAAATATTTTTGTCTTTTATGATGCATATTTATAATAATGTAAATAATTTTTAATATATCAATATAAAATGTATTAAAATCTATTTATGACAATTTTAGTAGGGAGCTATCGCCCCGTCGCCCCTGTACACGAGTTGCCACTAATAAACATTATTAATAAATTGTTTAATAGATATTTTTTTTTTCATAGTAAAATATCATTCACGTTTTTTAACTCGTATTTACCGTTAGGTTTATTAAACGACATTGGCATACAAAGTAAGTTTAGGTTTATGTATAATTAAGATATGAAATATTTGTATATGATGTAATATGAGTGAAGGGTGCGTGTTTATATTTAGATAAGAAACAAATTACAGGTCACGGTGTTGCCATGACTCGCCTAATGAAGTTTATTATTACAACTTCAATTATTATAACTGAAACTCATATGGTTGGTGTCATACTATTATAGAATACAGAAGAAAAGATAGGAATAAAGTATTAAAATACATTATAATGATACATATTCAAATTAAGTGTTAGGTAATTAGCAGACTATATTCCTTAAAAAGGAATTGTTGACATATATACAAAGAATAGGACAAGAAGAACTGCCTTATTATTATAACTATACGAATATTTTTCATTAAATTTAATTTCGTACTTATATTGTAATACAAATGATGAAAAATTATAAATACCTGAATTCATTTAGATGTAAGCATTGGGAATAGTATTGAGCATTTTAATGTTTTTTCATTGCAAAATGTTGTCGTTTCTTTCTCCTATGACCCTATCCATAGTACTCTATTACAGTATTATTTTATTTTGAATATTTTTGTATAGTTTAAATTTATTTGTACTTCTTCCCAAAATACCCAAAATGTAGTATGTTGAGGTCCTGAGGTATCGTACCTTAGAACCCATAAATATAAATTATTATTATAAAATAATTATAACGGGAACGTTACCTTAGCACCCAGTATGACATATCGTACTATAGGTTATATTATAATAATATTAATTTTTATGTCGTTTCGATGTATGGTCATAGGTAATAGTTAACAAAAAACGATTACATAACCGCTATTACTGTAATATAATAAATATGAATGTTTCGCTGCCCGTGAGATCCGCCGATGGAGACAACCGCGGAAACGCACTTCGCTTAACTATCGTATAGATATTTTAGTTAACGTTATTACTGCGACTTGGGACGGACAGTTGATTATTTTCGTCCGCTGAAATATACAATTCAAAATATTCGAACACAGACTATGTCGTTGTAATTTAACCCTAAGCGTCTCTTTCCGAAGAGTGAGCTATTTTTAAATACGAAATATGGAATTCTTGATGTGGACCTTAGTCGGTGAGAAAAAATCTTAATCCTACATTTTCCGCCAATCGCACAAGTCCTAACCATTTAGAAGAGAATCCTTTGTGAAACCCCTTGTTCGCATTTGAGAGGTGATGTGCCTTGTAATAAACCCAGTAACCAATATCAAACATTACTTCGGATTGTGTACCTGGGTTTACTATTTTTGTGTACTTTTCAAAAGCTTCCCTCTCAAATCCTCGTCCATAATGAATGTCGATTGACATCTTTCATTGGAATCGTCGGTGACATCTTCAGAGTCTAATCGCCAAAATGTTTGGCCTCTCTACGAAGTACGAGTACCGAAGGCGGAAACTCTGTATCCTCATTTAACCTATTTTGAATCTCAAAGAGTCTTGATAATAGCTATGTGTACAAAGTACCATGATCGATACCTTTCGTCTATGAGGTATACACGAAGTTCTTTTTAAAACTCTTGGTTGCGACGTTTGACGGGGTTTGCCCTAGGGTGGTATACCGGAGTAGTCCAGCCCTCTACCCCCCATCGGTAGAGTGCTCTGGGCATTTTCTACGAAATTAACACTGAAATAAGTCACGTAATCATAAAAACACTCTTGAGAGTAACCGAATCGTAAGGAAAAATCATGTTCGAGTGTTTGTCTTTGCACAATTGTTTGCGTATATGTAACGTGAACCAACATATTTTCTCACCTTATAATTGATCCTTATCCAGTACAACCTTTGTCAAACTATTTTAAATATTTCCTTCAACTTCGGATGGTCTAATAGGGTCCGATCATGAAAACGCCATGGTGTGTCATTATTATTATAGAATATAATTAGACTTGGGGTACCACGATTGGAGAGGAATATGTTTTGACTACGTTTAATAGTTACATTCATGTGCGGGTACTAGGTTAACGTTCCCATAAAACCTATAAAACTAATTTTGAGTATTTTGGAAAATTGTAAAAAATTAATTTTAAATTGTTAAAAAATATACAAAATAAAGTAATACTGGGTAGTTTTCTTTACAATTTCCAAAAAGCGGATGCCTGGGTAATGGATCTAATAAAACCAATATTAAAATAATACTTATTTATTCATTAAACATTAATTATAATATTTTACAATATTTTTATTATAATGATTTTGCAATTCATATTATATTCTATAGACACCAATGAAAATAATATTATTGAGACAATCTATTTTAATTTCAGTGAGTATGAAAATATATATATATATATATATACTATACGTACATTCAGTCAATACATAATATTTTTATTTAATGGTTATGAAAAACGACACAAGTTTATTAAAATATGAAACTGCTATAATTTATTGGTAGACCCGTAAAATTAACAGCTAAACATCGTGCACTCATTTTTTCGATAGTGCCAAAATTTAGTGCTCAATTAGTTATATATTAATTAGTTATTCAATAAGTGCTACTAATTTTGAAATCAACGCTTCATTTCCCAGTGAGTAATATATTTTCTGTGACGGTATACTTATATGTGAAAAGTCAATTTATTTTGGTCATCACAAAATAAATGAAAAAAAAAATGCGAAAAGGTTGATTCCGGACGTTCTTCCTTCGTCCCTTCGGTTCTTGGAGAAATAAGTGGTTTATTGTAATTAAGATTTAAATGCAATGATATTGCATTAGAATATACAATTTTGAGCGAAACTCAATATAATACAATGTATTATACTAATAAGCTGCTCCATACGTTTACCATGTGTGTAAAGTAATCAAAACCATAAAAAATCAATTTCGTTAAAATTACGATTTCCGTAATATTTTGTAGTTTTTCTTTTCTCAAAGAAAAACTTTTAAAAAATTTAAAAAATAAGCTAAACAAAGTACCAACTAGATACAATTTGCTACTGAAAGTATATCCTGTTTATGGTAATCAGAACATTATTTATACCTAAAAAAATGTTTTCATTCTACAAAAAAAAGTAAAAATAAAAATAAACATTTTTATAAAACTAATATATTGCTTACTTGGCTCGGAATCTTTAATGTATTTTGCCATGGCATTATATAGATATATGTTTTTTTATCTATTTGATATTATCATGATTTTTTTTTTATTTCCCTATTTATATTGATAATATAATATAAGCCGCTTTAAACATAGAATACTCTATATGTTGAATACTTTATATTAGTAATTATTTTTATTGTATATAAAGTTAGGATATTTTTGTATTAACACAAATGTTGTTTTTTTTTTGGTAATTTTTGAGTTCATCCCCTGTATGTTCACACTACGGAAAAGCCAATTACTCGTTGTGAAATAAAACACTGATTTTAAAATTGGTTTCACTGATCAGCACTAATTGACAATGTTATGCATTATCTAGATACAAAACATTTTTCTTTTATCTTATCAGGATAAAACTTATTTTAAATACATTTTATCTTATTTGAATAAATAAATTGGCTATTTGAGAATAATTATCTAGATAATTATTCAATCAATAATTTAAAAAATGTTGACACTAAATTATTTTAAATCGCGTTCTGTAAACACTATTTATAGTTTGACTAGTAAACCTGAAGTTGACTAGTGACCTGAAACCTTCAGGAATATCAGATAGTTTATACCTAGGTAATTAAAAACAATAGTTACAAAATAATCATGATAACTACAACAATAGTTTATGCTCAATATGAACGTTGAATCTACTATATTAAATATTAATTATCTGTTTTAAATCTGAATAAAATTAGTGATCTTTTATCAGTTATTTGGATAAAAATTTTAAGTGTTATCTATTTATCTCACTTAGATAATGTAAAAAT
This sequence comes from Eriosoma lanigerum, assembly GCA_013282895.1. Taxonomy (NCBI): domain Eukaryota; kingdom Metazoa; phylum Arthropoda; class Insecta; order Hemiptera; family Aphididae; genus Eriosoma; species Eriosoma lanigerum. The sequence continues at coordinate 30,072,888 of CM023357.1, forward strand.
CAATTATCTATCATCTTATCTAGATAAATCATGGATTATTTTTGTACAACAATGCTAATTGAGCACTAAATTTCGGTAGGTACTATTGAAAATATTAATGCTCGATGTTCACCTACTAACTTCACGGGCCTCTTATTAGTAACGATAAATCATAGGAAACAACATACATTTTTATTATAGAAATTTCGAAATAATAATATGTTCGAACATTTAATATTTGGAAATCAAGTTTATTATCCAACTCTTAGATTCTAAGCGAAGCAAGGAATGTATTGGTTTTGCAAAGATGTGTTTTATGTATAAAGACAATTTTATGGCTCAAAATAATGGTCCGATTACCACAAGTAGAGTATGCTTTCGGTAGAAAATTGCATCAAATTGATACTTTATTTAGCTCATTTTTCAAATTTCTCAAAAGTATTTCCTAGAGAGGAGAAAAACTCCAAAAATAATGGTGAAAATCGCAAAATTACGATTTCTGTTATTTAATTTGTGATAACTAATCGAGATTTGATCGTATAGATTTAAAATTATTTTTGAGTATTAACATAGGTAATATACAATTTTGGAACGGATTGGTTAATTATTTGGCCCAGTATGGAACTTTTTTCCAAAAATGTTTAATATTTCCGGCAATTTTTGATATATCACTTTGAAAATTTTATCGAAGTCTAATCATTTACTACAATATAATACTTTTACAAAATATTTTGAAAATTGAAAGTTGAAATTTTAGTTTATAAGCACCTAAAATTTGAATTATTTTAGTAGAAATTAATATTATGGTATTTTTTTTTTATGTATGAAGACACTTTTTCGGGTAGAAATAATGATCCGATTACCACAACTTTTCTATAACAAATTGCATCTAGTTGGTACTTTATTTAGCTCATTTTTCGAATTTCTCAAAAGCGTTTTCTTGGGAGAAGATAAACTATTAAAAAATTGCGGAAAATCGGCATAATAGGGTTTCTGAAATTTTAAATTTTTTAATTTCGTAATAACTAGAGTAAGAATTTTAAAGAAATAAAAAACTAAAGAAAAGCACTAAAAAAAGCAATAAATCTCTATAAATCTTCCAAAAAAGCTTTAAAAATGTTTAAAAAAAGCATTAAAAATGATGTTTTTAAAAAAAAATTACCTACTAGTTCATTAAATTATTTTTAAAAAAAAAGTTATTATAATCAATTTATTCACAAGCCCTTGAGTTTTCTTTCTTCCACAATTATTAATCTGTAAATTAAATGTATTCTATTTAAGATAATTTATAAAAAATAAATTAAATAATAGTTTCAAAATTATTTTTTTTACCTATATCATCGGAGTTGTATTGGACAATTAAAACTTTTTTCAAGTTTTCAAATAAAAATCGTCTACGACGATCAGACAATATATTTTTGTATTTTGAAAAACGTTCGACATCTACAGATAAAATAGGAGAAAATTTGTAATGGATTCATCATCACATGTTAAATCTTCAGGAAGTTCCTCTTTTGAAATTTTTTGCCTCTTAGAATATTATGGTAAGAATTTTAAGTCCCATATTTTTGTTTAGTACATAATTAAGTTTTTTTGAAACTGTTTCTCCCGTTTTTCCTGAGCTTGTTTAATTTGTCGTTTAACCTTTTCTATACAATATACGGATTCTAAGAATAGCATCCCAGATGTTTCTAAACGTACAATTTCAGTAGCCAAAAATTCGAAATTATTTTTTATGTATATTAAATATGCTTCTATTTCTGGGTTTTCGACTAATTGTTTAGCGTTTTTAATAGCCAGTGAATCAGCTAAGTCCAATTAAAGTATAACATTTTTAATATGTAGAAAATTTTCACAATAATAGTTGATGGCATTTAACCAAGTGCTCCAACGAGTAATAATTGGTTCTTGAGGTAGAGGAATACTCGGAGCCAAATTTTTAAACAAATTTATATGTTATAGAGCTTTTAAAAAAAATTTTTTTTTATATTTGATATTAAACCAATAATTTCTGGAAAATTCATTCTGATCTCTTCTGCCACTCTGTGTAGGCCATGTGCTAAACAAGTTATATACACTATTTTTGAGTAAACTAATTGTATAGACTTTTCTGCTTTCACCATATATGGTGCTGCATCCGACACAAAAAGTAAAACGTTGTTATGAAGTATGACTTCAGGCTATAATATAAAAAGAGATCTGTCGAATAGTTTAGCTATATTAGAGTAGTTGACTTTTTTTAACACCTCTTAATTGAGTAGAAATATTTTCCCAGGGTTGTCTACTTCCAATGTACCAATTATAACATTAACTACATATCGCCCCTCAACATCAGTAGTCTCATCTATTGACATTCATACATATTTATTCCTGACGTAATCTCTAATTTTAATAATAGTATTTATATAGCATTGATCAATATAGTTTTTTCTAAGCGTAGATACGTCAGAAATAATTTGTTTTGTGTGTCTATGTAGAAAATTGCGAAATATTGGTATATTTAATTTAGCGAGAAGGATATTTGCAGACAAAAAAACATTACATAGTTCTTCGTTGAACGATGATGTCATTAACATACCTGTGACTAGAAGCTGAGATTTTGGTTTTTCTCGTTGATTTCTAAGATTAAGCTACTGTATATGTTTACCTCTAGCGATATGTTGTTAAATATTATACTTTTTTTTGTAGAAACTTTAACACCGCATACTTTGCAAAAAAAGTACAGAATTGTCATAAAAAAAAAATGTCTTCACCAAATTCTTTTACAAAATTGCCAGGACGAGCAATACAATTAATAATTTCCGGCATTTCGTAAATGACAATCGGTAAGAATAACGAACTATACGGTATTACAACGAAAATTAAACTATAATTCTAAGTAGATAATTTCCAGAGCAAGAGCATATTTTTTTTATCACTGATATCTAATTGAGTTTTAATCATAATGTTTTAAAAAACATTTTGAGTATTAACTTAGGTGAACTTCATTACAAGAAACAGTTTAGAAATAAATGGATGATTTTCTGACTAAGTATAGAGTTTTGGCTTTTTAATATTTCTTTTTTAACTTTTGTTTGATATTTCCTACAATGTTTAGTTTATTGGTTTGAACATTTTATCGAAGTATAGACATATACTTAATCGTTTTACAAAATATTTTTGATAATCGTGACTGACAATTTTTTTTTATAAGCTTTTAAAGTAAAAGTTCTTGAAAATCGGCAAAATTATGGTTTCATTATTTTATTTCTTGATAACTTATTAAGTTTAGATCGTAGGAACTTGAAATTTATTTACAATATTTACATTCGTAATTTATACATGTAGTAAAATTTTAGAACGGATTATCAGTATAACGTATATTGTAATATATTCAGTTTCGCTCAGAATCGTATTTTCTAATGCAATATCATTGCTTTAAAATCTTAAGCATAATAAACTACTAATTTCTCCGAGGATCGAAGGGACGAAGGAGGAACGTTTCACATTTGACCTTTTTATTTTTATTTATTTTATAAAGTAATAACTAGATAAATATAATTCAAGCTAAATTATATAATAGATTTTATAAACTTCATATTTATTACATATTAAGACAAACAGTAGCTTATTTAATATATCAGTAGTTTGCGGTCACGCACAATCATACTATATCTGATATAAGAAAGATTAGAAGCACCATCGCAACACGCCATCCGTAGTTATAGCTATTATAGTTATTCCTAAAATAACCATAATTATGCGCCACGCACAGCACGAACGTTCATGAAACAATAATGCGCGTTTACGATTTGTGTTCTAACGGAGCCCGTATTAGTCGAACAATGTGCAGACGTCGCATGCTTACTCCGTTACAAAAGTAATGAAAACGCATTCTATGATCTGCTGCTTGCGTTCTCGTTTCAGTATGACGTCTGCATTATTATGATTTATTAGGTGTATTGTGTTCATAAATTTTGTATTTAATTGTCTTTTGCATTCATTAGTTCTTTTTATAAGTCAGATAGTACAATTGAATGGTACTTTCAAAAATGTAATATATTTTAATTTTTTAATTTTCAGAAAACAATCTCAATCAATCTAGTATGTAATATTTTTATTATAAATAATTATATTGATTAAAGCTCAATCACTTAGTTAAATAAAATCTTAAGTACTATTTGATCGAGAACAATCTTCGACTTTTTGAAATATGATTAGGGCCAGTCAGGTAACATATGATACAGTGCGTCGGTTGGTAGATGTTGTGGGTTACACTTCTCTAATTAAAATACGCGTTTTCAGCATCACGTTTGCTTTTATTTGACTTTTAATAAATATACAAATCATTATAATTACATAAGTTATAAAGTACCAACGGACATAAACAGTTGTCTAAGAATATGTTACTTGTCAAAAGCATGGAAAAAAGCCATGATGCTATAACAATACCAGGGAAAGATCTAAACATTCCCGGAAACTACCGTCCAATTTCATTACTCTCCTCTCTTTCCAAAATTTATGAAAAAACTATTATAACGAAGCTAATTCTCAAAATAAGTAGCAAACTATGGACCGAACAAAACGCTTTCAGACCGAAATGTTCCACATTACTTCAACTACAAACATAATGAACAGAATTAGCATTAATCTAAATAGTAAAAAACACACCGCTGCCATATTACATGATATTGAGAAAACTTTTGACAAAATATAGCATGAAGGTCTCATATTCAAATTACACAATCTCAATATTCCAATTGAAATGATCAAAATAATAGAAACCTTTTTCGATCACAGAACGTTGTTCTTTCTTTGTCAATTTTGTAAACGTTGAATCTGTTCGCTACATTCTCACAGGAATCCCTCAGGAGTCATGTCTGTCCCCAACCTTATTTAATCTGTATATAAATGACTTTCCAACGACCGCAAAGTCCAAGTTCGCAGATGACACGCTACTGTTTTCAGAAAACTATAACGCAAACATAGCCAAATTCTAATTATAAAGACACATCAAGAAAGTGACTGAATAAATTACCTCATGGCGCATTAAAATAAATGAGAGCAAAACAGTGGCGGTTCTCTTCAGTTGGAAAAAACATAACAGAATCTCCCAAATGCAATTAAACGGTAAACACCTAAAGTGGTCAACAAATGCAAAATACCTGGACGTAACTATTGGAAGAGGTCTTCTAATTGGAACTCACATAAAAAGCATCATTCGAAAAGCAACCCGAGTTAATGGTATGCTGTACCCTATCCTGAACAGGAAATGCCCAATTCCATTACCAGTGCGTATCACATTTTTAAAATGTACGTAATACCTATTATGACATACGCTGGTGCCATACACTTAAAAAATTCATTGGTGCTAGCTCGAGGTGATGTAGACTATAGGCCTCAAATTAATTTTTGGTAAGTCACCCTACATAAGAAATTCAGTAATCCTGAACCAATCAGGAGTAATCACACTTAAAAAGAACATCTTAAACCAGGCCAGGATCCCTTTTCAAAAAAACTCCCGGACTAGGTTCAACTTCATAAAGAAAGGACTAAACAAAGCATCCCGGTTACAACAAGGACCAGAGTCCCTGAGCTGCTCCATTGGACCCAAATAAATTAGTTCAAAAGTAATCACTCGATTTATCACACACCAGGAATGACTTGAGCCTGGTATATTGGTATGGTAAATCGACCTTAGGATTTTCTTTAAATGATCTTATATAATTTGTAATAATAAATTTAAATAGACGGAAATTATTTTAAATTTGTTAAATTGAATTAACGTAAAATAGTAAGGGTATAATAATAATTATGATGACAACTACAATGATGATAATGATGATGAAAATTATAATAATTAGTGAATTTTTTTACATTTGTAGATGATCTATATGTATACATTATAGATTTAATTAATAAGAAATCCACTATAAGTAAATACTTTAAATTAAGAAATTATTAGTCATTTTGTTTTTAAAATCTGAGTGAAGTAAGGACAAAACTGATGTCAATTGGTTTAACAATGGTGTGGCTTTTTTTTATGTCTAAAAAAACATTTTAAACAGAAATAATGATCTAATTACCACAAACATGGTATGCCTTCGGATAATAATTACATTTAATTAAGTTATTTTTTGAATTTTTCAAAAAAAATTTTTGAAATAAGATAAAATACTGAAAAATGGTTTAAGTATACACAATTCACGAAAACTAAATATACGAAATAAATTTTAAATATTATTATAACTTTTATTAATTTATTTTGGCATGAATGGAAAACGGTTTTAAGAATTAACATTAGTATTTTGTATATGAGGAAAAATTTGGAACAAAGTATTAGGTACATTAATTTTATATCTTTATAAAACTGAAACTTTTTCAAAAGATTAATTTTTTCTCTATGAATCATATTATTTTTTGCGATTTCACGATTTAAAGTTTAAACATTTAATAGAATTATAATCATATATTAATAAAAATATTTATATAATAATTTTATAAATTGACAGTCCAAATTTTTTTTTAATATAGGTACATATAATATTAGAATTTTGAGTGAAATCAATAAATATGATAATTATATATAGTTTTTTTTTTTATAGATTATTTGTATATTATTATTATTTTATTATATATTATATAGTAGAAATAGTTTGATTTTATATACGCTTAGCTGAAAATTTGATATATTTTTTACGATTAACTTTTCCTTACACATGTAAAATATTGTAACGATGGGTAGCTACAATATTTTTTAAACGCATACAGTGATGAATATTTTACAAAAATATGAGCTTTTCGTTTTTTTTAAACATAATACCTAGTAAATATAATCCGTAACTACATTTGTGCTAGAGAATTTGATCTAATTGATAATTTATAAAGATCTTTTTTTTCAAATTCTCAATAGGTAGTTTTTTGTGATATTGAATAAACCACAAAAACAGCGGAAAATGACGCAGATCTAAATTTTTCATTAATTAATTTTTCTGTTGTACATTATTTAAACTCGTTATTATAGAGAATAGATTTCTAGCTTGGTTTACTATAAATTATTAGAATATACAGAAATATATGCTACTCCTACAACTTCCGAGCTCTAGTTATTATAAAACATTTATAATCAAATTCGTTAAAATCATAGGTCCCGTGAATATCACAGTTCTTTGGTAGTTTTTCTTGTTCTAAGGAAAAAATATTGATAAATTCGGAAAATAAGATAAGTAAAGTACTAAGTAAATGCAATTAACTAGCGAAAGCATACCTTACTTGTGGCAATCTTTACACGAATCAATGTTTTCAGGCATTAACATATTTTTAAAACCAATACATACATTCCTCACTTCACCCAGAATCTAATATAATAATAAATAAATACAATATTTGTTATAAAATACAATTTTTAATATAATATTGATATAATAAAAAATTATTATACTAATGAATTGACATTATGACAATAAATATTCAATACTAAATTTCGGAAAGGACTAACATTTTTCAATAAATTCATACTTACCGGTTAATTGGTTTAAATCTACAAAATATGTTGAATAACAAGTTTAAATATATTAATGATTTTGATAAATAAAACAATAATTTTAAATTCTAAATTAAAATTAAAATAGAAAACTCGTTATGCCGTGAAATCGCATAACACTTATAATTAACATCTTCCTATATTCTATTAGGTCTTAACTACATTATAAACAAAATGTCTATAAAAATAATTAAATACATAATAAAAATAAGATTATTTATGCATAAATATTTATTTAATTTTAGCATTTAAAGAAAATTTTAAAAGTCCAAAAGTATATTGTGAAAGCGTACATTAATATTAACACGAAATATTTTATATGTAACACATAATTATCAATAAATTTAGACTTAAAATCAATTTATTTAAAAAAAAAATTAAACTAATGATGTTTACAAGTTTCTAATATATTACAATTTTAAATAAAGTAATAATATGATATTCAATGTTTACATTTTATTTTCTCTTTAATCCTAAAAAGACACGATGGTTAATGAATCAATAATATCAAGAAATTAATCTTTATTAATTTTATAAATCACTGAATATCCTTGAATCAAAAATGGCATATTGTATTTTCTAATAAAAATCAGGAAATTATATGTAATTACAATACGAACCACTATTAACAAATGAAAAAACAATTTGTATTAGAGTATTTCATATGTTTTAGTAAAATGGAATATGAGTGATTTAAATTTTCATGTTTGACGTCTGATTATTGAGAAGTATTATTTTAATCATTCGCCGATACAAATTTGAAGTGTAAAATTGAACTTGTAATGTTTTGAATATCCGTGGTATGTTGGGAAACAGTATGTGACCCCCTTAATTGAGGTCACCAACCACTGCCCGAGGTATATCAACCGGAGTACCATGGGTTTTTCTTAAATATCAATAATTGAACGATGATCGAGAATAGTAAAAGTCTGCAAAGACTGATTGGTTGGATAGTTTATTGACTTTCATCCTTCGTTGTTATATGTACAACAAAATAAAAAAAATAAGTACATTATTGTTATTAACTGAAGTAATTAATTTTATTTAAATTTAACATCTGTATTGAAAAACAAAACAAACAAATCATAAAAAAAAAATGCTATGATGAGATTTCCGTCCGTCAAAACAGAACAGAACAAGTAACAAATATTGAACAATGACGACTGTGATCAGTGGTAGTTTTACACACATCAATGTTATTTTTATTTATTGTACATATAACATAATATTATTATAATAATATATGGTTTCGTGCTGTTACGTAACGGACCGTGCGACGATGATGGCTATATCAGATATTTGTTGAAGTTTGATAAAATTAAATTGTTATAAAATTTCCTAACGTTACAAACTTTTATTTAATATTAAATCAATAATAAAAAAACAAGGCTCATAATTATGTTAAAATTTTATCTAAATATAAATTCTTCAAAATTATCAATGCAATATTTTCAGTAAAATATTTAAAAATTTATTTATACAGGTATATTGGTTGGTTAGTTATATTAAGTTGGATAATGTGCGTTATAGATGTGACATTTCGGAATCTATGGAAACCTACTACTAGAGGCGTGTTCAAGATTTTATATTGGTAGTGGTTTTAACTTAAAAAATTATAATAATAAGTAAAATCACGTATATTTATAAAAAAAAATATTTTTTTTATTTCAATTTGATGATGGTTTGATTCCCTAAAATCTTCTCCTGCCTACTGCGTACCTATCCATTAACCTTCAGTCGAACCGCGTTGTACCACTGAAGGTACGTCGTGCGTTAGTTGAACTTACAAAAATTTGAAAACTGGTATCTTTATGGAGAAAAAAATTGATTAGATTGCTACTGCAAGTCATAGTATTAAATATTAATGAGGGAGGGGTAAATAGGCGTAAATGGCCTAAACGCTTATTTGGCAGCCAAAATCTTAACACACAGTCAAACACACACACACAAATTTGCTACTACATATTTATATTTTGTTACTACAAAATGTGTGTATTATTATTAAATTATATATATCACACACAAGGCCCTGATTTAATAATTGGAACTACTTCAACAGTATTGTCCATCTTAAAGTGAAAAACTGACCACATTGTATACATATAAGTATTAATAAATTAATATAATTTATATAGTTATAATAAATGATAAAAAATAAAACATCTAAAAATGTAATGGTTGACTCTGAGAACAATTTATATCATTATCAATATATGTAAGCTACATGACTATAAAAATATATTTATATTTTAATATATTTATCTATAATTGTGAGAAAATATAGTTAACAAATTTTCCTTTTTTCCAACACAAATATTATTCTATTATAGTTAGTGATTGAAGTCTGAAATATTTCATTTTGAAATATTTCACTATGTGTTGAAATATTTCACAAAATTGTGAAATATTGAATTTTAACACGTTTTAAACACAACTATTATCAATTAATTACAATAGTACATAATTACAATATTACATTATAATTATCACAATCGAGACGAAATTTCTTAATTTAGAAAATATCCTATGAATAATATAGGAAATATTAATAATTACCTACACGTGTCATTCTTAAATCATTTGTATTGTAATATACCTAAATTTATAATAATTATATTATTTTTCACATTTATCTGTCAACCCTATGTGATTTATTATATTGTTTTCTTGTAAGTTTAATGTGTTTTATTTATTATGTGATACCTATAGTAATATACGTATAATATTTAAATAGTATATAATATGGGCTTATAAATTATACATGTTATACACGTTGTACTATACTATTATAATATATATACTATATTGTTTGATATTCCAGTTGGTATAATATTTTAAATTTTTGTTTTTACTATTATTAAATGTATTAAAAATAGGGATTGAAGTCATGAAATATTGAATTTTATTACTTATAAACACAACTATTTTTAATTAATTACAATATTACTGTACAGTTGTAGCTTGTAGATAACACGTATTTTTCATGCGGCATGGCGCCTTAATAGGTTATAAATTTATTAATATAATAATTCATAATTATTATCATGAATCACTGTGAATCATTATTTATTATACCATTTGTACTATTATAGTCATTATAGTATAGTTTATGGTTTTCAAAGATGTCAATAAGACAAGCTTTAGAACAATTTCAGGTACCAACAGGCGCAACAAGTACAATAAGTGACCACTTGAAGGCACGCAAATTAAATAAAATTATTTATTAATAAATAAGGTAATCCAACAACTTTAAATAATGGCCAGGAACAGTGATGCAATTAGCCCAAATTTTTGGGGGGGCTTCAGCCCCACCATAATATTTATTAAATGTGACCCATGGGGGTAAAAAGACCCACAATAAATAAAGGCGAATACTAATCAATAATGGTACAAAATAATTCAGTATTATTAAATGTATTGAACTTTATAAAGTAATATTAATCATTAAAAAACAAGTGATATTTTTCCTTCTGTTTTAGTAAACATAACAATAATTTCATTTACATTTATATTTATATTTAAATTGAATATGTAAGCATCAAAAATCCATAATAACTAAAATAATATAATAAATGGAGTTTATAGAGTATAAAATCTCCGATTACAACCGACCAAACAACAATAATTGTATCAATAATGACAATAACATGTATTTTATTTTTAATATTCATTACAGAAATGATTATATTTAATATAAAAACAGGAGGGGCTGGAGCTGATTTAGGGGGGCTAAGCCCCCTAGACCCCCCTAATTGTGTCTCTGACCAGGAAGAAAAACTTGTTTAAGGGATATTAATTTATTCTAAATGGAGATTTCCTCTAAAGTGTAGAGATATTAAGTTAGTTGTTAGGTCATTTTTAGATAGGATAGAGAAAAGTCATCACACTTTTTTTGTATATAAAACAAACTACGAATAAAAATATGTGCCTTTTGTTTTATAAATTATTACTAAGTTATAAGTTATATTGCTTCCTCATTGATTAATGATTTTACATGATAAAGTAAACTACTTCTTTTTCTATTAGGAATTTAAAATATGTATATATATATATATATATAATGTAATATTAATTATTATTGCATTATCCTTATTCTTTATGCTTTAAAATATTTTTATATAATTTTTGTTATCATTATGTTAGTATTGTATTATTAGATCAAAATATCAAATAATAATTAAATAAAAATGATTGTAAAAATAGAAGCTCTTAATAAAAATGTATATATTTCTTATAATATGAAATATTTCAAAATTTTAAATTTCATGAAATTTTCAATCCCTAATTATAGTACCTAAATATTAATAATATTGGCGTTTTTGCTACATTATTATAACATTTGAAGATGCTGAGGTTAATCTTAGGATAATACTTAGCCACTTAGAACATAAATTTAGTAATTACTTCATATAAAAATTATAATATAAATAAAATAATTTTAAACATACCTTGACAGCAGTGATGGCGCCAAAGGGGGGCGAGGGTGGGCAGTCGCCCTTCCAGACAGATTCTCGCCCTTCTCTCGCCCCCCCCCTTCCAGTTCTCACAGAAATTTTGATTCGAGTGGGCGATTTATCGGTTATCGTTGTATAATATGGTCCGTGTTATTGAAAAGAGTAAATAATCATATTTAAGGGCCTGCTCGAGCTTATTTAATAAGGAGTAAAATTTAGGCAATTTCTAAGCTTTTCGGCATCACCTATGTTCTTTGTGTTAGTCGTATATTATTATTAGTGTGAGTGCAGTAAATAAACGTAACCCCTCAACCCTCTCCGTTCCTACTTCGAAGCAGATAATATTGTGTCGCCGATTCGACGTGAATGCTGTATATGTTCGCCGACCACTAGAATAATATTACTTACAATGACTTTTTCATTGTTGTCATTAACTATGATAAAAGTAGAACTATACATGTGCAATCGAGAAATAATAAAATCAATAAACTTGCTTGCCCTTTACCGACCCCAAGGAAAAAAAATGCTGGCGCCGTCCCTGCTTGACAGATTAAACGTCGATCCAAATTTAAAGTACGTACAATTCCGTACCGATGAATGTCACGTGGTTTATGCACGTCACTCTGTTCCATCTAAGAGTAAATCACGTTCGCGCACCTCGACTGACGATTTTGGTGAATCGTCGGGCCAATTTTCCCTCTCCTAAGAACAAAATCAAGTTTCGCCGACTCGTCATCTAGTATTGTTTTAATGTAAACATAATGATCCATAAAGTTTAATTTCAATTTACGCGGTATTGTTTCCAAAAGATAAACACTAGATATCGGATCGGCGTTAGTGTTGTGTGTTGTGGCTGACAGCAGACCCTAGCCGGCCGCTTGGAAATTGATGCGCGCCGCCCGACGAAAATTGGTCGCCGCTCGGTTTACTCTTAGGTGGAACAGAGTATAGATACGTCTTATGTAGGACAGAAAATAGAAATATAACAATATATTAATTACACTTATTAAAGGACACTGGCACATACCAATAAGTATTTATGAAAATAATTTATTTTAATAATTCGGCAACGAAATGTCACAGTACCCATACATGCAAAACAACACACGTCGGACAAGCATAAAAACTAATAAAAACATGGGTGACGGTGTTCGTAGAATACCGAGTAAAACGCAAAAGACGTGAAAATGTGGTATACAACTGTACACTACACTGGACTCGACGTAATACACCACTTGGGATTTTTTGTAGATTAGGCATTTATTTCTATTTTTATTTTTCCACTATGGTCCAACGAAAATCGATTTGTTCCAGCGCATCACCGCACTCCGCTCGATAACACAACAATATTAATCTCTTTTTCTATGTTTATAAAGAATTATTGTTTTAATTATTATAAATGAATTATTGTTTGATCAAGATTATTTTTTAAACATGGTAACTGAATGGGCAGTTGTTAACAATATTAATAATTCGGCTTTCTCTGCTCTATTAAAATTTTTTAAAAAACATAAATGTTTTTATGGTTTTCCAATTGATGCTATAACAGTTTTAAAATCAAATATTACTTCTAACAATAAGTAAATTCTGTGTTCAACCTGGTTTTTACTATCATTTTGGAATAGAAAATGGCTTAAAAAGGTTAAGTGAAATAATAAATTTTAATGAAGACACTTTAAAAATAATGATAGGAATAGACGGTTTACCATTAACTAAAAGTTCATTAAATACCTTTTGGCCAACATTGGGTTATCTTCGTCACCCTACAGTTATGCCATATGTGTTTTTGATTGGCCATTATTGGGAATATGAAAAACAATATGAAAGTAATATTTATTTGAAAGAAATAGTAAATGACTTAACAAATCTTAATGTAAAAGGTTTTAAAATTCCTTATGGTACAAAGTTTGTGACCGTAGAAGTATTTTGTGTTTTTAGTCCTGCTTTTAATTACATTGCAAAATCTAAAGAATACACAGGATTCTCTTCTTGTAATAGATGTGATATACGGGGGATTTATTTAGAAAATAGAGTTTGCTTTCCTAAAATAAATTTTATTAAAAAAACTCATTTAGATTTTATAAATCGTCAGTGTGAAGATTATCATATTTCTAACATGGTTTTCATTTTAACCGAGATACCAGGTAAAGATATAGTTTATAATTTTCCACTGGATTATCTTCATTTAGCTTTGATTGGAGTAGTTAAAAAACTTGTATTATTGTGATTAGGTTGTATAAAAAGATCCCCTATAACTGTTCACTTACAAAATAAAAAAGTAAAGGTTAGGTTCCCAACAGTGGCAGTATGACTCATATTCATATTCATTATTTCATTAATTTTAGCACTGATTGTATATACTATATATATATATATTAGGGTGGTCCTTATTTTTGAACATTCGATTTTTTGATTCCGCACCCCCCCCC
>CM023357.1:30087371-30284971 GCA_013282895.1 Eriosoma lanigerum
GACAAACTTATTATACTTGTAGCTTGTATATATTAATATTATTTAAATGTCTAGATTTATAATATAAAAATTTACAAAATAGATTAATATAAAGGATCTAAATATATTTATTTTGTTCTTCAGCAATAAATTTCGATTAAATATAATGAGAACTTAATATTTAAATTTTTTTATTTCATTAAGGAAAATATAATATTGATTTTTTTGCCTCCATTTTATATCTAATTTATGTTTTTCGTGTATTCAATATTTATTAAATGACACTGTAAATGAAACGCTTATAATAATATATTTTCATATATTTTATTTATTTAACATAAAGATACTTAGAAAATTATCTGTATTATATTAAGTAATTCATAAAAATTAACCTTTTAATTTATTTTTTTATTTTTTTTTTATTCTATTTGTTAGAGGTAAAACATACATGTATTTGGCAATTAAAATCAAAACAATTAATAAAATAATTGTTTGTGTGATGAGTCTAGAAGAAACGATACTTCATTCAAACGAATAAATAATTTTTTATGTAGTCAACATTTTTCTTTTATGCAATATTGTATTATATTATACTTTAAATATTACGCTCACTATTTTATAATAACATATATTTAAATAATTTAAATATATATATTTTAAGTATGTTTTAGATAATATATCGAAATTTATAGAAAATTTTATTTTATTTCTTTTCATGAATTATATATTTATTGTTAAAATAAAATAAATTTAGTAATTGTTTATAACCATAAGCTGTAAATATTACTAACAAATTATTTATTATAATTTTACTACGTTATAAATGTAGTTAATATTGTACATAGGTACACCAAATCTGTAATTTAAATGTAATTTTATACCTTTGTACAGTGTTGGAACTAGGGGATTTATCCCCGGGCGTAAAATTTTTGGGGGCGTAATTTTTTTGGTTACACTTTTTAGTAGATACTTATCATTTATCCACTGATTGTACTAAAATTATAAATTTAATACTTGCTAATCAAACTAATTTTATTAAGTTTAGTTTTAAAATTCATATTATACATATTACATTATTATCGTAATAATGGCCAAGACATCAGTATAGGCCAATATATGAGTTAAATTAAAACTATTATTACTGATTTATATCGGTATTATATTTATATATATAAATGTGTGTATATTTAAATATATATGAGCTTTCATGCGATAACTGATAGTGCCATTGATGGGTTTACAATAATAATTATAGATTATAATGATTAATTTAGAAACTATTTTTATCTGTCTTATTTGTTATTTCATCGTGAATCATGCGTGTTGCTTCTCGTTCGTTGTGAGCAAATTTAGGTGATTTCTGAAGTAAGTCAAATACTAACAGTATATTTATAATACTTGTAAACAGTGGCGGCGGTCCCAAAAATAACAAATAATTTAATTTTAAAAATGAGTTATTTATAATATGCTACTATACTACATAAATATTTTATTTCTTCATAATTTTACAAATAAAATGTTGTTTACTCTGATTCGTCTTTACAGTGTCTGTGTGAATAACGAGTGTGATTAATATATTATATTTTTTTTTTTTTTTAATTAAGAGTAAGCCTTCGATATCTGGATCATGCTAAGTTTTACATAATATTAGTTTTTTTTTTACATATATAATTTTTAGTAAGATTTATATAATATAAAAAGTGTATACAATAGTTGATACTTAGTGATAGGTATAATTTGAGGTACATTTTTCTTTTTGTATTTAATTATTTACAGTTGGTTTATGAGTTTGATGGCTTTGAAAAAATTAAAAATTAAATCTGTATTTGTTTCGCTAAATGCTTCCTCCATGTTGGTAGGGTAGTTTAGAATGTGCTGTCCGTCTTTATATAAAGGACAGTGGCGTATGAGGTGTTCGATTGTTAGTGGAACGTTGCATTGGTGACAGGATGGCTGTTCGTCTTGTTTGAAGAGGTATGAATGGGTGAGCAGATTCTAGCTCTGGTGGTGACAGTATCGACAATATGGGTGGTATTGGTAGGAGAACGCCATTTTGTAACAGTTTTTTTGATATTTTTCAGTTTATTATTTGTTATATGATCCCATTGGGATTGCCACTGTCGGTTGGAAATTTGGTTGATTATTGTTAATGAATCTTTATATGGTAGGGACTTTATTTCAGTTGATTCAGTAGATGTTATGGCTTGGTTTGCTAATAGGTCTACTGCTTCATTACCAGTAATACCGGAGTGAGAAGGGACCCACATGAACTCTATAGTATTTGTTGAGGTAGCTGTGATATTAATTATTTGTTGGGATTTTTCATGAGATGGATTTGTTGTTAATAGAGAAGATAGGGCACTTAAGAAGTCGCTTATGATGAGAACTTTATTTAAATTAGTAGAATTAGCATATAGGATTGCTTCTCTAATGGCTGTTATTTCAGCTGTGAATATGCTGACTTCGATGGGATGTTTAAAAAGTTTCTTCGCAGATCCGGAACTGTATGCACAACCTGTGCCATTTATTTTCTTGGATGCATCTGTATATATGAGGTTGTAGTCAAGAAAATCTGAGTTTATGGTCTCGTTGAATTTCGAAACAATGTTGTAATGGTGATCGGAATTTTTGTTGAATTGAGTTAGTTGGGTGCAGTGCCGCAACTACCGGGGGTGCTAGGGGTGCAAGAAACCCCTGGGCCCCGGGCCCCAAATTAATTCATATTAATAGGACCGTGGCCGAACTATTTGGAACATTCTTTCTAAATATTATTATGGTTACTAACTTACAACTTATTATGTCTCATCAGAATGAAACATTTTTGACTATAGGAACATTATTATTTAATAATGCTAATAATAACAATTCTGTGTATTAAGAAATTAAATTATTTAAATGTATCTAAAAATAAAAGGATTTTTTATAGTAAGAGTAACGTATGTCTGAGCACGTACCAATGAATTAAATATTGATCACATAATTGATATTTTTGCAAATCAAAAAGCAAGGAAAAAAAGCTTTTTGAAATAGATATAACTATAACTAACAATTTTTTTTAAAAAATGTATTAATTAGGTACTCAAATGTAATAATATTTAATTTTTATTAATTTTATTATTTGTTTTAATTATTAATTAGATATATTACATGTTAAATATTAATAAAGATATTTCACAAAGTAGTATCAATTTTTTTTTTTAAGTATAAATTAATGAATATGTACATTAAAATCATAATTATTATTATTATATTACAACATTTTAATTATAATCATATCAAAATTATAATTTCAAATGGCAGGGGGCTGAATTAATAAATAACACCAATATGATATTCTTATTGACCATTATAATTTTAATTTTGTTATGTTTTGGCAGCTGATGGTTTTTTACATTTTAAGTGGTATGAGATAGAAAAACCAATTAACTGTTTTAGGAGTTTCAAGCCACTTTGCTCCTAACCTATTTGTGTAAAATAATGTATATAGCTATAGCTACAAAGAATAAGTGAAATTTCTTTTAAGGATCTATTAGGTATTTAGGTCCTTGGTTACATGGGCCCTATAATATTTGCTTGCACACCCACCAGTATATACCAAGTTGCGGCACTGGTTGGGTGTGAACTTTAAGAAAATATATCCAGTAAGGTTCTAGTGTATAATCCATTGATGTCTTTATTTCAAGGTGTATGTTAGCATCCGTGCATAAATGAGTATATGTATCTATTATTGATTCTGGTCCTTTAAGATAATTTAGTTGGGTTGGAAATTTGAATAATTTGTATGTTGATTGTTGAGGGTATCTGAGCTTTTTTGTAACATATTTTAATATGTTTCTGTTTCTTCTAATTTGAAGAGGAGGTTCTCCTGATAAACATAAAATGCATAGGGCTAGTGCGAAACGCACCTATAGCTCGTCTAATTGCTTGGTTATGAATAGGATTGAGAATTTGTTTTATTTTGGGTTTTGCTGAGTTATAGATTATAGAGCCGTAATCTATTTTTGATAATATTAGTGCTTTATAGATTAATATTAGGCTGTTTTTTCCGCTCCCCATGTGAAGTGGGAAAGAGTTTTAATTATTTTCATTTTGGTATTACAGCTTATTTTTAATTTTTGGAGGTGGGGTGTCCATGTAAATTTATTATCAAAAATCATACCGAGTATGCGGACGTTATTTGTCTAAGCTGTGGGAGTATTATTTATGTATATATGATGTAGTAAACTATTTTCTTTTTATTGAATATTATGCATTGGGTTTTTGATGGTGAAAATTTGAAACCTGATTTAGAGGACCATTATATAAGTGAGTTGATAGCATTTTGTAGATGAGCTATTGTGGACTTAGTATCTGTACCACTGTAGTATATATTACAATCATCAGCAAATAGTGTATATTTTATAGGTTTTTGTATATCGTTAAAAATATCATTTATAGCGACTAGAAATAAAGTTACACTGATGACCGATCCTTGTGGCAGTCCATTTTCTGTAGCTGTATGGTCATATAGAACGTCGAGAACTTTGACTTGATATGTTCGGTTGGTGAGGAAGTTGTGTATAAATTATAGCATATTGCCGTCTACTGACCATCTAGATAATATATCTAGGACTCTGTTTTTCCAGACCATATCATAAGCTTTTTCCAAGTCGAGTGCGACAAGAATGGTCTGTTGTTTTTTTCTAATGGCTTCACTTATATTCGTATGTAGAGTGGCTAGGACATCTTGAGTAGAACGATTACGACGGAAGCCGAATTGGTAATTTATAAATTTGTTGGAAGTCTCTAGGTACCAAACTAGGCGCCTATTGACCATTTTTTCGAGAAGTTTACAGAGCGTGCAGGTAAGAGATATTGGTTGGTAGCTGTTGATATTAAATTTGTTTTTTTCAGGTTTGAGGATTGGAGAAATTAATGCTTGGCGCCATTTACTCGAAAAAATTCCTCGAGTCCATATCAGGTTATGATTGTAAGAATAATATTACGCGCATATTCTGTTAAATTTTTTATAAAGACGTATGGTATATCGTCGGGACCGGAACTATTACTAGTGCAGGTAACTAATTCTGTATATAGCTCTTTGATTATAAGAGGTAGATTATATTCATAATTGTTGTTTTTAATAAGTGTATTTATATTGAAAAATTCATCTTTTGAGTTCTTATATGTGATAAAACTATTATCAAAATTAGAATTGCTACTATTGTTCTGGAAATGTTTTGCAAAAGATTGGGAGATTTCATATGCTGATGATAATTCTATTTCGTTATTCTCTTGTTATAGTAAAGTGTATTAGGTATTTGTTGGTATTTAGTTCCTTTGAACGCTTTGATTTCATTCCACATGGTTGATGAGTGAGTGTAAATATTAATTGATGATGTGAATTTTTGCCAAGAAGTAGTTTTACTTTTTTTTAAAATGTATTTATATTCTGCTCGTGCTTTCTTTAAGAGGATATGGTCAGATATTAGTTTGGTTTTTTTGAATCGATTTAAGGCTTTTTTGTATTTTTTTATTGCTGTGTTACATTCATTATTCCACCAAGGAACTATTTTGCGATTCATTAGGTTATTTGATTTTCCTATTGCTATGGTAGTTGCTTCAGTGATGAAGTTAGATAATTTTAAAATGGGTTCATCCATTTTTATTTGATTTAAGTTCTGTATGGTGAGGTCAATTACATGTAATTCTGAGTTTTGTAATGTATGGTCTAATAAAGAAGAAAAAAGTTCCCAGTTTGGTTTTTTAAGTCTCCATTTATTTATTGGTTCTGGTGGAGAGGTTGTATTGAATAGTTTGAGTAGTATTGGCCAATGACCGCTTCCACTATATGATGTTAGTGTATCCCATTCAATAGCTGGTGCGATAGTTGGAGTAGCAATAGACAGGTCGATAGCCGAAAAATTCCCGTTGATTGGGTTGTGTCTTGTGGGAGTTCCATTATTGAGTAGTATTAGATCAGCAATGTCTAAGGACTGTTCTAATATGACCTATGTTTTACCTCAGTTATCGGTGTACCTACAGCCCCATAGTATATTTCGGCAATTAAAATCTCCAACAATAATATAGGGTTTAGGAAGTTGTGATATTAATAACATTAAGTCTTGTTCGGTAAAAGGTGTACTATCCGGAAGGTATATATTACATATACAGATTTTATTTTGAAGTTTAGCAGTTATAGCTATCGCTTCAAGATGTGTTTTTAAGTTTATTTCTTCCCTTTCAATATTATCTTTAATAAATATTGCCACACCACCACTAGCTCTGCCAGGATTTAGACGATTTTTAAAGTATCCGTTATATGAACGTTTAATGTAAACTGACTGGTTGGGTTTTAAATTTGTTTCTTGGAAACGTAATATGTTAAGTTTGTATTCATATAGTATTCGTTGGATGTCTACATTACGTTTGTAGAATCCGTCTATGTTCCACTGGATTATGTTCATTTAGTATATTTGTTTTTTTTTTGTTATCTGTACGAGTGGTGTTATAGATTTACTTGACATCTGGGGGCGGTAGAATTTGGAATAATAGATTAGCTAGTTTGGTAAGTTTAGATTTAATTGATTTTTCTTTGATTAGTGGTCGTATTTTCTCTACTGTTTCAACAATGGAGGGTATGTCAGTACCAATATCTTCACATATGGTGTGCATGTTTATTTGTTTATTACCAAAGTTTTCCATTATATAAATAAATTGTAGGTATGTGATTGAGGTTTTGTTTTCTGTGCTGGAGAAAAAGGGTTCTGTTGTTCAAGGGTGCTATTTAATTTTTTTTCTTCGTTTTTCACAAATGAATTGGAACGGGAAGACACTTTGGGTTTTTTTTTATCTGGTTGATTAATGGATATTGAGAAAGATGGTGGTATTTGTGATGATGTATCCGATAGAGGTCTTTTTGAGTGGTCATGGATCAGGTCGTTTAATGTAGTTTCTTGAATGTCATCAATGTTAATTATATTTTGTGGGATATCATCAATTTGTGTAAAAGGTGGACCTGGTGAACGGGGTGAGAGAGATGATATTTCATTTGTTAAGGTAGTGGATATATTTGATACTATTGAATCGTTCGTGTTAGTATTTTGTATGGTTTGTGGTGGATTTGAGATTTGAATTGTCTTTTGTTGGTTTAAATTATTCATTGCCGCGCTTTTGCAGTGTGTTGAAGTATGCCCACACCGTTTGCATAAATAGCATGTTAGTGTATCATCTGTAATAAAAATACGATATTCGTCGTCGTCGTAATTGATTAGAATTGAGCCAGGTAATTTGGGTACATCTTCGTGGTTTATATAGACTTGTCTCCTAAAACTAATTATGTGCGATAAGGCCTCTGTGGAAAAACCGGCCTTCAAAAAGGTTATCGGTGTGAGACTGTTGATTCCTATGTTATTTAATGCTTCTGTGATATATGTGTGAGGTATTATAGGCGATACATTTGAAAAGATTATTCGTTTTGATTGATTAACCAGTTTACGTATGTTTATTGTATGATTATTGACCGCAATGGATGGGTTTTGATTGATTATATCATCAACTATTTCTTTATTTGCAAAGTATACGCAAAAGCAATTGTTTTATATTCTAGAGGCGAATGAGATATATTATATTATGTACAATTTTATTTATATCTTATCTATACCGTATCGCTGTTCCGTCGTCGCCGACGAATCAGTCGAGACATATAGAATTGTGTCTCACTATAAATTGTTGAGTGGCGATGATATTGTAAACGGGTGAAGTAGTGGGGTATTACCAAAATTATATGTATGGGAGAGACATGTCTCAACATAATATTTTAATAATTTAATTGCATTCCGACTGTGGTTTAGGGCTTTATACACATGTGTAATGTTTATTATTTTTTTCCTTATGAAGTGATATACATTTAAAACGTAATATGTCAGATATTATTGATATTATTAAAAAAAAAGATTTTAGTTCTTTTTCGTATGAAAGAACTGTAAAAACACTTGCTTTAATGATATCTTATAATAAACTACTTTTAGTGCTGGATTGATATTTTTAACATTGTTACTAATTTAATTTAAACTCAATAAGTAAGCTTAGGTCCTTATTATTAAGAAATAATTGTTAGGAAAAGTATTTCTCTCTAGGTCTATGAGGGCGTAATTTTAAAATTTTCCCTGGGCGTAAGAAGTCCTAGTTCCGCCTCTGTCTACGCATACAGAAAAACATTGTTTTTGGCACATTTGATCCTTTTTAATAGAACTAACCGAATCATTATGATTATATTTTGTATTACGATTTATTGAACTCAAGCTATGATGCCTACATAATATCGAATTATCAACGTTATATCCAATAATGTTAAATTATTTTGTTTTATGTATTTGAAATTGAACATAAATACATTTGACAATTAAAATCAAAACAAATAATTATAATATATGTTTGCATTATAAGGCTAGAAAAAACGATACTTCCTTCAAACGCATAAATTACTTTTTTAATGAACACATGTGTTTTCTATATGCTGGTGTATTAGCATTGTTTTCGTAAAAAACCAATAGAAGTATTAAGTTTTTAAATGTTTTCGATAATATACGTTATATCGGACTTATTCTATCTATTTATTTAGCATACGTATGTTTCGAATAAGATCTATTAAATTTTATAAAATTGCAGAATATAATTTCGTAATAATAAAGTCAAATCTATTATAAATGTATATTGTCTATTTTGATGAAATATCTATGTCTAGATTTTTACTATTACAATTTACAAGAAGTATTAATGTAAGGGATCCAAATATAATTAAATTGTGCTTCAAGAAGCAATTTATTTTGATTAAACATAATTACCTCTTAATATTTAATTCCTTTTAATTTTATTAGGAAAAATTTAAATACTTTCAGTATATATGTTATTTACCTTTATCATATATGCAATATTTATTGAATTATACTGTAATTGATACGCTCATAATTATATAATAACATATATTTAAATTATTCAAATTTAACATAATATATAATAAGTATATAATACAGGCATGTACTTACACATATTATTTTAATTTAAATTTCTATAATTATCTGTAATTTATCTAGATAAAATAATTTTATCTTTTATCCTTTTGGTAGATGAATTTGATTTGTTTATCTTTTATCTGTA
Organism: Eriosoma lanigerum; assembly: GCA_013282895.1. Taxonomy (NCBI): domain Eukaryota; kingdom Metazoa; phylum Arthropoda; class Insecta; order Hemiptera; family Aphididae; genus Eriosoma; species Eriosoma lanigerum. The sequence goes on from CM023357.1 coordinate 30,096,489, forward strand.
TCTTAGATAAAATTTAGTGTTGTTATCTTTATCTTTATCTATATGATTTTTTGTTGTCTGTTCCTAACACTGCCTATTTGTGGTAATCTGACCATTATTTCTACCCAAAAAAAACGTTTCATACATCAGAAAAAAAATAGTAATAAAAAGCCTATAAAAAAATTGTCAGACATGATTTTCAAAATATTTTATAAAAATATTAAGTGTAGTAGACTTCGATAAAATTTTTAAAGTGATATATCAAAAATTGACAGAAGTATTAAACATTTTTGGAAAAAAGTTTAAAGTTATATACTGGGTCAAATAATCAACCAATCAGTTCCAAAATTTTATCACACTTGTATATTACCAATGTTAGTACTCAAAAAAATTTTCAATTATATACGATCAAAACTCAATTAGTTATCACGAAAAAAAAATTTACGAAAATCGTAATTTTGCCGATTTTTTGCAATTTTTTGGTAGTTTTTTTTCTCCTAGGAGAAAATTTTGGAGAAATTCGAGAAATGGGTTAGCCAACAAGACGCGATTTGTTACCGAAAGTATGCCCTACTTGTGGTAATCGGATAATTATTTCTACCTGAAAAAATGTTTTCATACATAAAAAAAAATATTTAAATATTATAATATTAAATTGTATTATAAAATAAAAGTAAATATTGTAATAAGATGACAATATTGTTCATTTTGTTGAACATTTAATTACATTATATTTTTTTTATTAATCCTTATGACATATAATATTATTCAGCATTTAACAACATTGGTGTCCTAAGGGGGGGGGGGGGAGTTTGCACACCTCTTGGTTTTTTTGGGTCAATTATTATAAACACTATATAAAACAAAATTAACATTTTTTAAATGAAATTTTTAAGTAAATATTTCATAAATTATAATTTAACAAAACCGAAAATGTGAAACTAAAAATCTAAAAATGAAAATATTTTGCCCACCCTTCAAAAATTTCTGCGAATACCCTTGCATAAAAAGTGTTGCTTTATCTTATATATTAACTAATTTATAAACAATATACACTTATTTACTTGTAAATAAATGCTTTCACGGTTATATTTTTTTATTTGCTATTATTATTAATAATAATTTATAAAATACGAAATGCAATTTACTAGTTTAATAGCGATAACAAGAAAAGGTGTTTTATGGTATAAATTCACATTCTATTCTGATTGGATAATCGATATGACGTTATAACTACATTATTTTTATTGGCTAGATATGTAAGGTGAAAACAGCTATAACAATCTTTTTTAATAATGATTTAGTTTAAAAATTTTAGTTTTGATACATAGTTTTTCTGTGACTATTTTCCATTTTTAATCTTATTAATATTAATTAATATCTATCATGATTTTCTCTAAAAGTAAAATTATATTTTATACTATAGTTTTTATATTTTTTACAAATGCTAATGCAAGTAATTAAACAGTCTATTATTTTTTTATTTTATGATAAGTACTTCTTATATGTTTTTAATAAATCTTTTTAGTTCTTAATTTTATAATAAAATCATAACTACTATACTACTGTGTACATATGGTGAACATGGATTTGTTTAAATATTAATTTCGTACAGTTTTATTTCTCAGTTTCTACAATATTTTTAATATTATTTAGAATTTTTTCCCACACATTTCCATTACGTCTTTTGCCCTTTTTTTCCTTATTTATATATATATATATATATGTATATTTTATTTGTTACATATAATTAACATCATTTAAATTAATAAAATAATCTTAACAACTCACAAACATAACAAACATTTATTATTATTAGTATGTTATAATAACATAACGATTATACATGTAGGTACAATAAATATTTTTTTTAAAATAAATTTCTTAATCTATACTCTGAATGTAGGTATTAGATTTCAATTAATGTTATCAATGTTCACAGCAAATATAAATGCTGTTTTCGTTTAGTAGGTAGTGAAATTTATTTTTGTAATTCTTATCTTTCTCGGTTTGTCTTTAATTTTGACTAGTAAATAAAAAAAATAAATAAAATCTTGATTTGCTATTTAAACTAATTGTTTGGTCAACAATTTATTTTGAAACAACAGTTCACCAAAAAATAATATTGAATTGTATTATTATAATAAAATATTATTATAATACAAATTACATATTATAGAGAAAAGTGCGATAGATGAAAGTTTGCTTAATTTTACACATGCGTATAAATAGACAGTTATGATTACTTCTAAGAGAAGGGAAAAATTTTAACTTCTTGTAAATTATGTAAATATAATGATTTATTTTAATATTCTTTTGAATTTTATAAATTAAATAAATAACATATTTTTTAACTGATATAATTCGAAGAAATCATTAAATATGATTAACTTGATATTTATAATATATTTTTAAAATTTTGCAATGATTATATATTTACCATTGAGAGTAACCCATATATAGACATATAAATAGTTTAAAATAATTAAAATTGAACTAAATTAATATTTAATATAATAGTGAATAATGATGGAGGGGGTGAGTATTGAAAATGTATATATTATTAATTAAAATTTTAGAAAAATATTTATTGTTAAAAAGTAGATTACATTAAAAAATAATTTTATAGGATATATTATTTAAATTCAATTATTTTTTATATAAGTACAGAAAAATTGAATTTATATTGTATTTTTAAACAATTTTATTTATTCCCATAATTGGTATACGTTTTCTTAACGTTTGAAAAGTGATACGAACTGCATGCTGAATGCCTAGGTCTTGTAAAATTAATAATACAACTTTAAAGTATCACTTGGATAATTTTTATTAGTCCTTAATTACTCATTACCGCATCCATGAAAATTATTAACACAATTTTCTTTGATGTTGACATGAGACCAATCTGATATTGAAGTGTGTTTTAGTATTTTTCAATTAGTAATCGCAATTAATATCTTCATTCCAACAATTTTATTATGAGCCATATGAATAGTTTAATATAATTAAAATTGTACTAAATTAATATTAAATATTATAGAGGTATTAAATGAAATCGGTGAGTATTGAAAGCGAAAATGTTTTGAATTATAATTTTAGAAAAATATTTATTGTTAAAAAGTAGATTACATTCAAAATTAATCATATAGGATATATTATTTAAATTCAATTATTTTTTATATAAGTACAATAAAACTGAAATTAGATTGTATTTTTAAACACTTTTATTTATTCCCATAATTGGTATACATTTTCTTTACATTTGAAAAGTTTTGAGGGTGGTATGCAGGTTGTCTGCGTTAAGTTAAATTAATAATACAACTTTAAGGTATCACTTGGATAATTTTTATTTTTAATATGCATCAACTACTCATTACAGCATCCGTGCAAATTATCAACCCGATTTTCTTTGATGTCGACATAAGACCAATCTGATATTGAAGCGTGTTTTAGAATTTTTAAATATCTAATCGCAATTAATATCTTCATTCAAACAATTTTATTATGAGCCATATGAACAGTTTAATATAATTAAAATTGTACTAAATTAATATTAAATATTATAGATATAACTAGTATAATGGGTGAGTATTGAAAATAAATATGTTTTTAATTATAATTTTAGAAAAATATTTATTATTGAAAAGTAGATTACAGTCAAAATTAATTGTATTGAATATATCATTTAAATTCAATTTTTTTTTTATATAAGTACAAAAAAACTGAATTTAGATTGTATTTTTAAACAATTTTTATTTATTCCTATAATTGGTATACGTTTTCTTAACGTTAGAAAAGTGATGAGGACTGCATGCTGGTTGTCTGCATCATGTCAAAATAAGAATAAAACTTTAAAATATCACTTGGATAATTTTTATTTTTAATAGGCATCAACTACTCATTACAGCATCCGTGCAAATTATTAACCCGATTTTCTTCGATGTCGACATGAGACCAATCTGATATTAAAGTGTGTTTTAGGATTTTTCAATATCTAAGAGCAATAAATATCATCATTCAAACAATATTATTATAAGTCATATGAATAGTTTAATATAATTAAAATTGTACTAAATAAGAGTAAATATAATAGGTTCAAATAAAGAAATTCGTGAGTATTGAAAATATATATGATTCTAATTAAAATTTTAGAAAAGTATTTATTGTTAAAAGGTAGATTACATTCAAAAATAATTGTATAGGGTATATTATTTAAATTCAATTATTTTTTATATAAGGACAGGAAAATTGAATTTACATTGTATTTTTAAACACTTTTATATATTCTCATAATTGGTATACGTTTACTTAATGTTTGAAATGTGATACGGACTGCATGCTGGTTACCTGCGTCTTGTAAAATTAATAGTGCAACTTTAAAGTATCACTTGGATAATTTTTATTAGTCCTCAACTACTCATTACCGCATCCATGAAAATTATTAACACAATTTTCTTTGATGTTGACATGAGACCAATCTGATATTGAAGTGTGTTTTAGTATTTTTCAATTAGTAATCGCAATTAATATCTTCATACAAACAATTTTATTATGAGCCATATGAAAAATTTAATATAATTAAAATTGTACTAAATTAATATAAAATATAAGAGATTTAACTAATGTAGACAGTGAGTATTAAAAATGTATATGTTTTTAATTATAATTTTAGAAAAATTGGAAATGATAAAAGGTACATTACAATCAAAATTAATTAATTAAGATATATTTTTTTAAATTCAATTTTTTTTTTTTATATATAAGTACAGAAAAACTGAATTTTGATTGTATTTTTAAACACTTTTATTTATTCCCATAATTGGTATACGTTTTCTTAACATTTGTAAAGTGATACGAACTGCCTGCTGGTTGTCTGCTTTATGTTAAATTAATAATACAACTTTAAGGTATCACACAGATTATTTTTATTTTTATTGATCATCAAACATCTCACTACAGCATTCATGCGAATTAGTAACTCCATTTTCTTAGATGTCTACATAAGACAAATCTGAATTGAAATGTGTTTTAGGATTTTTTAATATCTAATCACAATAAATAACTTTATTCAAAATAATACGTTTATATTTTTATCGACTGCGTCACCACAATTTTTTTTACCTGTTATAACTAATTTATTTAATATTACCAGATACATTCTAAATGTATTCCAGTCCTCAAAAGTACATATATATATAGTATCTTCTGTACTCTATACAGTCAATATCATGTGGAAGTAGTTAATTCTACTGTACTTTTGAATTTTGAGCACCATAGACGTTGTAAAACTAATTTCGCACGTACAATGATCAGAAAGCTTAAACAGAGTAGATTGAATAAACGTTCGATATCTTACAAAGCATCGTGTTTAATCCATGCTTCATAAACGGAGATTTGATTAAATTTAAGGGATGGCTACAATTTATTGACTCAGTGTTTCATGATGGCTTTAACCTTATAGTAATAAAGGAACTAATGATTTTTTTGGGGAGGGCTAATTCTCCCAAATACCCCTCAATCATCGCCTATATCATAGTTAAGGGCCATATTGACTATACACACTTTAAATCGTATCTTATGAGTCTGTACTAGATCTCCTGATAATCCCGTTTACTTTATCCAATGTCTTATGTTTGAGATCTAGTGGAGATGCGCTAAACCTACCGTTTTTCATCTGACAGTGGTACCGTTCTTTCGTAAAACAGAGTATAGATATATTATATATAATTTATAAAGTATAAAATATAATAATTTAGATGAACCTTTAAAATATCTTATTGAAATAACATTTTAAATAATTTATTTTTCACTAACTATACAAAATAAATACTTATTATTTAATTAGTACTTATTATTTCGATAGGAAACACAGTTAACTCTAAAATACAAGAAAATATAAAAAAGGAAATAGGAATTATGCAATACTATTTGATTAGTACTACTGATTTGAATGCAATGATATTGCATTAGAAAATACGATTATCAGCGAATCTTAATATATTATACTAATAATCCATTCCAATATTTACCACCTTGTAAATTAAATATGTAAAATAAATTTCAAATCCCTAAGATCGATATTTAAGGAGTTATTATTTCATGATAAAAGTTGTCATTAACGATTTTCAAAATATTTTGTAAATAAATTAAAACGTATATGAGTAGGATTCTATAAAAATTTCATACCGTAAACTTAAAACTGTAGGTAATATTAAACATTTTTGAAAAAAATTCAAAGCTCTATGTTCGATACCTATCAATATATCAATGTCTATGGGTCGGGTCGGGTTTTACCGGCCATAATTATTTTGATTGTAAATTAATATAATATTTTGTGGATTGTAGTCTGTAGTTCAGTTACGTGACGACTAGCGTCGAATGCTAGTCTCAAATAAAATTATTTTAAATGTAACTCCAAATAAATTTCGTCTGTTCTAGAGATAATAAAATTGTGTTTATTTATTCTCCAGATGATCCCAATCATTGGTCCTTTGGTCAGGATATTACATTAACTAGCGCGTTATAATATTCAAAGTCGTTATTAAAATAATAAATTATAGTGCGTGTTAATTCATTCATTGTGCGAATAAGTCAATTTTATTTCGTTTTGGTATTGGGTGTCCAGCAATTTATAAGTAATCCAAGTGGGTACGAGGATCATTACGGCAAACGGAAAATACAAGGTAAGAAGATATTTATAATTACGTAGTATTTCCTACAAGTCATTAAATTTGTTACGCAACAAACAATGAACAATCAGATAACCGCAACACAAAAACTGATAAATCGCCGCGGAGTGTTAAAAGGTCAGTTAACAAGATTTTGGAATAATGTCCAAAACTACATAACAAATGGTGACATTCCCCAACTAAAAATAAAAAGAAAAAAGGTAGACGAATGCTGGGATACCTTTCAGAATGTACAATTTCAAATAGAAGAAGTTCAAGATACGGAATCGCAAGAAGAACAACAATATAGAATAGAATTAGAAGAATTATATTATCTTGCGGTGGCCGAATACAAGAAATTAGTGGATCAGATTGAAATGCAGCATGGCGGGAATACGAGAGAAGAGTCTCAGGCAACCGAAAAAAGCAACAGTACCAATTCAAGCCAGGTATCAATCGTAAAATTAGCAGCGTTAAATGTACCGACCTTTGGTGGCGATTATAAACGATGGTCGACATTTCACGATATGTTCGTAACGCTCATTCATGGTAACGAGGCATTAACGGACATTTAGCGTTTCTTTTACCTGCAATCCTCGTTAACAGGTGACGCATTAAAGGTGATTCAGTATTTCGAAACGTCGGGAAAAAACTACTCGGCGGCTTGGAAAAGTTTGAAGGAATGATACAATAACAAGCGTGTTTTAATACAGCATCATACAAAGGTTTAAAACCGTTAAAAAAAGAATCATCAAAATTGTTAAGAAGTTTCATAGATGAATTATTAGGGCATATGAAAGCTCTCGAAAATTTAGGACACGATACACACAAGTGGGGTCCGATTATCGTTCATATTATTACAACAAAGTTAGAAATCGAAACGTTGCGATTATGGGAAATTCAAGCCCCAAAAACAGAAATATCTATGGTGTCAGAATTGATAAATTTTTTAAATTACCGTTTCCAAATATTAGAAGCAGTCGAGGGTGCACAATACGTAATCGAAAGCGATGCGCGAGCAATGCGAAAAATACAAGAACGTGGCGATAACGATTACAAAAGAACAGCAGCGCACACGAGTACATCGAAATTAAAATGTTATATGTGCGATCAAGGTCACGCCATATATCGATGCGTAAAGTTTTTAGCACTCACTGCACGTGAACGACAACAACAAGTGACAATATTAAAAATATGTGAGATTTGTTTAGGTCACGAAATAAATAAATGCAAATTTAAAGGCTGTCGCAAGTGCGGAGAAAAGCACAACACTTTGTTACACGATCAAAATGAATCCAAGGTAACAACAGAAATATCCGTAAATGCACATGCGACACGTTATAATACTAATCAAATATTATTATCTACAGCAGTTATAAAAATAGAAGGAAAGGCACAAGAAACATTTTACGCGCGCGCGTTGTTGGACTCTGGTTCACAGAGCAATTTTATTACCAACGAATTAGCTCGTAAATTACGATTGTCACAAAGAAAAGTTAATTTTGCTATTTCAGGAGTAGGTAACTTGACAAATAATTCTTATCGGTCGGTGAAGACGACAATACAATCCCGAGTCGCAGAATATAAAAGTGAAATCGAGTTTTTGATATTACCTAAAATTACAACAGACCTTCCTAATGAATATGTAGATATATCAAAGATAAAATTGCCAGAGTACGTATATTTGGCCGACCCATCATACGCATAGCCGGGGAAAATTGATGTACTTATCGGCGCAGAATATTTTTATCAAATATTGCGAGCAGGTAATTACAAACTTGTGACACGGTCCGCGATATGATGAGGTTTGAATCAAACATCCATCCCGCGGATCGGAGTTGTGTCTCAATTGTCAACTGTCAGCTCGAAGTTGGCGACACCAGTGGACACCGCACATCACCGATAGACGGCGCCAACTGGCGACGGCCGTATGTCCGCGCGCGAGAAACTGGTCCGTGAAAAAAAAATTAGTTATCCGAAAACGAATATACACGCGGCACCAAAAATTGTTGTGACATAATTATTATTATTTTTTTTTTTTTCTCTCTTTTTCTTTTACTTGTTTTTTAACAAAGAAACCTGTGCGTCTATAAGACTAAAACCAAAGTTGTGATCATTTTTTTTTTGTTTAAAAATACAAAACAAAATTCAAAAATCAATTCATTCTAAATTAATCTGTCCACCTGCGATAATACCTTCTTCAGGTCGTGACACTTGATAATAACAATATAATTTATCAAGAAACGGAATTAAATTGATTTGCGGCCGGAGCAACCCGCAAAAATACTTCTAACACAATACACTCGTTCTTGACAAATACAATCGAAGAAAATAATAATTTGGAAAAACAGTCAAGGCTCGCGGATAAAATAATACCCAAATTAAATATAATTGTAAATAGACGTCATTTTTGGTCCGATTTAACTATAGTGCTCGCGTGGATTAATTCGCCGTCCACACGTTGGAAAACATTCGTGGCACATAGGGTCGGCGAAATTCATACCCTGACCAACGAAGGGGAATGGGGACATGTAAAATCTGCCGACAACCCGGCAGACATAATATCCCGCGGATATAGTTCAGAACAACTGTGCAAGAATAATTTGTGGTGGGAAGGTCCAACATGGCTTCAAAAAAATGAAACAGAGTGGCCAAAAAATCAAACCCTGTTATGCACTGAAATACCGGAAGCCAAAACATGTAATCCAGTGAGTTTGTTGTCCACAGTAAAGGAATTTAATTTGCTAGAAAGATATTCGTCAATATACAAATTATTTCGAGTTACTGCGTATTGTAAGTGTTGGCATAGTCGCATATTTAATAAAAAAAAAAATTATAGATTACCTAGAAATCAACACTGACGAAATAAATACAGCCAAATTAACTATAATAAAGATGGTTCAACAAAATTATTTCAGTGAAGAAATAAAATGCTTAAAGACAACAGGAATAAAGGGTAAACTTATGTTTCTACGTCCGTGGTTGGACAAATCGCAAATATTGCGCGTGGGCGGTCGCATAAATCAATCGGAGACAATAAACTACAATCAACGAAATCCTATACTATTACCGGCTCGATCCGCTTTTACATTATTAATATTTCGTAATGAACATGAACGTCTGCTCCATGCCGGTCCACAGGCACTTCTCGCGTCAATAAAGGAACAATATTGGCCGTTAAACGGTCGCAATATCGCGTGACAAACTGTGCATAAATGTGTCGTTTGTTTTCGTTCCAAACCGGTTACTTATCAACCTATAATGGGTAATTTACCTCGTACGCGAACCGAACTCGCACGCGCTTTCAAAATAAGCGGTGTTGATTTTGCCGGTCCAATTACCCTAAAAACAAGTTTACGACGTAATGCCGCGTTATCAAAGGCGTATATTTGTGTCTTTATATGTTTCGTGACGAAGGCCACTCACATCGAATTAGTCGGCGATTTGACTACAGAAGCCTTTTTAGGTGCTTTAAGTAGATTTTGGTCCCGGCGCGGAGTGTGTAGCACGATTTATTCCGACAACGGCACAAATTTCGTTGGTGCAAATCCCCAACTCCAAACATTACGCGAATTATTTTTATCAAAGGAACACAAGGTCTTAGTGCACAAATTCGTGACGGAAGCTGGCGTACAATGGAAATTCATACCCCCCCCCCCCATTCTCCACATTTCGGCGGATTATGGGAGGCCGCAGTAAAGGCCGCGAAATTCCATTTAACTAGACATTTAGGTAATGCTTCGCTGACTTACGAAGAATTAAACACAGTTGGTTTGATTGTAAATTAATATAATATTTTGTGGATTGTAGTCTGTAGTTCAGTTACGTGACGACTAGCGTCGAATGCTAGTCTCAAATAAAATTATTTTAAATGTAACTCCAAATAAATTTCGTCTGTTCTAGAAATAATAAAATTGTGTTTATTTATCCTCCAGATGATCCCAATCACTCTATATTTAGCCAGAAAACCAACCAATCCGTTCCAAAATTTTATTACACGTAATATTACCTATGTTATTGCTCAAAATAATTTCAAGTCCTTATGATCAAAACTCAATTAGTTATCAAGAAATAAAAACATTTTAAATAACAGAAACCGTAATTTTGCCGATTTTTCGCCATTCATGGAAAATCTTTTTGGAAATTAAAAAAATAAGGTAAATAAAATACCAACTAGATGAAATTTGGTACGGAAAAAGTATACTATTTTAGGGAATCGGGCCATTATTTCTACCCAAAATGTAATCATATATCAAAAGAAAAAAATAATAATAAAAAGCATAGTACCAAAATGATATGATTTAATATAAAAAGCATGCCCTATTTGTGATAATCAGAACATCATTTCCACCCGAAAAAATGTTTTCAAACATAAAACAAAAAATCTTCGTATAAACAATACATTCCTCACTCCACTCAGAATGTAACATAAATTAAATTATACTACTTGTTTTCTTATAAATTAAAATTGATATTTATACACATGTATCTGTGATTCTAGGATGCAGAAGTAAGAATATAAAAATTTTATAAGTGTTTTATAAATTCTACTATCTAGAGTATAAGAATATAATAGAGTCGTAAATTCATATAAAAGTCGCAATTTTTGTATAAAAAAATGTGAGAAGTTTTTTCTGGGCGTACTTCCATCAACCCTTCGGTCCTCAGAGGGGATGAATGAATATTATTAATTAGATAATTAATAAACCACTCCTTTCTCCGAAGGCCGAAAGGACCAATGAGGAACACCCAGAATATATTTCCCGGATTTTTATAATTATGGTTTAATAAAAGGTCGTTTAATCACTGATTCTTAACGTTCTTTCGTTGTCCTTTTACTCCTCATAAAGGTTGGTAGTGTTTATGGTAGAATTATGTTAGGTATATTATAATAAAGATTTCAATATAATATATGATTCGAAAAGAAGATTCTGAGTGACACTTAGTCAAATATACAAATTAGATATTCAAATTCATCAAAAATGAAGATTTCGCGAATTTTGCATATTTTCTACCATTTTTCAGTAGTTATCATTATCCCAAAAAGAAAAGCTTTTATGGAATTTTAATTATAAGCTGAATAAAATACTATGTAAATGCAATTCTTTAATCCGAAAACATACCCTACATTATGGAAATGATGGATAAAAATGGATGATTAGTTCTCCCTAATATCCTACGTTTAATCATAAAAAAAAAATAATGCACACATCATAACAAACCAATATATTCTACGCTTCGGTCAAAATCTAAAAACCAACTAGACAATACTGAAAAATTCAAGAGTTTTATATAATGTATTGTTTCATTATAACAAAGTATTACTGTCTTATAATATATTGCTTCATATATATCTACCCATAAGCACCTACCATAATTATTTTTACCTATACAGTCCATTATACTCCGTAATATAAAGTCTATTTACAAACATTTTCAAAGAATTCCTTACTACATTTATTACTTAGTATATTATCGTAAGACCATCTAGGCGTGGATCCAAGATGAGAAAGAAGTAATTCCTATCCCAATAGGCTATTAAATGGAAAACATTTTTAAGTTATTGTAGTCGAAGTGTCTTTAATTTTGTATTTTATTTAGATGAACTAAGTAGACTGGGTTATGATGGTAAGTATCATTTTTTTTTATATAAATATTTGTTGTATACATTTATTTTTTGTTTTGACAACTAAAGGAGGATAAACATATAAATAAATAAAAGCCGCGTAATCGATTCCAAATGTTACACATTCATTTTTTCGGTCTTCGGAGAAATGAGTGAAACAGAAGTTATTAGCATTAGTTAAAATAAAATAATGAAATTCTATTTTTTATTAGTATTATAAGGTTCATTCTAGCATTCATTCTATTCATTAGGACTAATGTTCCTAGGGGATTTTGAACTTTAACCCCTTCCTTAAAAATTCTAGATCTGCCAGTGTCTCAGTGAATTTTATATTAAGGATTACACTTGTGAAGTCAAAAAATATTTTTTAAAACCAAATCACCGTCGTCTTTCTCACCGTTTTATACTACTCCGAATCAATGCACCGATGTGCACTTTCCGTCGTACCTTATCGGTGATAGGCTAATTGAGTCCACTGTATACCCAACACACATTGTTAAACAAAGGTCCACCGACGTTAGGACTCTGTCGTCGTTGGTTCGTATTTTTATTTTTATCTAACCTATAACTGGCCAGCACCTATTGAGCCCTCTATATATATATTGTTTATTTCGATTATAATAGTAGGCCCGGTTTGCGGCATTTCTTTGATTTATAACAAATCGCGTTTTGTTTTTGATTAACTCTAACCATAAGCACCTACCGTAATTAGTTTTACCTATACAGTCCATTATACTTCGTAACATAAGGTTTATTTACAAAAAATTTCAAAGTTCTTTACTATATTTAATACTTAGTATGTAATCGTTTAGCCACTCAGACGTGGATCCAGGGTGGGCAAGAATCAATTCCCCTCCTCATAGATTAGGTTGTTAAATGAAAAATATTTTTTATTATATCATTGTAATCGAAGTATCTTTAATTTTATATTTTATTAGTTCAATTTGATATACAGTTATATATTAGTAAGTATCAATTATTTTATATTCTGAGCGGAGCGAGGAATGTATTGTTTCTACAATGATGTTTTTTTTTTTTTTTATGTTTGAAAATATTTTTTCGGATAGAAATAATTGTCCAATTATGAAAAGTGAGGTATGCTTTCGGTAGCAACTCGTATCTATTTGAGACTTTTTACATCTCAATTATTGAATTTTTTAAAAGTTTTTTCCTAGGAAAAGAAAAAATAACCAAAAAATGGCAAAAAATCGGCAAAATTACGATTTCCGTAATTTTTTATTTTTTATTTCATGATAACTAATTGAGTTTTGATCTTAGGGACTTGAAAATTTTTTTGAGTACTAACATTAGTAATATACAATTGTGGTAAGGTTAAATTTTGAAACAGATTAGTTGATTATTTGGAAAAATATAGAGCTATGAGATTTGTGACAAAACAAATTAATATTACATACAATTTTGGGTTTATCAATTTGAAAATTTTACAGATGCTTAATAATATACTACCTAGTTATTTTACAAAATACTTTGAACGTTACTGACGACTCTGTGACTGTCAATTTTTTTTTTTCTGATGTATGAAAACATTTTTTCTGGTAGAAATTATGGTTCGATTACCACAAACAGGGTACCCTTTCCGTATTGAATTTCATCAAATTGATACATTATTTAGCTCATTATTTGAATTTTTCAAAAGATTTCCCTTGAGAAGCGTAAAATTGGTAAAATTACGGTTTCCGTTATTTTAATTTTTTTAATTTTTAGATTATTAATTGAATTTCGATCGTAGGAACTTGAAAATTTTTTTCAGTACTAAATAAGTAATATTTACGTTTAGTAAAATTTTGAAAATGATTTGTTTGTTTATCGGCTAAGTTTAGAGCTTATGATTTTTTCCAAATATATTTAATATAACCTGCAATTTTTTGTTTAAATGTATGAATTTTTTATAGAAGCCTACTCATATACTATTTAATCTATTTACAAAATATTTTGAAAATCGTGACTGACAATTTTTATCATAAAATGATAACTCCTTTAAAATTGTTCGTAGAGATTTGAAATTTATTTTGCATATTTACATATGTAATTTACACTCGTGGTAAATTTTGGAATGGATTATCAGAATAATATATTGCAATATATTAAGATTCACTCAGAATCGTATTTTCTAATGAAATATCATTGCATTCAAATCTTAATAATTATAATAAACCACTAAATTCTTCGAGGTCTGAAGGGACGAAAGAGGAACGTCCACAATCAGCCTTCCTCAAATTAATCACTTATTCTTAATGTTTCTTCGTTGTCCTTTTCCTCCTCAAAATGGTTGGTGGTGTTTATAGTAAAATTGTATTAGGTATATTATAATAAAGATTTGAATATAATATATAGTTCGAAAAGAAAATTTTAAATGATACTTAGTCAAATGTACAATATAGATATTCAAATTCATCGAAAATGTAAATTTCGCGAACTTCGCTACTTTCCTACTATTTTCCAGTAGTTATCAATATCCCAAAAAGAAAAGCTTTTGAAGAATTTGATTCATTAGCTGAAAAAATACTATGTAGTTGCAATTTATTCATCCGAAAACATACCCTACATTATGGAAATGATGGATAAAAATGGATGATTAATTCTACCTAATATCCTACGTTCAGTCATAAAAAAAAATAATGCACACATCATAACAAACCAATACATTCTACGCTTCGGTCAAAATCTAAATACCAACTAGACAATACCGAAAAATTCAAGAGTTTTATATAATGTATTGTTTCATTTTAACAATGTATTACTGTCATATAATATATTGCTTCATATATATCTACCCATAAGCACCTACCATAATTATTTTACCTATACAGTCCATTATACTCCGTAATATAAAGTTTATTTACAAACATTTTCAAAGAGTTCCTTACTATATTTATTACTTAGTATATTATCGTATGACTATCTAGGCGTGGATCCAAGATGAGAAAGAAGTAATTCTTCTCCCAATAGGCTATTAAATGGAAAACACTTTTAAGTTATTGTATTCAAAGTGTCTTTAATTTTGTTTTTTATTTAGATTACCTATTTGAAGTGGGTTATAATGGTAAGTATCAATTTTTTTTATATAAATATTTGTTGTATACATTTATTTTTTGTTTCGACAACTAAAGGAGGATAAACATATAAATAAATAAAAGCCGCGTAATCAATTCCAAATGTTACACATTCATCTTTTCGGTCCTCAGAGAAATGAGTGTAACATAAAAATTAGTTAAAATAAAATAATGAAATTCTAATTTTTATTAGTATTATAAGGTTCATTCTAGCATTCATTCTATTCATTAGGACTAATGTTCTTAGGGGATTTTGATCTTTAACCTCTTCCTTAAAAATTCTAGATCTGCCAGTGTCTCAGTGAATTTTATGTTAAGGATTACACTTGTGAAGTCAAAAAATATTTTTTAAAACCAAATCACCGTCGTCTTTCTCACCGTTTTATACTACTCCGAATCAATGCACCGATGTTCCCTTTCCGTCGTACCTTATCGGTGATAGGCTAATTGAGTACACCGTATACCCAACACACATTGTTTAACACAGGTCCGCGACGTTAGGACTCTGTCGTCGTTGGTGCGTATTTTTATTTGTTATATGTACACGCGTCAAAGATATGTGAAAACCGTTAAATCGTTTACCGTGACCGTTTACTGTCACCTTTTACCGTCACCGTTCAACCGTCTATCGTCACCTGTCCACTATCAATAGTCAACTGAGAAAAAGGCTTGCAGTCGCCGCCACGGATTTTATATTTATATTTATATAAATAAAAAAATGTATACTATTTATTATTTATTATTTTTATTGTGTTAGCAGTAGTTTTATCATTTCCTTCCCGTTAACTGGCCAGCACCTATTGTGCCCTCTATATATATATATTGTTTATTTCGATTATAATAGTAGGCCCGTTTTGCGGCATTTCTTTAAGTTATAACAAATCGCGTTTTGTTTTTGATTAATTCTACCCATAAGCACCTACCGTAATTATTTTTACCTATACAGTCCATTATACTTCGTAACATAAGGTTTATTTACAAAAAATTTCAAAGAGCTTTTACTATATTTAATACTTAGTATGTAATCGTGACGTGGATCCAGAGTGGGCAAGAATCAATTCCCCTCCTCATAGGTTAGGCTGTTAAATGAAAAATATTTATTTTTTTATGTGATTTTAATCGAAGTGTCTTTAATTTTACATTTTTTTACTTTTTTTTAGTTGCAAAAGATGAAAATAATTTAATTCGTAAATATTAATTATTTTTATAATTATGTAAAGTTCAATGGAAACATTAATAAATAAAAGCCAGGTAGTCAATTCCAAATGCTACACATTCATCTTTTCGGTCCTCGGAGAATTGAGTGCGACAGAAAAATTATTTAAAATAAAATCATGAAATTCAATTATTTGTTAGTATTTTTAGGTTCATTCTATCAGGAATAATGTTCCTAAGAGAATTTGATCCCTCCAGTAAAAAATTTTAGATCTGTCAGTGTCTCAATAAATTTTATGTTAAGGATGTCATTTGTGAAGTCAAAAAATATTTTTAAAATATGGAATATTCAAATCAAATAAAACAAACAGGGGTTACTTTAAAAAAAAAATAAAGTCGTTCAATGGGTTATATATTAAATGATTTAATTTTTGTTTAAGTTAAGCCTTAGATAGAATAAATCATATAATGAACCAATATAGTTTTCAAAATATTGTACTTGCTGATAAATAATTTATTGTTTGATTAATATTAAATGTGACGTCTTATATTTCAAATAAATTGAAGGTCCCTTTAAAATTGCTGTATTTGAAAATGGATTTTTTAAAATAAGTAAGTAGAATTTGATAAATATATTTTAAAATTATGATTTAAATTTTTGTTATAATTTGGACAACAAAAAAAAATTGATAATTTTATATTTTCTTTTATCTCTTCTCGTTCTATGCTACCGGACTAGTAATAATTATCACATGGCAAGGGTAGATGATTTTTTTTAAGTTAGCTAGATTATGAGATTTTTAGGTTTGTAGGTTAGTTAAATATTTAGTGTTCGGTATATAATGGACTCTAATATATTTTGTATGTGCATTCGAAAATAGTCATGTGTGAATCCGTCAATAGATAAATTATTTTCAAATATTATCAATCAAAATAAATTATTAAAATATTATATTCATCGTATATATTTTACCAAATTATCCTATACTAATTCATTTGCCTAATCTTATTAAATCACAAAAAAATTAATCTTAACATTTTAAATTAATATAAGAAATATTTTATAATATTGAGGAATCACAAGATAATATAAAACATGAGGTAACACCTAACAGATAGTACCTGGACGGGTATCATGACCAACTTGACAACTGGGCTCGTTACTTTTCCATCCATAGTTTGTAAACGGAAAACAAGCACAACACCATCGAAACCTGGTAACAGTGCTAT
Source organism: Eriosoma lanigerum (assembly GCA_013282895.1). Lineage (NCBI taxonomy): Eukaryota > Metazoa > Arthropoda > Insecta > Hemiptera > Aphididae > Eriosoma > Eriosoma lanigerum. Next base: position 30,114,221 of record CM023357.1, read on the forward strand.
TCGCATGATAAAAGGGGACACGGGTTTTCTCAGATGACAACGACATCATTTAGGCCAGTGGTTCTCATCCTTTTTAAAGCTTTTGCACCCTGAGGAAACAAATATTTTTTAACGCCCCTAAGTAAAATTCCGTTGAAATAAAAAAGTATGAAAAATATGAATATAACATATTATAATTATGCAAATCAGTGAAATGGTTGTGCTTGGTGTTTAAGAGCCAGTTTCTTGACGTTAGGTTTAATGTTTGTGGGATGAGTGCGCAAGTTTCCTCTTTTAACGATTAGTAAATTTTTTTTTTGTAAATTAATCTTTCATAGTACTGAATTCTTGCTCGACGAGGTAAAATGAGGGGAGGACAATTATTACTTTTTTAACGACTGTCCAAAATCTAGGTTAGAGCCGATTAATATTTACCTGAAGCTAAAATTCTATACGTCTATCACTATTTTTGAAACTTTTTTTTCAATTGAAAGTTCAATAAATTCTTCTTATACTTGAATCTGTAGTTCTGCCATCTCATTATTTATATTAAGTCCCATGGGGGTATTTCTAAGTATAAAATATCCTTAAACTATTCAGAGAAATCCTTATGTAAAGTTTCAAGATATTGACAGTACACTTGCGTGTTATCGAAGAGAATTTCATTGATCTTGTGTAGGTTATCAGGATAGGAAACTGGCTGAAATCTTTACGACCAAAATTCTGCTTCCACCTAGTGAGTTTTTTAAAAAAAAAGGAATAACAAATTTCGTTGTTATTAAATTGAGATCGTTCCCTTGAAGTTGTTAATTGATTCCATTTTGCGAATAAGTCAGTCATATTATAGCAACATCGATCTTAAATTGTAACAATTTACTTCTCAGATCTACATCTTTTTCTTTGTGGAATTCAATTACAGTCTCAAAAATATTCCAGAACCTGTTAAGGCAGGCATCTTTGAAAACCAGCAAATTTTGTTGTATAAAAGCAACCGGTTGAATTCTTCATTGTTATCTTTACATATCTGTCCAAATAGTCAATTATTGAGAAAATTACTGTGAATTTTATTCACAACAGAAATTTACGTGTAAATTTTAGGCGAACATTGATTGTTCGGTAAACCACTGCGTACACGCTTGCAACGTGGTTAGCTATTTTAACTAACTATTCGATGAACCATTGCCACCAGAAAGTCTGATGACATTGATCTAACGATTTCCACCGGTGCATAAGACTGGACTTGTCCACCGTCAAAGTCCTGGGCGGTACGACATGTTATGGTTGGCCGATAAGAAATTGACCTGGAGGCAGGTAATCCAGATCATCCGCGTTGGATTACAACAGTATGAGTGACAGCACAGTATCTACTCGGAACAGCACGGTAGTGAATTCCACGTAAGGGAAGTTATGATTGCCAATACTACGAATCAACATCCTTTTTATGGAGCGCACCGCGGCCTCCCAAAATCCACCAAAATACGGCGCACAGGGCGGATTAAAATGCCATGAACAATGTGGGTGCGAATCACCTAACGCGGCCTGTCCATCCAGGCATTTGATAGTAAAGTGCAATTGTCGCCTGGCTCACACAAAGTTGGTACCGCAGTTGCTAGAAATGTCGGACGGTAGACCTCGCCGGGCAACAAATCGGTCCAACAATGCAATAAATGAGACCGTAGAGAGTACGTAGAGACCTCAAGATGACAGGCCTTCACCATGAAATACACAAACACAGCCACATACACTTTATATGATCGCGATTTTCGGAGGCGGATTTCTTGCAACTGTAACGGACCGGTCAAATCAAATCCCACTCGGGCAAACAGGCAGCACAGTTACACACGGGACGGTGGTAAATCGGCCATCAATGTCTGTGGTGGTTGACGATCAAATCGAACGCAAATGGCATACTCACTACTGACTTGATGTGTGCAGACATTATCCAAAATTGTCGGGACACACCCGAGGTCCGGCATGGCAGCTGACGCGTTGCTAGCGACGACATAACAGTAAAATAGATGCGAACATTTGATTAGCAGTGTCGGGTGCTAATGGTCATACGTCAGCGACGAATGACGTAGTCACCCACCAACTCTAATGACACCCATGGGATCAATAAACAAGCACAAACAGGCGAGTGATTTTGCCGACAAACGGATACGGTGAAGTGGAGATAACACGAGCCATAATTGTGCGAAGAATGTACGCTGTAACTCAATCACCGACGCACGGAGTGTCACGTCAAGCTATTACCAGTGAGTACTGTGAGACGCATGCCTACTACACAGCGACTACAACGATTTATAAACCGGTAGGCAACAAACTGGATTAATTTGTCGTAAAACGTGAACTTTTCGAACTATTCGGCAGTGGGAATTTGAGCGCGGAATAGAGACAACAAGCGTACTTTGCATAACTAACTTAACGGCAACATTGCATCACCGACCGGCCACGACGATAGATTATGACGTAAAAATTCGCGTCCGTGCCAATAGAGTTTTAACGCTCGAGTTCGGACGGCAGTACACCGTGCGAAGCGCAATCGGCGGCGTTATTCGAGGATGGAATGTACGCCCTTACGCGATTCGGGAAAAGTGTATGGATTTTATGTACCCTGTTTCACACGTATATCTTAAATGATTCGTGACGTTTGACCGACCAGGACAGGATGTTGGTGGAATCCGTCCATGCGTGTACACCGACGATATTGATCTGTGAGTCAAGAATATACTTGATGTGTTGCAGCCAACGTGCCAACAGCTTAGCATCGTTTAGTTCAAGCCGCGGGATAGTCAATGATTTATTTGGCGCTAACTTGGTTTTCGCACCAACCAATGAAATCAATGTGTCCTTCCGGTCATCTAACACGTGTATGTAGAAAACAGCGGCACATGCTTGATGTGACGTATCACAATAGCCCAACATTAAACAACGATCGGCGGACTGCGTGTTAAAATGTCGTGGAACTCTTATGGGCAGAAGGCAGGCCAATGACTCGACGAACGTGGTCCGTATCTTGTGGAAGAGGGCCGAACAATAACTGAACGATAACTTTCCACTAAGCCTAGGCTTTCCCACTCAGCTACGGATTGACAACATTTGTGCAGCCGATGGCGTAAATACGCGCCTGAGATTCCGCATTCTCCAAAAGTCGAAAGGGGTTCTTCTTTTATATTTAGGAAAATTCGGGGAGAGAGACACGGGGAGAGGGTACGAAGATCGTCGTATGGGATTTATCGAACTATTATTTATACCCTAAAAAATTTCGTCAGGCATAAAAAAAAGTAATAATTATAACTAATAACTAATAAATAAAATCAATTTATCAGTTCTAAAATATTTTCACATTTGTAAACTAAAAAACTACATTAATTGTTATAAAATATTATAAATTAAATCTACGATAACTATAATTTTTACGATTTTCGAACGATTTTTAACGATTTTTTGATAGTTTTTCTTATTTCAAAATAAATTTATTGAGAAATTCGAAAATGAGGTAAGGAAAGTATCAATAAGATGCAATTCTCTATCGAATGCCGTAAGCGTAGTTTAAAATAATTATCTAGGAAGATATAGAATATAGGGGAAAATATTGTAATAGAAATATGAAACCTACGTCAATAGCAATTAGAAGATTACAATTTTAGAGGGTCCACAGAGTTTCTGGGGTGTTTTTACTAAGGCGTTATATTCGTGGCAATAAGACCAATATTTCTATCTAAAAATGTGTCTTCAGACACACGAGTATATTTTTAAAAAAACATCTTTGTAATACCAATACGAGTACAATCCTCTCATCGCTTAGAATCCAATAAATGTTTTATATATAAAGATTTTGCCAAATATAATAAATTAATTTTTGTAAGTGGTTCAATTATCTAATTGAAATATTATCGACAATAAAATAAAACAAAGTTACTGTGATCGTTAAATAATAAAAATTAAAAAACACTGTGACAACAAAATTAAAACATAAAACAGTAGTACATTGCAGATATTATAGTACCACAGTACTAGTGAGCTTGGAATCCCCAGGGGTTTAACTAAGTAATAATATACAATATAGTTTTTTACTAAAACACAATTAAACATCAATAAATACAAATATATAACTGTTCGGATTCATGGTACTTTTATATTTACAAATAAAAGAACAACTTTTTTTGTGGACTATATTTCTTTTTTTTATGTTCTAAATTTTTGACAATTGTATAATTTGCGTTATCAAATAATGTATCTTAATAACAACCCATACTTATGAGATAATAAAATATTAAGAATTATTACTTCGAGCATAAACACTACACTACCATAAGATTTACCATATTTCATTTCTACCGATCTAGCTTCCGCAGTACTATAATAATCATTCCTATTTTTGTCGTGTAATAACTAATAATATATAGGTATTCTATAGTTTACTGAGATTAATAATTATCAATAATACATACAATATAACATTCCAAGGTTTTTGAAACTGGTGTATTCGTATCAGGGCTTAAAAACGTTATGATTATAACGTTTAAAACGAAAGAATATGATGAAACGTAATCGATAAACAAAAAACGTAAAATACATATCAATAAAATAGTAATCAAAAAACAATAATCAATAACGTTATATTTTGAATGAAAACGTATATCGTTTTATATTTTGTTAAAATAAAAATAATATATTGCTGTAACTTGTAATACCTAAGGCTATTAAATATTTATTTATTTTAGTTCCTTTTTTGGATTTTCCTTTGTGAAACAATTTATCATAATTTTTATTTCCTAGTTACTTCAACACATATTTAGATTTTTTATCTAAAAATTACTACCCGACCATTGTCGTTCGTGATTTATCTGACAGCCAGTATGTCAGCCAAGTGTGAAATATAAATTATTTATAATTAATGTTGTAGACTTGTAACCCCTATTGACGATTGTATATAACTATATACTCATGAGACATAGTAATATTTTATTTAGGTATTTATTAGTAGGTTTTCTACACAGCATAATATTATACTATATTATAATGTATGGTATGTAGATTGTTGATTGATCAAATTGTTGTCTGTGCGCTGCGTTCTGTCGTTCTGTGTAGTGTGTGCTGTGCGAGTGTGCGACTGTAGTGTTTAATATTTTAAATTTGAATATAATAATTATAATATATATAATATGGGAAGAATAAATACAAATCCAGTAAATAAAATGTATTTTGTATATAATTTAGAAAAACATGAAATGAAAAATATGTATTTATTTTGTATATACTTCTACCTACTATCTAACTATAATGTTTAATCTAAAGTTAGATTCTTACTAAAAAGCTAATTAAGTATTAAACATATAATATATAAGTATAAATATACACTACATACCATATGCCTACAGTGTCATATTTAAGATTTTGTCGACGGGGGAGCATATGTGATGGCTATATTTCAGAAGGGGCTTGAATATTCTCATTATTGTTAATAATGCGCGTTCAATGTAACAATTAACAATTTACGATATTGTTATTCTTAAATTCTTAATATAACTAAAAAAAAATAGAACAAGAGAATCTATCCAATATATCACACACCCCCCCTCCACCCACACACAACTTATAACTTACATGAATCAACAATATAACACCCAATATATAATTTATATAACGTAACATTTTAATAATATATAGTTCTTTATAACGTTAAACATTAAAATAGAATAACGTTTAAATTTTATAAAACGTCAAACATAAAAATTAAATAACGGTAAATTCTATATAACGCTATACTTAAGAATTGAATGACGTTTAAATTCTATATAACGTTAAACTTTTTTTTTATGATTTAAGCCCTGATTCGTATACTTTTACCTAACAACTAATAAAATATATATTGTGTTTTAGATACCAAACAATTCGATGAATTATTAACTTTAGAAAGTAATTTTATTTTATATTAAATTCTTAAAAAAAACTTATATTATTTTAGTTTCAAAGATAAATTACAGTAATTATTAACGGAAGTTTAAATGTCACAATTACTTTTATACGATTTAAATTAATTTGTAATAATTCAATCTTAATAGTTATGTAATTAAAATATTAAATTTTTTTTAAATATCAATTACTATCTAATACAAAAAAAAATAAATATTTTTAGATTCATATGGACAAGTTTACTATGTTAATACTTTAAATTATTTTGATATCAGTATGTATATATTGATTAGATATAAATTTATAATCAAATAATTTTTTTTTTTCGAGTTTCCACTTCATACGTTCTCCTATACGTGCATAAAAATATGATATGGTATACCTTAGTAGTTATAATACTTTCTTACCACACGGTAAACCATGAGACTATATTATTGGATCATTTCAATAATTTTCGTGTACACGACATACAAACGACATTATCATTAATATTATTTTGTCTATGGTTTTCTATCATATTATAATTAAACTGAACGTGGAGCAAACTTACAGGTGAAACTACCTAAACCACAATCAAATTTCAAGACTTGTAAAGGTTAAGTAACCTTAGGGTATACTAGCGTGTGTGTATACAGAATAACATACTCGCACAGTGGAAATCCGCATTTATGTCGTAGGCAATTTGTAAAATTCGTTTTTTTACAAAATAACTAAGCTCTTTGTATAATAGAGCCACACGTCAGTTTAACTGTTTGGAAAAACAATGTTTAAATTATGATATAAATATAAATTAGGTATAAGGAATAATAAGGAAATAGTGTCATATAGTATAATATTATACGCCTATACAAATTATAGATATATAGTATATTTGAAAAATATATATTTTAAAAATGATCTGTAATACTTTATACTTTTATTTTAAACATCAAAATACACACTCACGACTTAACGATTCACTATGTTTTTTGTTAGTTTCTATGCACTTTTTTATTTTCGGTGATTTCAGTGGCGGCTGGCCGGGTGGGGCAAGTAAAGCTGTGCCTCACCTAGCTCTACTTACTATTATACAGAAAGGGGTATAAAATCTAAATTTATATTTATAATTGTAATTACTTAAAAATCAAATGTAGGTAAACGAATAATGGAAATAACGATTCTCGGTGGTACGAATCGCGTTCGCGGTCATACAAAACTGTGAACACAGGCATTAATTATAAATTAATAATACTCTTTTTATTGTAGTATAATTTTGTAGTATAATGTTACACGGCGTCACCGTCGAGGATCGATATTAGTTGAATTTCGCCGACAAATTCCGAGAGGCTAGAAATTGATTTCCTCGTTTATATTTGTGAATAACAATTATATTAAATGGTGGTGTAACCAAAAATACATTATTGTAAAAGGCAGGAAATTATTCTTTTTAAGTAACGTCAATAACATCTATACGTTTTTATTACCAAACGATAATATTTCACTAATGTCAAATATAATAATTTCAATATTTTATTCATGACTAATATATATTTAGCACGGACTAAGATATAAAAGACTGATAACGAGCAAAATGATGTGGCCATGCAATCGATTACATTGAGTGATGTACGGGGGAAAAACCACTATCTAGCTACACAACCGCCAACTAGCTTCTGATTACCGTAGATAGGGTATGCTTTGGAAATCATATCATCTTGGTACAATATAAAGTATTTTTTTTTGGATTTCTTAAAAAAAATTTCCCTAAGAGAAGAAAAACTACCAAAAATTGGCAAAAAATCGACAAAATTACGATTTCCGTAATTTTTTTATTTTTTATTTTGTGATAACTAATTGAGTTTTGATCGTAAAGACAACTTTTTATGAGTATTTACATAGGTGTTCTTTATTAGAAAAAAAAATTGGAAACGATTTTCTGACTAGAGGTTTGAAATTGTTTCATACTGTTGCAAAATATTTATGATTACCTGGAAATTTAGGTTTAACGATTTAAAAGTTTTTACAGAAGCCTAATCATACAATACTTAATCTAACAACATCATAACTTTTACAAAATATTTTGAAAAGTCAATTTTTTTTTATAGGTTTCAAACCTTTAAATTTTACATTGATATTTGTATTTTTAATAGTGTGATGACACTTTATCGTATAGAAACAACTGTCTGATTAACACAACTAGGGTATACTTTCTGTAGCAAGTTGTATCTAGTTGGTACTTTATTAAGCTTATTTTTCGAATATCTCCAAAATTTTTCCCCGGGGGAAGAAAAAATACCAAAAAATTGGCAAAATTACGATTTTCTAAATTTTTTATTTTTTATTTCGTAATGGGATTGCTTTTCCGTACCGAATTTTATCTAGTAGGTATTTTATTTAGCTTATTTTTTGAATTTCTCAAAAGTTTTTCCTTGAGAAGCGGAAAATTGGTAAAATTACGGTTTCCGTTATTTTAATTAATTTTTTTTTTTTTTGAGTAATTATTGAGTTTTGATCGTAGGAACTTGAAATTTTTTTGAGTATTAAAATAGGTAATATTCGTGTTTAGTAAAATTTTGAAAAGGATTGGTTTGTTTTTTGGACAAATGTAGCTTTAAATATTTTTCAAAAATATTTAATATTACCTGCAATTTTTGATTTAACGGTATGAATTTTTTATAGAAGTCTACCTTATACTATTTAATCTATTTACAAAATAATTTGAAAATCATGACTGAAAATTTTTATTATAAAATGATAACTCCTTGAATATTGTTCGTAGGGATTTGAAATTTATTTTGCATATTTACATATGTAATTTACATTTGTCATAAATTTTGAAATGGATTATCAGTATAATATATTGCAATATATTGAGATTCGCTCAGAATCGTATTTTCTAATGCAATATCATTGCATTTAAATCTTAATAATTATAATAAACCACTAATTTCTCCGATGGCCGAAGGGAGAAAGGAGGAACGTTTACAATCGGCCTTTCCATTTTTTTCAATTAGTAAATAATAACAATAAGTACTAATTTAATTGTTTTATTACGTATTTAGTATTATAATACATTAGCATTCGATCCAATAGATTATTTTGTGTATAAATTCTGTAATTGGATAAAATAAGGTTATTCTTATAGACCTATAGAGATATGTTGATGTTTGACTAATATCATGTTATAATATATTCAATGAATACAAACTAAACTCCATTTCGATTCTATCCCTTTTGTAACAATATAAAAAATATTATTATTATTTAAACATTTTTATTTTTAGCAATCGATCCCGTTGAAATTGTACCAGAAGGTTAGTATTTAATATTATATTATTCACAATTATATAAACTTTTACGAGTATATGTATTTTTTTTAATAAACCCATTATATTTAATGATAGGAGCTTGATAAAATGATAAATACAGTATATTTAATTTTATACCTATATAAACCGTATTAGGTATGTCTAATAAAAGTTTATATTAAAATATAACATGGATTGATATTATAACAGTATAATGATAATTTTATTATACGCATACAGCATACTTCTTACCCACAAACCCTGTTGTTAACCAAACGGTAAACTGCACTTCACTACTTTTCATGTATCTATCGTATACTATAGTGCACATTGGTTTTTTCTTATAACCCTTTTAAAATATGTTTTGCCAAAAATTTTGTAATGATTTGGCCTTGCTATTGGCCTAGACTATGTATTTGTTAATTCATATTATATTAATAGAACATAATAAACGTATTATATATTAAATATGTATATACTGTAGAAATTATAGGTATCAGTCAGGGTCATGTTTAAGGAGGGGCAAAAATGGCAAAAGTTATCCCAAAATATTTAAAATTAAACTCTCAATAATCGCAAATCGCCTATTTTTCATTAATTTGTTGGTACTTTTTCAAATTACTAGGGGACACTTTTGAAAAATAAAAAATAAACTAAATAAAATACTAAGTAGATGCAATTTTTACCGAATACATATCCTTAACACTTACAACACCATCGAACTATTAATGTTCTACTACACGGTCAGTCAATTTGTATTGAAGCTGATGTCAACGTTTCTTAACAATAGCACTGGGTTTAAATAATTGTTTATGATATAATTTTGCATAATCGGTAAATTTGATGTCACCGTTTTTTAACAATGTCGTAACATTGTTAACAAACCGTCAATAACACGAATGGTTTTCGAACGATGAACCGATTGCTTTACGCGATCAAATATGTAGCGGACGGGTGTAATAACAGTCGACCACGTTGTGTTTACGGCATAGGGGAAGGGCGGGGTTAGGTTAGTACTATATTATATATTAACCTATTAATATATAAGGATTTATTATATATTGTCAACTACGTAGTCGTTAAAGAGAGGAGTGTAAAACTATCAACTACGTAGTCGTTGCACCCCTCTACGACGGCGGTGGAAGGCCCATAACGACGACGACGGCGTCGGGCCCATTACGGTGGTTCGTCACCCGGGTGGCGGCTCCTCTAAGGTGGTGCATGGGCGGAGTGGTGATAGTAGGGTGGCGGTCTCTACAGCGACGACTACTGTGGATGATAAGGCGGGGTGGGTGAAGTACTGCCTCTACGGCGGCTGATGAGGGGTGAAGGTGAGGGGGTGGCGGTTTTGGTGGCGGATGACTGGGTGAGTGGGTGAGGGGGTGGTGGTGCGGTGGATGCGGCGGTGCCAGAAGCCCCCAAATCACTCTACTATAGTTCAACACTTTTCTATGGCCTTTTACCCGTGTTGAATAATAAAATGGTCTGAATTAGATACTATGGTAGTATTTTAAATAATTAAACAAAAATTTAAAATATTCTAATATAATATTATGTAAGAACATGTATTATTTTACGTAGATATTGTCGATATGATCACATAAATACACGGGAAAATACTAAATTCTAAAATTTTAAATAAATACAAAAATATTAAAATATAAATATAAAATTTAATTGTATCATTGAGCATACGGCATGTTAAACGGGCGACTGTAACAGCCAAACGGCTGTATTAGTACTGGGTTTCTCCTTCTTTTAATTTTGTATTTTGTTCATGATTATTTATTTATTATTATTTTATAGCCCTTTTTTTCTTATATTTGTTTACTTATTTAGTAATTTTTAAAGCAAAATAATTACAAGTTAATGAATCAATATTGAATATTTTAAATTATTTTAATTGTTCATGGTTGATTTTTTTTATAATTATCCATTATTTGAAATAATAAGGTTTGTGTACGTAAAATTAATAATTGATTTATTGGCGGATGTCATATCACCTAAATAAATTAATGATGAAGAAGTCGCCAAAAAATATACTTATTTTAATAGTAAAGTTATAATGGGCGACTATTCGCTCCGCCGACGTCGCGGCTGTAGCCCGAATAAGTCTTTAGGTTTTTTTATCGCGTTAGTTATATTCAGGTCATAATTATTTCGTTATCGGTTTGATATCCTTGCAGTTGAATAGTATATTTTAAATTTATAATTTTAAACTGATAAAAATGTTTTTATATTAATCTATAAGAGAAAAATATTTTTGTTTTTATGATACACATTTATAATAATGTAAATAATTTTTAATATATCAATATAAAATGTATTAAAATCTATTTATGACAATTTTAGTAGGGAGCGATCGCCCCGTCGCCCCTGTACACGAGTTGCCACTAATTAACATTATTAATAAATAGTTTAATAGATATTTTTTTTTTCATAGTAAAATATCATTCACGTTTTTTAACTTGTATTTACCATTAGGTGTAGTAAACAACATTGGCATACAAGGTAAGTTTAGGTTTATGTATAATTAAAATATGAAATATTTGGATATGATGTAATATGAGTGAAGGGTGCGTGTTTATGTGTAGATAAGGAAGAAATTACAGGTCACGGTGTTGCGATGATACGCCTAACGAAGTTTATTCTTACAACTTCAATTGTTATAACTGAAACTCATATGGTTGGTGTCGTACTATTATACGAGTATAAAACAGAAATAAGGATAGGAATAAAATAGTAAAATACATTATAATAATACATATTCAAATCAAGTGTTAGGTAATTAACAAACTATATTCCTAAAAGGAATTGTTGGTATATATACAAAGAATAGGACAGGAAGAACTGCCTTATTATTATATAAGTATACGAATATTTTTCATAAAATTAAATTTCGTACTAATTTTATAATACAAAAGATGAAAAAGTAAAAATACCTACATTTGTTTAGTTGTAAGCCTTGGGAATAATGAGCATTTTAGTGTTTTTTCATTGCGAAATTTAGTCGTTTCTATTCCCTATTCATAATACTCTATACAGTATTACTTTATTTTGAATATTTTTGTATAGCTTAAAATTTATTTGTACTTCTTCCCGAAATACCCAAATTTAGTATGTTGAGGTCCTACTGTATCGTTACCCTATGTAATAATTCGAGAATAAAAGAAAAGAACAACTAAGGTAAAATTTGGGTTATTTATGGGCGCTTTTTGTAATAGCACAGGAATAAGAGAAACACTTTGGTATCTCTAAAATCAAAAGGGAGATAAGGGAAAGATATGGTTGTATATGTATATATAGTATATATTATACTTAGTATATTATATATATATATAATATAATATGTGGTATATGTGTGTATAATATATATATATATATATATATATAGGTATAGTATATGTGTATAAATATTTTAATTGAGTTATTTGACTGGGTATAAGATAGTTGGACGATAAATAGTGGAAGTGGTAAATTACTTATAAGTTACACGCAAATATAAATAACTATTACAAAACTGAGTCGAAATGTATTCTGTACTATGTACTATATTTTGTACATTTGTATACAACTTAAAATTAATTTTATACTACTTCCTAAAACATGCACTCAATATTCAGTTTTTGACTTTTGATGTTGCGGTAACGTTGCCTTAGCACTCAGTATAGAATATCGTACTATTATACCATAATATAATTACTAATAAAATGGCCCCCACACTTTGGACATTGTTAAAAAACTACCCAATAATAATATGAGTAAGAAGAAAGGGGTGTTCGGGTACCACATTCCGCAACCGGAAGCTGCAACTCAAAACCCACACAACCACATTACCTCAACCCAAGGGACACCACAACCTAGTCGGCATAGTTTGACTTTCACTTTTTTTTTATGTAAAAGTATATTAAGATTAATTTGTTGTTGTTATCAATATTATTTATTACCATAAATTATGTAACTTATGAGTGATTTAACCATAGATAATACATACTTAATAGAGCTATTGTATATTTGTATAGTTTTCGACTAATTTTAATTAGTCAATGCTATTACAAATCTGGCATAGATTTACACAATAAAGAGAGATATTTTTAATATAAAAAGCGAAGCGACAGCGCCGAGAACCAGGAATTTCCAGCGTTATGAGATTTTAATACGCATGCGTATGGGGTTGTTTGTATGTAGTTAGTAACAATGATATATGTATACATCGAAAATGTAGTGTTAAATATCGACTGTGTATAAGATGGTTGAACGAAAAATTGTTAAAGTTGTAAAGTACATATTATAAGTTACGTGATCGATTAATTGACGATCGATCAAATAATGATAAGGAATGTGATCGATGATAATATTTTGTGTACATTAAAAAATTTAACATGTAGGTATACCATTGTATGATTTATACATAACATTATAAAGAATATAAGGAAATTATTAATATAATGCAAATATTTAAGTAGGTGGTAGATATAGACGTGATGACTGATTGATTCAAAGTTTAATCATAGTATGATTTTGATATAACGTGTTGTTAATGTAATAGGTACTCTTTAATCACTGTAATACGCATACGCATGACTTTGCTCGTAGCTGGCACTGGCCGAAAATGCCGTCGTTTGTTCCATCCCTGTTCCCGAGTTATGATCGTTTTACAGTGGGCAATCTATAAAAAAAAGCACCCCAACCTACAAATTTTCTTACAAAATCTAAGGCATGAAATTGTTCAAAGGACAAATTGACGAAGGAGGAACATCCTAAATCGACCTTTCTTCTTTTTTTTTATGGCTTCGTACAACTAAATACGTATGCACAATGTAACATACATGTATGTATTACATACATACTTGAAATAATATTTCTTATACACCTACAATAATTACCGTTGAAAATTTTAAATTTTAAAACCATTTCATTATTTCTTATTCAATCTTCCTACCGTTATTGGATTGTCAATCATTCGTTAACAGATCAATATCACTAATTTTTCGATCACATAACTTATAATTAATTTAAACCGTACACTAATTTTTGTCCAATATCCTTATCGTTATTAGATTATCAATAAATTTTTAATAACAGTTCGAGGGCGTAACTTATAATAATTTAAACTCATTTTGCAATTTCTCATCAAATATCCAATGTTATTACATCATTTATGGATCACTAATTTATTGAGTTTTTGGCTTTGCATAATTGTTTTGCCCAATACATATGCTTCTATTCACTTACTAAAACAATTCGTGCTCATTATTATGTTTTCCCCTTCCTGCGCGTGAGGACCCATTAAATCAATCCTAATGACTTCCCAGAGTTGTCACAATGTTCAAGACCTTATCGGGTCAGATGGTTTGGAATTTAAGTGTTTAATACAAGCGCATATGTTGCATTCATCAAGATAATTTCTCACCTCATCTTTCATCCCTTTCCAATAAAACTTTGTAGAACAAACTTTAGTTTAAAAAAAGTTGAACTGCCCTTCATTTTTTCATTCCACCCCGGATAGTCTACCAGAAACTGATCATGATAACGCTATAAAATATAATTAGACTTATCTAGGGGTACCACGATTGGAGAGGATGAACTACCATTATCATTGTACCTATTAATATTTTTGTTGAGAAGATCGTCAAGTACATAAAATAGATTATGTTTTGACTCCGGTTTATAATTACAACTCATGTGCGGATGCTAGGGTATCCTAGGGTATCTAGGGTAACGTTATTATTTAAGTTTTTGAAAAATGTACAAAATAAATTAATAGTGAGTAGTTTTTTTTACGATTTCTAAAATGTGGATGCCCGTTTATTTAACTTAATATAACCAATAGTATAAAAATTATTATTTAATTATTACTTATTACAATATTAATTATTAATTAATTTGCAATTTATATTATATTTTATAGAAACCAATGAATATAATGTTATTATGATCATATTTTTTAATTTCAGTGAGTAACAACACATTTTTGTTGTAGTATGTAATTTTTAATAAGCTTTAATTTTAAGTTTCTTCTAGAAATAATTATCCGCTTTTTTGCGTTTTAAATTATTAGTAGTGCATTAAAACTGCGTATTATAATTGATGTTGTTTTAAAGTAAATTCTTTTCAATAAATTTCTCTTAAAGGCAGAAAATGATCAGTGTCCGTTTAAAAAATTGGAGGTATTGAAGTTGTAACAATTGGGCCACATATGATAAATATTTTTTATCAAATAAAAAAATAACTACTAATGTTCCTTTTTGTGGATTAAATATTTCTTTTAGAGTCTATGCATCTAAACATAATGCAAATTTCTTTAATATTTACTATAACTGCTGTTATTTAATTATATATGTTCATTCCTATTAAATTGCATTTTCATTAGCGATATGCTGCTACAACGGACTTAGTGATGTTAGTGTTCATACTCCCCCACTACATTCGACTACATCAGATTCATGAAATTGTTATCGACGCGATATCCGAGGCCAGGATTTCCTCTAGAGCAATATGTCCGCTCCGTGAAACCCGACATTCAGCTTCTGGTAGGAGGTGAGTTAAACGCTTGGTCAACCGAGTAGGGATCGGCTGTGAACGACCGGAAATGATTTAGCTACCAGTTGATTTACTTCCTAGAAACACATGGCGCATACAGTGTACAACCACATATCGCTGCAAAAACACAGAAACATAATAGACGTCACTTTTCACCGCCTTAAAGCATCGACAGTACTAAGTAAGTGGATGGTCCTAAAGGAAGTCGAATAAAGCAGCGATTATCACTATATAGTGTTCCGTCTGGAGCCCATCTCGAATGATCCCCACGACTTTGGTGCCCCTCGACCACAAGGATGGGCCTACCGCAAACTCGACAGGGTAGTACTGGACTCCCATCTAGGGGCTGCTATTTCGACTCCCTTTCCGGCTGAAACAACCACTGTACAAGCTGCGGACGCCCTGAACAAACACCTTGAGGCAGCCTGCGGATCAAGCATGCCGCCCTAAGTGGCAGCAAGACATGAAAGATTTCATGCATAATAGTGGACCCAGGATATCTCAGAACTACGTCAGGAGAGGCTCCGACTGAGAAAGACATACCAACGAGCAGGTCGAAGATAGTTTGATCATCAAGAAATTAAACGCGATACCTACAATAAATAACTAAACAAGAGAAAGGAACTGAAGAAATAAGAATACTATCCGCTTAACGCAGACACGGAGTTGAAAAAACTAATTAGGGCCACCGATACCAACCCGTGGAGACTTCCCTACAGGTTGGTACCAAGCGTATCGGAAGGTGTTGACCATACATCGAAGCCTGAGTTATGGAATATGCAGTAGCTGACCACCTCTTTCCTTCACTCCTGCCTGTAAACTAGACTACGGAACCAACACCAATGACCTCGGACGTCCAACACAACAAGGAAGAGTTCTTTATTAGTGAACTAAAGAAGCAGGTCGCAAACTGCCATCGCGATAGGTGACTGGTTCTGGTGGTATCTTGAATGAAGTCTTACTACGAGCAGCCCAGCTAAGCCCTTAGGCGATACTCGACACCTTCTACGTGTTCCATCGCGTAGAAGTTTAGTAGGTTAGCGTTCTCTCACTAACGGAAAACTGCGAGGTTAATGCTTTTACACAAGGGATCCGATAAACCAGTTGACAAATCACCGAGCTACAGTCCTCTCTGCATGATCGACTCAGTGGAAAACTTCTTAAGAGGCAGATACTGAAGCTGCTCAAGGATCATTTGGATTGAATGAGACAGCGAGCTAAAAACCAATACGGTTTCCGACACGGACTATCACGAAGACGAACCAAGGATTTAGCAATTGAAAAATCTTGAACGCGGCTCAAGAAGCAGCACTGGGAGCTGCTCAGTACCGCAATCTATGTGTCACCGTGTCACTTGACGCCAGGAATGCATTCAACTCCGTGTCATAGCTCAAAATCGACACTGCTTTTTGGAGTAAAAGGATGCCGTCATTTATATCGCTTAACTCGAACCTTGATTTCTTGTTACCCCCTGTCTGTTGTTTCTGTGTCACGTTTCTTCTTTTCAAGTGCTACCCTTTCCTTCGACGACTAGAATGCGTCCACAGTTTCCTCACGCAACCTCCAGTCCCCCGGTCCTTGCACTCACTGCCGAGTAACAAAACTACAGGTGGGTATTTTGTGTGGCTATTGCACCTATTTTTTATCGCAAATAAGATCGATGCAGCTTGGTGTCCCAAGAATTGTGATTGCTGGCTATAAGTTACGCGTGCAAACCCTTTTTCAATTTTTCGTTTCGATGTTCGACTAGGTTGGCTAAGTTGACTAATCGGAGTAGTCCAATCTTGCGTTACTAATAACTTCCCACAGCTGTCGGGGGCCCTGGCACGCATGGGATTGTCAGGAAGTGTACAGGAGGTTTTGTGCACGTGCATACTAGTACGATAACACATATTGACGCACGTCGTTTTTCTATTCCTTCCAGTAGAACCTCTGCCTAACTGCCCTATACGTTTTCTTCCAGCCCGGATGGCTGGAAAGGTTGTGGTCATGGTATTTCATGTTTACATCACTTGTTTCGACTTGGATTTGGGTACCATGACGAGTTGGTCAGTGCCTGCGGTTATACGCACGACGGTCTGTCGGAGTCTATTGTGTATAGAAAGGTGTTCGGTCCCCTAGTATTACGCTCCGGCGCATCCGATGACAGTGAATGTATGACGAGTTCTGAGTCGGTATCATCAGACTGCCAACCAACGAGGGTGTCCCTGGTGATAGGGATGTCATTTGTTGCGGTTGTCGTGAATAAGTGATTGGTCTTGGAATTGATCGTGTCGATGTGACCCGTAGTTGGTACTCAGACTAACCATTCGTGGAGTGGCGTGTCGCTCGCGGGTTCACGTGATAACAAGTCTACCGCTTCGTTATGCTTACCCGGCACGTACGTAGTACTAAAATCTAAATTGGCTAGTTAGAGTGACCATCTCGTCAATTTCGAATTTTTGTCCTTTGCGCGGTGCAGCCACGTCTATGTAAAAAGTTCGAACCGGCGAGTCTCGAGGTGTAAAACACATTATTATTATTATACCTCGAAGTAAAGAAACTCTTCGTTGGGGAAACCTTATCAGATGCCTCGAGTAGATCAGGTAGAATATTTATGACTAATGTGAACCCCAGTATCTTTAATTTTTAGTTCAAGTGAAATTTGGGGTAAATCTTAACTCAGACCATGTATTGTTTTATTTTATTATAATAATAAATATATATGTATTTTTTCACTATTACTTTTCCTGTTTTTTACTATTTTAAATATTACAATTTTATTAATTAATTTTTATCCCTATAATATATTAATAACTATATATATACCTTTGTAAAATTGCTGTCAGGCGTATAAATATGCAAATAAATAAATAAACATAATATTTCGATTATTAATTGAGTAAATTTCTTAATAATATTAAGAAATACTTGATTATTTCGTAATCCCATTACCGATGGCCTGCCCAGTCCCATCGACATTTTGAATGCACTACCTCAAACTCGAATTCTTAATAGCTGATATAAGATAGGTTAGAAGCACCACTGAGCTACACTATCCGTAGTCATAGCTATCATTCTTATTCCTAATATAATCATAATTATGCAGCACGCACAGCACGAACGTTCATGAAACAATAAAACGCGCTTACGATTTTTGTTATAACAGCGCTCGTATTAAATCAGCAATGTGCAGACATCGCGTGCTTACGCCGTTATAAAAGTAATGAAAGCGCATTCTATGTTCTATTACATTATTTTATATTTTACAGGGGATGATGAAAATATTGAAGGTATGTTATATTTATATTATAAACTATTTTATTGATCAATCATTTAGTTAAATAAAATTTTAAGTACTATTTGATCAAGAACAATCTTCCATTCTTTGAAATATAATTAGAGTCAGTCGGGTAACATAACATACTATTAAAAGGGAAAAATATATGTAAATTTGCTAATAAATTTTATTATAAATGAATGGACTTATAAACTTTTTAAACAAACACATTGACATACTAATAACCTAACAAATGAATATGTGTCAAAATCGGCAAAAGACAAAACTCTGCACAAACTAACCTTAACATATGGTGGAACACTACGTATAGAATAGTACACAGTATCTAGTAACAGCGTTTCACAAAAGCTTCCCTCACGCAACAGAATAATATACCTATTCAGTAACACTACCATTATATTCCAAAATAGCACGAACTAGATTTCCCAGATGTTCCTACCATGAGTAAAATATAAAATTAAAAATAATTTTTTAGTCTAATAAGTTACATTCATCACTATAAACATTTAAAATCATCATCTATAAAAAAAAAATTGTATGAATATAAAAAAAATGTCAACTCAAAACTAATATCATAAAACTCGATGGAAAATATATTAGTATAAATTTTAAAGTATAGAATAATGATTTTTTTTTCAATATACCTCTAATGTAATAATAAATTGTGTTTTTTAAAAATATCTAATTTAATTTGTAATAAATTACTTGTGAATGAATTAATTTACATTTCTAGGTTTTCCACATGGATACGTTCAGAATTTATATAGTAGAATGAAAATAAGTATGTAATTAAGAAATTATTAATTTATTTGGTTTTAGATTCTGAGCGAAGTAAGAAAAAATTGGTTTAACAATGGTGTGGTTCTTTTATATCTGAAGACAATTTTTAGGCATAAATGATAGTCTGATTACAACAAATATGGTATGTCTTTGGTTGGGAACTACATTTAATTAAGATATTGTGGTAATCTTTACCCGAATAAATGTTTTCAGGCATAAACATATTTTTAAAACCAATACCTATGTAGGTTATATTCCTTGCTTCACCCAGAATCTAATATAATAATAAATAAATACAATATTTGTTATAAAATACAATGTCTAATATAATATTGATATAATGAAAAATTATCAAACTAATGAATCGACATTATGGCAATAAATATTTATTACTAAATTTCGGAAGGGCCTAACATTTTTCAGTATATTCAAACTTACCGGTTAATTGGTTTAATTCTATAAAATTTGTTGAATAACAAGTTCAAATAGATTAACGAGTTTTATAAATAAAACAATAATTTTAAATTCTAAATTAAAATTAAAATAGAAAACTAGTTATACCGTGAAGTCGCATAACACTTATAATTATCGTCTTCCTACATTCTATTAGGTATTAACCACATAATAAACAAAATGTCTATAAAAATAATTAAATACATAATAAAAATAAGATTATTTATGCATAAATATTTATTACATTTTAGCACCAAATAAAAATTTTGTAAGTCCAAAAGAATATTGTGACAACGTAAATTAATATTACCACGAAATATTTTATATGTAACACATAATTATCAATCAATTTAGACTTAAAATCAATTTATTTAAAAAAAAAATTAAACTAAAGATGTTTAAAAGTTTCTAATATATTATAATCTTAAATAAAAGAATAATATTCTATTCAATATTAACATTTTATTTTCTCTTTAATCCTAAAAAGACACGATGGTTAATGAATCAATAATATCAAGAAATTAATCTTTATTAATTTTATAAATCACTGAATATCTTTGAATTAAAAATGGCTTATTGTATTTTATAAAAAAAATCGGAAATTTAATTATACGGATCACTATTAATAAATGAAAAAACATAGTATTATAGTATTTCATATGTTTTAGTAAAATGGAATTATGAGTGATTTAAATATTCATGTCTGACGTCTAAGTATTGAGAAGTATTATTTTTATCATTCGTCGACACAAATTTGAAATATAAAATTGAACTTTTGTTTTATATTAAATCAATAATAAAAAAACATGGCTCATAATTATGTTAAAATTTTATCTAAATATAAATGATTTAAAATTAGCAATGCAATATTTTCAATAAAATATTTAAAAATGTATTAATACAAGTATATTGGTTGGTTTGTTATACTAAGTTGGATAATTTGCGTTATAGATGTGACGTTTTGGAATCTTTGGAAGCCTACTATTAGAGACGTGCTCAGGTTTTTGTATTGGTAGTGGATTTAACTTAAGAAAATGGTAATAATAAGTAAAAACACATATACATATAAAAAAAATAATTTTTTTATTTCAATTTGAGGATGGTTTGAATCCATAAAATCTTCCCCTACCTACTGCGTACCTATCCATTGACTGAGGATAACCTTCAGTCGAACCGCGTTGTATCACTGAAGGTGTGTCTTGCGTCGGTTAAACTTACAAGAAATTGAAAACTGATACCTTTAAGGAGGAAAAGATTGATTCGATTGAGACGGATTGATTGCTACTGCAAGTCATAGTATTAAATATTAGTAAGGGAGGGGTAAATAGGCGTAAATGGCCTAAACGATTAAATTAAATTAAATTATATTAAATTAAAGCCAAAATCTTAACACACACACACACACAAATTTGCTACTACATATTTGTATTTTATTATAACACACAAATAAGCTCTGATTGATGCGTTTCTAATTGTACAATTGAATAGACAGACGTAAGAAATACAGTAATACTTGATTTTCTTTACAGTCTGCATCATTCATTAAAAATGTGAACTTGAAATAGAACGCTTGTGTTTTATACTTAGTTTAAAATTTAAATAAGTCTTGTAGTAATGTCATTTAAGATACAGCAAACAAATATAATTGCAGAAAGCGGGTCTATTAAACACTATATAAAAATTACTGCATACCATCGTTTATCATTAATAATCCTGTCCCTATTATTATTGTCTCATTTATTCTACAAAACATTTTGTTTTTGGACTTACCACTTACGATACTAAAATTTTTATTTTAATATTTGATTTTAAACACAGAATTTATTAAATAAATTCGCGTTGGTATGCGTCCGATGCGAGAAAAAAAAAATTGATTTAATTTTAAGATCATGCGTCAAATACAGTTTATTATTTGTGTATTAAGTTTTATATTTTTTAGCACGTTGTAACTTCTTTGTCGGATGATATTTCACAAAACGGATATGACTTTTCCTCCAAAATATCTTTCTCTTTAAATTTGCTAATAGATAATACTCCTAATCACATATTCTGTAATTGTGTGATTTTGCTATATCGTGCGATAGATAGCAGGCCTGGACTGGCCAGACTAGATACCGAGACAACCTCGGTGGGCCAGTAAAAAAATGCATAGAAAAGATGTTATAATAAATAATTTAAAATAAAAATATTAATGTCATGCACCAACTGTTTTTCAAAATGAAATTTTTAAGAGAAATTAAACATAATTTAGGTACGTTTAAATATTAATTATTATAAAATAAAATATTATTAAATTTACAAGACCGGTAATATATTATCGTGTGTAAATTGTTGTGGCGAATTTACCCACTCAGGCTTTGTTAGATATATACAGTATTAGGAACAGATAAAAAAAAAATAATCTGGATAAAGATAAAGATAACAACACTAAATTTTATCTAAAATACAGATAAAAGATAAAAATATTTTATCTAGATAAATTACAAATAATTATAGAAATTAAAATTAAAATAATATGTCTAAATACATGCTTGTATAATATGTTTATTTTTTTTAATATTTACTTTGAAAATAATATTTTTAAGAATACATCCTAAAATAATACACACATAAGAGAACCCATGGCTGTTCTATAGTGAGCGAGAGGCAGGAATCACCAGTCACTTTTCGTGTCGTGGAATATAAAATTATTAATAAACAACATTGAAAAGATATTTACGAGTATTGTGTATTTGTGTATACGAAATAATGTTTATTATTATAAATTGTCATGAATATCTGGATATTTTGTCAAAATGAATTATATATTATTTATATTAATTTTAGATGATCGTATAATGAATATGGAAATAATAAACGGCTGGATTATATTTATTAATAAAAATTAGATAGAATTTGAGAAATTTCTAAATAAATAAATAATAATATTATATTCTACGGAATTTTCTTTGGCGGACGGCGGTGATTATAACTTGTCGTCTGTTTCTATTATTTGTATTTTAATAATAATTTAAAAATATTTATAAGTTCTGGGAAATAACATCAGTCGCGACTTGTTTGTACTAATATAGGCTATATATAGAAATTAATTAATATATTTTACACAGAATATTAATTACTAATAAGTAATAAGTATTTAATAGGAATAATGTATATTTTCAGAATAACGTCATATATTTTTAGCCCGGGATGTTATTTTACGTATAAGTTGTGTCTGAGACAATGAAAATAAAATTGAACACTTTCGAAAAAATCTAGCTAATTTACACAAAAAAAATTATCTAAGAAAATTTATCAAGATATGTAAAATTTTTAACTAAAATAAATATTTAGATAACTTATATTTATTTATCTAAATAAAGATAAAAGATAAAAAAATAATTATCTGGATAAGTCTCAACATTGGATATACAATCATATCATAATCGTTGAAAAATATGAAGGTGTAAGGTAAAACGTCCTCTTAACAACACACAGGTGGTATGGGTTTGAAACAATAGCACTTACTGCACAGGTGGTTCAAATATTCAATTGACTATTTTATTAACAATGAAATATTAAAATTTGCACAATTATGTAATAATTAATAATTAACAAAATATTGTATTTTAAATCAAATAATCTAAATAAATCAAGATAAAATATCTCAAACTTCAAATAGTTCAATTTTATCTGAATCTGAAGAAGAAATTTCTATAAATAAAAAAAAATGACACTAGAAGAGTGTTTAATTATATGTTTTTCCGGATATTTAGTAAAATGCTGCATAGATAAATTTAAATGTACAATTTGTACTACAATAATGTTATTAAAGCAAAATTAAATAATCCAAATCAAACTTTAATAATACAGAAAACATTTGAACATATTGATTTTATCGGTTGAGAAGGTATAAAAAAGCCGTCAAATTTAATTATTTGTATTTGTAAAATTAGTATAAAAGTTTAGGAATAGAATTTTTAAAATATAAAAAGTGAAATTGGAATAATAAAAAAAATTATTGAAATATTAAAAAAAAAATTAATTAAGAGAAAAGTAATGTTAGAATAATTGGAATGTAAAAAACACATATTATATATTAAATTGTTACTAACTACACGTTTATAAGCGTACATCGTCTGGGATTAGGTCTATGCATTATAGAATATGTAGTTACCTAACTAATTATTTACATTGTTCATCTTATCATAATGAATTATTAGCTAATCAAATTGTTTAATAAAATGTATGTTATAAGTTGTAATAAGTATAAGTTAAGGAGTTTATGAACATGACTATAATATAATATATAAACAATGATAAAACTAATATTTATAATAATATAAAATCATCAAAACATATAATATATTATCTATAAATAATATTTATTATTTAGTACAACAAAAAAATATGATAATAAACTAAAGTAAAATTATTGAACTAATCAAAACAGAGCAGTTCTGAGTACACCAACATTTGCAAAATACGCAGCCGGGACGGACAGTTGATTATTATTGGCTTGGTGGAATATACGATTCGAAATATTCAAACACAGACTGTGTTAGTGGGAAAACAGTTCTTCCAAAAAATGATAAGAATTTGTTATCAAAAGAATCTTATTTTTGGAATTACGGTCACGAATTAAGATAGTATGGACACCCGACAAGCCAAAATAATATGGGAATTAAAGTACTCCTAAGAACAGCTGATTTATAGACTCAAAGCACCCTCTAACTATATGATTTTACTATAATTATAAACATGTGTAATTATATTCCCTGATCCCTCTCTTTTTTAATAGTCCATCACAATATAATGAATATAGAGGGCACCCTCCGTCTATAAATCAGCTGTTTTTAGGAGCAACTATAAAGGCTATTTGCATCAGTTCTATTTAATATTTAAGTTCCATTTAAAATTATTTAAGTAATGCTTGAAACTTAAAGTTTATTGCAGCAACAAAAAACTATTTTTTAAGTTAGCTTAATTCAGACTTAAGTTAAGTATATGTTTAACGACGACTGAAGTCTTAAGTGATTTAAGTCGAACTTATCTATACATTTGAGGTGATACGGCGCGTGGCGGTAGCCGGGTAGCACGTCGGTTGTGTCTCTCTCCAAATGAGACCGTTACCAGCAACGACGACAACGACGATTTAAAGGAAAACATAAAAACGATATTATGTGAATAGTTTTCAATAAGTTTTCAAATAATTATGATATGAAAAGTGATAAGTTATAACTTATAACAGAAACGAACTCATTGCAGTTGATAACTAATCGAAAAGTTAAGTCATGCCTTATTAAGTTTTATTAATATTTATTGATACAACAAATTTTATGTTCTGCTTAACTTAAGTAATACTTAGCGTTAAGTATAACTTAATCGTTACTTAGTAAGGGTAAACTTAAGTAACACATTAGTGCAAATAGTCAAAGTATTATATATGATATGATTTTAAACAAGGGTCGTCTAGAATCCATACTATCTTAATTCGTGGTCAATTCCGTGGTCTTAGAAGATAAGGCCTGCTATCTTATCCTTGTCAATATTCCGGTTAAATAAGCAAATATTTTTCTAAATGTTGCCACTTTTCAAACGAGCGCTGCTATTTTATTTTTGAAAGAACTGTATACATCCCCAACGCACAATTGGATCTAGATCAAAACGACGAATAATCTCAATTCTCAATCATTA
Organism: Eriosoma lanigerum; assembly: GCA_013282895.1. Classification (NCBI taxonomy): domain Eukaryota; kingdom Metazoa; phylum Arthropoda; class Insecta; order Hemiptera; family Aphididae; genus Eriosoma; species Eriosoma lanigerum. The sequence continues at coordinate 30,140,138 of CM023357.1, forward strand.
TTGGCAATTCTATATTTTTGTATACAGTGCACATCAGAAACACTAGTTCATTTACAGTTAAATAATAACTAAATTATGATGTTTCAACTCACCACTCCTAATTTATGCTACTAGTAGAGTTTAGGGATCACAGGTAGGTGGCGTGCTATGACAGACAATTGTATGATATTTTATTATTTTTACCTACCTTTAATATTTTTATTAATAATATTATCTTATTTAACTTTCTGTACTTCACAAAATACATATAAACATTGTTATATAAAATATTAGAAAACTAGCATACCATATGAATAATAATGAAAATAATGATTACCTATTGCGTAGACTATATTAGCGTGGCATCAATAAATAAAAATCAAATTCCACTGATAAGTTAGTTGATGGTAACAATTATTATTCTTCCCTTTTAAATTTAGGGGAACAGCCGCCCAACTCTACGTGGCAGCTGCTACTAAATAATACAGTATAAATATATTATACCTATAGGGATGACGCAATGTGATTCAAATGTAAAAAAAAAATCATATTTTTTTTTTTTATTATTGTTATTAACATCAGAAATTCAAATATCTCCTTTCCGTGGCAATAGTTGAATTTAACTTTTAAATAAATAAAACATTGTCTGGTATCTAGTTAATAATATAATATAAGAAATAATAATAAAGAAAATAGAATACTTTTTCTCTGTTAATTACAAAAATACCAACTTCTATAGAAATCGTGTGGGACATTAAAAAATTGTTATTTGAATTATAGATAAATGTACCTGTATAATAATGTACGTAATACTACTTTTTGCAAACGATACTTGTTGGTCAAATATATACGTCTTCACCTTAATCTACGTCTTAAATCTAACGTACATTTATTTTAATTAATACACAATATAATATTTAACTTTTACATTTTTACTATGCGTATATATTTGTATACATATTATTTATACATATAATTAATATAATGCATATAATTATATCATTATGGTTTTTGTTAGAAATAATCAATACCGAGTAAATGGTTAAAAAAAATACAATTTAATTACAAAATGCACCAATGGTAATTTTGGAACATATTTTTATAATATACTATAAAAACTATCTTCTTCTTATCACTCTTTATTCATCTATCCACTTTTCTACCAGATATGTAAATGAAAATCGTATTATTGAAAATAAATTAAATTATTCAAGTAGGTATATCAGCCAATTATGCAAGTGTTTTCAACTTTAATAGAATATATTAATTATAATAATAAAATTATATAAAACAGTATTACTCATAAAGTTTGACTCGTCGATTACATTATAGTACATTTTGTTGGTTTACCACTCATTTTAATTTGATATAATATACTGGATAATCGGATCTGTATGTTACAAAAATAGTGAGAATTACATGGATTATAAATTTTATTATATTTTTTTCTAATATGAACTTCTAATCACTATATATATATTATGATGAGGATATGAGTCTTAGGGAAGCACAAATTATGTTTTGGTTAGGTTACTTACAGTGGTGTATCTAAGTAACATAGGACAAAATATTACTGAAAATATAGATATATTTTGAATCAAGGAATTAAATTATTTAAGTTATCATATAAAAAAAAATCCCAAGTATTTTAATGGCGAGCAAATTTTATAGTTGCTCATCCATCAGTGATTTAAATATATCACTGCGCATTAAATGGAATACAACGACGGTGCCCTGTTTTAGACGAAGTTGTATTTACTACCTAATTATCATGATATTTCATTGATATTAATTGTTGTTGATTACGGACTATGAGTATTATACTACATTTTATGATGAAGTACACATTCTTTGTTGATATTTCTAAGAACTATGGATAGATTAATGGGTTTCTAAATAAATGATTAAGTATCGAAATTAAGCACAATTTCTGCAATAGTATCGTATTTGATATTTTAGAACTAATATCGATGTTATGTAATACACAATATAAAAAGTGATTAACCCAAACCGATGAGCGTTTACTTACCGTTTGTGTAATTCTGGCAAACCGATCACCCGATACACAGACAAAGACATTGTACCACTGATGTTGTCTGAGCACAAGTCTGATCGGTATAGGGTGATAGGCTTATAATCGATAAATCTATGTAGGTAAATGCGCAATCGATGATTTGGGGTGACGGAACAATAAAAAAACGACCATATCCTCATGGCAAGTATATATTATTAGTTCATTTTGAATAGTTATATAGATAATAGACATGTATATTTTGTCCCGCTCGCTTCTGCGATAACGAAAACCGTTGTCCGTTACACGCACGCGTGAAGTGTGACGAAGTTTCTATTTTTTTTTTTCCGTTCAAGGGGAGAGTAATTTTCGTAGGGGGCGGGTGAGCCGGTAGCGTATTCCGGTTTTGTATTGTTAAGTATTATTATTATTATTGTTCGGAAGCAAGAGACCATGTGCTCTTGTACATCAATATATTATATTGTACAGTGAACGTGGTGGGGGAAATAGTCCGCAGCTTGACGACCGACGTCGACGAGGGGTTACCGCGGTGTCGTTTACACATCACGGTGGCGGGATCGACGTGGGGATACCAGGTGTTCGGTTTTAACCGTCGCCGCCGCCGCCGAACCAACTGAACCAGCCGCGTCTGCACTCGGAGAACAAGACAGTGAATACGCGTAGTCGCTATGTTGTGGACGTGCACGTTGTCGTTGTTAACGTTGTTCGCCGTTCGTGCGTGTGCAGCCGCTGCAGCCGCGGTTCCAACGTCTTTCCGGTCGGCAAACATTACGGCTGCCGGACTGCTGTCTGCAAACAGATACGGCAAAACCGCGTTGGTTAACGATGAAATCACAATGGCCGTACAAGAGTACACGGACTGCGTGGTGTTCCGCGTGCAGGCCCGCACCCGCGGTTACGTGGCCTTGGGGTTCGCGGATCCCGTAGTCTCGGCTCCTTTGGTCGACGTGTTGCTCGTGTGGGTCGACGATGAGACCGGGAACGCACATATACTGGTGAGTTTTACCCGGTTTACGTTAAACTGTAAGTGCGCTCAGTAATTCGTTTGGATAGCGGTAGTGGTATAACCACTATACTGAATGGTAGTGTATTATAGATGCATTCGTTATATAATATTAAAATAAAGATCATAAACAAAAATGTAGGTACTTGGTTCCTAAAAATTATATGAGAATTGGTTAAAAAATATTTTTTAACTTAGGTCTTAGAAAACGGGTTTTTACTCAATTGAACTCATGAAAAAAAATCGTCCAGATTTTCACTGATGGCTTAGACTCATTGAACATTACATTTGAATTGTTCCGAGTACAGTCAAAGCTAAGTTCAAATTAATTTTATTATGTATAACAAACCTCTAAGAGAACCTCTCGTATCCTCCCTAAAATTGTAACATGTTTAATTGCTGTTTACCTAGATTTCAAATCGCCAATACAATATTTTCTTCTATTTAGTCCCCTAGATAATTATTTCAAACTACGCACATGACCTACAACCGGCCTAATGGATATTCACGAAAGTTTGGTTGAAAAATAATCGACGAATAAAATATTCAGTTTAAGAAAGTACATGAAAATAATTTAAGTAGATAACTAAAGGGCTTTATTGGTACCATAGATAATATGAAAATTTAGCTGTTGAAACCGTTGAGCGCCATTTATTATTTGATATTGTAATATTGTATTATAGTTTTAGTCAATTATTAACGCCCGTAAAACTCTTAAAATACTGATATACGAATAGTGTTATAGCACGTTCGGTGCTGTACACTATGATCCGTCTATTATTTTTATAATATTATATCATGTATAACAGAAAAATGATACCTACGTGATACTTTATTTATATTTCGTGTATTCAAAAAATGGGTTTGATACGTAAATAAATATATTATTTTATTAAAAGAAATATCAATATTACTGATTCACGTAATAATATATTATATTCAATTACAAACTATTTTTATTCATTTCAATTGTAATTATACCTATTATCGCACGTATATCATTTGTTTTAAAATAATTCCTCTTTTAGTTTACAACAAAATGATAACATAATTTGTGAGTTTACACATATTCAGATTTTTGTTTGATTGAATGATTTTCATTTTGTTCAGAATTATTTAAAATTCGTACCGAATTCAAGTATGTAAAAATTTGTTAATCGAAAATTAACACAACAAATTATTATATCTGTAGTATAATACAATATACCAATACGTAGGTAAAATTATATTTTAAACTAATATAATATATGACTGATAGAAAAATATGAAACTACTCAAAAAGCTTTTCAATTATATTATATAAGTTTGAAGAAATTACGAAACCCACAAATCACAAATAAAAATAATATTAAAAATATTAATATATATTAACTATTACTATAGCTTTAAATTTCCAAATTAGTTATTAGTTTATTACATACAAATAAATGTAAATTATTCTAAATTATAATATTAAATTTATATTATACGTACTTATAGTATCTACATTATAATACCACTATACCGGTTTAAATATTATATATCACTTCACATCTAATAAAATTATGTAAGATTATATTTTAATCGATTTCATTGAACTTGACCATACAACGTCTTCGTTACTATATAACATCTATTAGATTATAGTGTGGCCACATGATATCATACGCACACGACAAACACGAGTAAAAGGCCAGAAATTCGTCACATAGTTACGTGAAAAATAATATGGGTGCATTACGTCATATACATTGAAAATTTGTTTAACGTAAAACTTTTTCGGGTTTCTCGTGTAATATTATGCTATAGTGTAGAATAGTTGACGAGAAAAGATACTATATATTATATAACGTAGATAAGTATCTACTTAATATTTTTTGTTTGGTTTTTTTTACATATTTTATACATTTAAATTTTATAATACAGTGGCGCATAAGTGAAAAATTATAGTGTGGCAAAAATTACCTACAATCACCATCCCACCCAGATTTATGACAAATAAACACTGCCACATTTCTATAAATTTAAATATTCACTAAAATACTCAAATAAATTATTTATTGCAATATAAGCAATAATTATAAGTCATTTTTATAAGTTACATTAGTTGCAATTGTCAAATAATCTTATCCTCTGATAGATACCCACTCATAAACAAATTTTAAATGTATGGAAACTGTAATACGTAAATATGGTCTTCGGCGCTACTCATTTATAAGTAACTAAAAAACTATACTATCTATATAATTTACATGGTAAATTATAATACCAACCGTCGTTTATAAATTTATAATTCAACGACAATTTATTATGTATAATAATATTGGTGGAACATAATATACGTAACGCGTTTAACAATATAAAAGTGTACCTGTACATATTTAAATAATAAAGGTAATCAAATTATTATACTTGATGAAAAAAAGCGGTAAGGTTGATTTCGGACGTTCTTCCTTTGTCCATTCGATCCTTGGAGAAATTAGTTGTTTATTATAATTTATAATTAAGATTTGAATACAATTATATTGTATTCGAAAGTACGATTCTGAGCGGAACTCAGTCAGATGTACAATATATTTTAATGATAATCCATTCCAAAATTTTACCACGTATACTATCCATGAGAATAATTAAAAAAATTATCAAATCCATACGTTTAAAAATGAATTAGTTATCCCAACATTTTTAAAATCAAATTAACGGAAACCATAATTTCGCAGATTTTCCGTAATTTTTTGATACTTTTTCTTCTCTCGTGGAAAAACTTGAGAAATTCGAAAAATAATCTGAATATAGTACAAACTAGATGACATTTTCTACCACAAAGTATACCTTACTTATTGTAATCGGACCATTATTTTTACCCGAAAAAATGTTTTCAGACACAAAAAAAAAACATCTTTATAAAACCAATACATTCTTTGTTTCGCTCAGAATCTAAAACTATGTTATACGATATTTTTATAAACAATAATATATTACATATAAATAATAATTAATTAAAACAACTTTAAATTTAGATATACCTAAGTATTAAAATATTTTACTTTGGATACACGATTGACCAAAAATTATTTATTTAAAATCATTAATATAGGTAGTCAATATTGTTTTAATGAGGGAGTTTCTTTCAAAAACTAACATTAATTTTCTTTAAACATAAAATTTGTTTTTTCTTCCCCTGTTATTTAAATTTTATTAATTATCAATAAACCAGTTTATAACTTTTTTATTATAACATAAATCAAAATTATTTAATATACTGAAATATTATATGTAGATTAAAAAATTAATATATCATACTATTATTTGATATACTATTTATTGAAAAATAGACCAAAACATATTACATATTATTTTAATATATATTATATAATATTTAAGAATAAAAAAATTATATGAATATAAATTCATATTATTCTTAAAATTTAACGAGTTAAACCTGTCTGATTTATAGGTATAATGTTTTTTATAACAGTTTTAATTCCTAATTCTCCATGCATAACTTTACGATTCAAAAATTAACCTTATACTAGGTATTATGAATTAGATGAGTATATTACCAATTAAAAATAATAATATATTAATATTTGTTTTTAGAAATTAAAATTTAGTTTTAATGAGGCAATGAGATGATTATACACTAAAATTGCACGTTTTAACTTAAATTAATTGAAGTAAACTTATAGTTAATTATAGTCAGTAAAATATCACTTAATTAGATACGTATTGTATACGTTTAACTTGTTTAAAATAAATTAAATAATAAATATCAACGTAATTTATTTGAACATTTATTTAATTTACTTAATTATTAAACAAAAATTATGTAAGATACAAGGATTTTTTTTATAATATTATGTGTGTACCTACTTATTAAAAATATACGTAATTGAAACTTGTTTAAAAAAACTATTTTCTCAGACATTAAAACAAATTGAATTACTATTTACTTATTATAAGTAGGTAGGTATTTTTAATTTTAAAAATAAATTAATGACGTTTGAAACTTTGAAATATACAATGTATTGAGCATGGGATATGACGCTCACTTTTAATGGTATATAGGTATTTAACTTGCATAAAAAATTATATCTTTGGAAGTTTTAACACTTTAGATACCTATATAGTATAATTATTATATATTTTGTTTACGTTATGTTTTGTATTCTCGTAGAATTGTATATATTGTAAGAACATATTTTATTGTGGACCTGTTGGAATGCATGGACTCATGTCAGTATATGCTTATAATATAAATGTAAAGTATATAGGTATGTCAAAAATCAATACGTGCCTTTGTTCAAACATAATATTACTATTACCTACTCCTCTTCTGCATAAGCAAATTGTTGAACACGGTATTAAATTATTATTAAACCCGTTGCTTATAACTATTAAAAGCAACTATTCTGTTATAGGTATTATATTATTTTAAAATATACTCGTAAAGTCATGTCTCATGCCTATTATTTTATACGTATAAATACCAGGAACGTTTGTAAAATTAAACAATTATTTAAAAAATACTCTATGCAATGCATATTTGACTACTGGAATTCAAAAAATCTCTTCCAATAATTCCCTTTTACCTGTTCCTTAAACTGGGCTTTTGTTGTGATATTATGAAAGAAAAATATGAATATAATGAAAAGAGACTCAGCTACCTATATAATATATAATATGTAGTATGGCAATAACGCATATATAATATTGTAAAAATATCATTCTCACGCTATATTATTGGGTACATCCTATATAATATATAATATTATAGGTACGAAATATAAATATACCCAGTCTTGTTAAGTATTTAAATACTTTTTTGGTATTTCAAATACTTTTAAAATACTTTTATAATACTATTAATTTTATAATTTATAATACTATTAACTAATAAAATCTAAAACAATAATAACACGTTTAAACTTTCTTGTTGTTACTTTTAATATGCTTTTACAGAAAAAACAAAATAAAAACAATTTAATAGCTACCTAAATTTTAAGAAATATGAAAAAAATGCAAATAATTCAACATATTTAATTTTAAAATTAACTTAAATTAATGAAAATTAGTTTAAATGAATTTATTGGTTGTCATATTTTATTTATCTGTAAATAAATTAAATCATTTTCATATTTAAATTTATCTACTAATAATTCATCATCCATTAAAAATATGTATTTATAAGAAAATAATAACCCTAATTATGTAGGTGTAGATAAGTAGTGTACAATAACAAAATAATATTTTTAATAAGAGTATTCAGCATTATCGTTACAGTACAATATAAATTAATCCATAATAATTTATTAGTTAATTATCTTATTTCGTAGTTATTTAAATTATATTATTTATAAATTTTTAAGTGTTTCAATTATATTTGTATCTAAAAATAAATTAAATAAATTGTTTGTGTCATTTTTTTAACATAACACTCAAAATAACTTTAAATAAGAAACGACTGCGACCATCGTGTAATATTTTTTTTCTATAAAAGAATAAGACCATATGGAAGTATAAAAAATAAAATACCTCCTAGACTAAACATGTTGAAGACATAACTTGAAGACCCCATCGAAAATATGTGTCTGTTTTTTACAATGTGATATAATGTAATATACTTCTACTACTTTGTACTTTATACTTATAGTTTACTGTTATTCTTGTAATGACGTATTATTTTTTAAATATGTGTAAGTATGTTGTTTTATTTTAGTAGATTGTTCTAATACTATATGGAACAACAAATTTAATAATAGTGATGCGAAATTTAAGATAATGTTATATTTACTATTTATTGACTTATTTCTACTAATAAGTTCATTATTATTGCTAAAAATTTTAACTTTCAACAAGTGACCTATTTAATATGGGTCATCTTTACTATATAAATATATAGACTATATTATATTATAATATATATAATGACTATAGTATTAATATTTTTAATTATTTTTTTGGAAAAACGTACCTAAATAGTCTATACGAAATATTTCACAGTATAAAAAGTAACTTGAATTAAATAAATATTGCTCGTAATAAAAAAAAGGAAAAAACAATTATAATATTTAGTTTTTAAACGGGTATAAAAAAATAATTACTTGGAAATGAATGACGTCTAGTATGTACTCATACATTCAATATAATTCTATACATATTTTCAGACATTTAAGTTTAGAAGTTTCATCAATTGTGGAGAAAATATATAAGAGAAAATAAGCTGAGATAATTTGGGCATTTTATGAAAAGAGATAATTCAAAATCAGAGAAAGTAAATCAGTAATAATAAAAATCTTAAACTGTATAGTACTTTCATGTATCTATTTTATTCCATTTGACTCAATTAATATACATTTTTTTGTATTTAAAAATTTCACACATCAAAAAAACCAGTAATGTTTTTCGAAATAATATGGGATTGATGTTTTCTGGTATGCTTCTTTAATTTTTAACAACAGTGATCTGTATTTTAAATATATATACAGTATTAAACCAATTTGTAATTTACAAAGAAATATTTTTAAAAATCTATGTTGCATAAGCGCAACTAAGAGGGGGTGGAGGGGCTGAGCCCCTCAAAATTGCTCATTTAAAATAACAAGACAATTATCAACTTCTTTTTAAAGATATTTTAATGTGGGGCTATAACTCCCTAAATTTTAGCACTAGTTGCGCCACTGGTTGTGCCACAGTAAGTATTACAATGCGAGAAACTGTACGAAAAATGTCTAATTTAGGTGATCAATGCAACAAGCGATGTACATGTTCATAAAATGTAAAACTAATAATAAGCTATATGTAAGTAAATAGTAGAACATGTTAAATAAATAGTAATAAATAGTATTAATTTAAAATACTTTTATTTTATATTATCATATAATAACATAATAATTTACTCATCTTTTTAATTGACAATTATATAAAATTCCCCTATATATTCTGTGCAGTATATAAAATTACTGGACTTTATTCAAAATTGCCAAAATGTTCTACATTGCCTGTAACATAATATATACATACTCGAAAAATATACTATTACCTACATTATCATCTTTGTCTATTAGTGCCGGATAAGGGTGCAGAGAGGAATTATCCCCGTATATTAATTAAGGGAGAATAAATAAATAAAAATGTATAATTTGCCCTTTCCCCCACCCACCGAAAAATTTATATCATAGTTATAGTTAGCTACTATATAAAGTATAACAATATCCATTATTCCATATATACCTATTATATACCTATTACCATTAACTAATTTTCTTCATATAGTCTATTCTATAATCAATGGTATAACTAATAGACATTTTGGTTTATAGTATAGGAGGCTATATACTTCATGTTTTATTTAATACATTTTTTTAAAACTTGATAATAATAATAATGGTATACAATAAGTAAACATAGGGTAAAATATTTTATAGTCTCGAGCCTATATAAAATATAATACTATGAAATAAAATAAAAAACGCGGTCGGTCAATATAAGTATATATTATTATATTATACCGCTCCCACGACGGACGTGCGCTGTTTATTAACAGACACGGCACAGTGGATATTCGGCGAACTACAACTTAGTCTTTTTGTCATGTGAGCGAGCATTTAAATTATTGTACAGATGGTTAGCGGATAACACACGAAAATAGTATTATTATTGTTCGCAAATAATAACTAATAATATACTATGTTAGTTATTATACTTATTATTGCTGATACTTAGCGGAGTACGAACACGATTGTTGCATTTTTGGAAAAAAATCTTGCAAATTTAACGTCTCAAATATAGATACCTCGTAATACAAATTTCGAGTACAATGCACTTAGATGAAATTACTATATAATATAAAAATTAAAAATTATAACATTTTTGCGGCAAATGATAAAGTATTCACTTTTGGCATTTGGTAAGTCGTACCGTTGATAGATGTTTATGTGTTTATCTATCTGGATAGTGGAGAATGAAAATATAAATATTTTAATTTCTATAATAAATTATTTTATTGTAATATTTAAATATAATTATATAAGACAAGCCTTTAAAGTATTCTTCAGATGTTGTGTGACTACATAGTCTGATATTATTTGTTGTTATCTTGTATTCGTCATGTTTATCTGTTCCGAGTAGTTTGAAAAGTGTGTGAGAAATAAACGAAATTGAACAAACAATAAGAAATATAAACTACTTATCATATTGTATTTTTGTCATAAAATAATTTGCAGAAAGTATAGTATCAGTATCAATTAGTATCAGTCAAGCGCGTAGCCAGACAAATTTTTTTTAAAAATTTACGTATCAGTTTTTTATTCATTAGATTTGTTACATTTTGTTTAATTATATTAATAATTTTTTATATCAATCAAAATTTCAGGAGGAGGGTTGAACCCTCAAATACCCCTTGCTATGCGTCAGGGCTGTTAGTAATTTATAATAACGTGTAACGTACTTTTATGACTCTAATACATAACAATTCGAAGATTTTTACATTTCTTTATAGTTATTATAGCATTGTTTAAATTTCTTAACATTCGCCAGTCTTCAGCAATTCGGCAATTCCATCTCGCCTTTTCAAATTGCTGCAATATTTCTGATAATTTTTATATATATTCTTACTTAATTATATTCCTTGTATTATTATTACTTGATACCACCGATTTCCTGAATGTTGAGTTCGTCTCATTTAAAACTAAAAGATTATAACGAAAGTTTGTCAAAGCGTATTATTCCAATGTTACAATAATAATTTAGAAGCAGGTGTATCGTGTATATTATATCAGGTGGGTGCCAGTAGCTAGGTTATGTTTTAGGAAAACATGACAATAATGATTTAGACGTGCGTATGTGTCAATTTCAACAGCTATTGTCATACCTACTCGTATATTAATATAATTTTGTCTCCGGAAACGAACGAGATATAACTGCCCAACCTTACTACTACTACAACCGTCAACTCATACATAATAATTTTATAAATACACGTATTATTGTTACAGGGAATTATAAATTCTGCTTGAAACGAATGCAGATATCTGTAAATTTCGTATGGAAAAATATACAAGTAAAAATGATTAAGTAATTAAATTTTTACTAAACAAAAAAATTAATAGGAATATTATATATAACACCGTTAAAAAATTTCCGGTTTTTCATTTAAATTTTTTTAAAGTTCCAATTTAAATTGTTTTATGTTTATTTTCATAATATACACAATTTTGACTAGCAATATAAATTTTATGAGACATTCAAAACTATTGTTATTAAAAAATAACAAAAAACTAAGATTTAAATTTTATTAATACGAATTTATTTTTGTTACCTATAAGTAGTAAATAAAGTTGTACAAAATTTAAATACGAGTATATTCATATTTTATCATATTATTTTACAGAAGATTTACCTGTTAATCTTTTAGGATGGATTTTACTTTTTCGTATGGAATTTACACATTTTATATACCTATACATTTTGTATACTAAGTGAATGATTATAGTTATCCTGTCACTATTAATATTTCTATTGAGAACTTGGGATAATAGATTTTTTAAAAAAAATTATTAACAAAATATGAAAAAACTATACTGGTTTTCCTGTCATGGTGTATTAATAATGCCCGCTTTGAAAAAGGCACGCGCCACTCTCATGGAACTCAAGAACACAGGTGTAAGATAGTTACGTCCGGTAATTTTTAATATTTTTCTTAACCATGTTATTATTTTCTTTTTATCAAGTCCTTTATTTTGTTGCACCGTTTATTAAAATAAAATCGAATATTTTATAATATTATTTGAAACTGAACATTTTTACATAAACCTATATAAATGAGTTAGAAATTTACGATCGTAATAGACATTTGTCAACGATAATCATGTGTACTTACCTCTACGTTAGTTTTATTCTCTATATATTTTTCTACTAAGTTATGTAAATTACAATTGAAATGCAATAAAAGATAAAATAATTTACTATCAATCGACTAACAGTTAATATTGTATTACTTGTTTAAGTTTATATGGATTTGTAATTTATAATCAGATATTCAAAATCGTTTATATGATAATTTTATCTTTAACTTTATCTCTTTAAAAACCAATACTACACAACGAATTTATTCCCTCAGTTCAGATCTACGTTTATCAATATAAACATACACGGTGTGTCCGTTATTCGTTGATCCCTTTCAATGTAACTGGTTTCCGTGTACCCTAACCTCATACCTACCTGTTCCCACGGTCCTTTATTCGTGAGAATAAAAATATAATATTATTATTGTTTTAAATTCGGTATTCTTTTTATTTTTTATATTGATATTACCTACTTTAACTTTAATGGTATATATAATAAAATCATTCTCGAATTTTCACAAACATAATCCATCTTTCTGCATAACTAAAAAAAAAAACATTTTAAACAAATTAAATTACGACCACGATAAAAAAAATAATAAAAAAAAATAAAAAACTTTATTAAATCTATTCAGCTGAATTTATAGATAGAGCTATATTATATTACAGCACAGTATTTTATATCTGACTTAACTAATAAATTGACAAACTGGAGTCTGCCCAAATGTCCATTAACAAATCTGTTAAAAAATTATCAAACATCCAATAATTATCCAAGTTCACCTGTTGGTTGTTACCATAAATCTATAAATATACTACTATAGTAAAAGTACGAGGATAATATAACATATTATATAAGTTATCCTATAATGGTTTTCTGTATGGTTCCATGTTTTATATATATTATATAATCATAGGCGTACCGTGGGGGTGGATAGGGGGGATTTAGCCCTCTTAGAATAACTACAATCTCCCCAATTTAAAACGCATGAAATACTTAATATTCTATAAGTTTTTTCATAGCCCCTCCACAGATATTCATCAGACTACGCCTATGTATATAATATATAGGAGTATAATATATTTAAATTATTATAAAATTCTGGTTTTTCCTAATTTGATCATGTTTTATATATTTAATAATGTATAATTAAGTACATTAAATAGCATGTTCACCATTAAAACACTGATTAGTAGTCAGTTATAAGTTTTCAACTATGGAAATATATAATCCACATTATGATTTATTATTATTAAATTACCTAAACAATAATGTTTAATTACTGTACAAAATGTAATTATTATAATAGTATTAGTAGTAAATAATATATATATATATATGTATATAACTACTACTTCATATATTATAGATAATTAAAACTCGTGTTTACAGTGATTTCTAGATGATATTGCTGTTTTAAAAAAAAATGAAATTTATATTTTATTTTTTATTTTAATTAATTATTTTGATTTTAATAACGTAAAATATTAATTATTATATTATATATTTAAATAAAAAACACTATGATAATTATTATAGTAATAATTTTAAATTTATCTAGAAATTATTGTCCATTTAGTTAAAAATTAAAAGTACTTACCTATAAATTATAATATTTACATTAAAATAGTATGTAGGTGTATATGAAGCTGATAGCTGAAATCAGTCAAATTAAATATATGTACTAATGTTACGAATAAAATGCGTCACGTAATAAATGCATGTGATTATTATTATTATTTTTTTTTTTTTTTTTTTTGTTACACAGGATATGCACGGTAAAACTGAAACGGGTCTAACGCCGGAAAAGGATGTGAGCCAAGACTACGAGCTACTGGCTTCCTTCCAAAATGGCTCACACATATCCGTTGTCTTCCGAAGGGCTTGGGACACCTGTGACTCACACAATGACGTGATCTTTGGGGTATGTATAAAACTTGCATGCAGTATTTTCGAAAATATACCTATCGAATATAATTAGACTAATGTATGTTCTCCACGCATACGATAAGGTATTTGGTTTATAAGTACCGGTTGTATTATTAGTTATACGTTAAAATTATTTAAGAAAATATTTCATCGATTTAACTCTATAAACCCAGTTAAGTGTAATAATAATATATATTAATATTGATGAAAAATATAATTATCATTTGTCAAAACATTAACTACAGTGTTATAAAATATATGATTTGATTCATTGTTTGATTTTTATAAATTAAGTACTATTGACCTAAGACTCTAACTTGAGTAGAGAATACTAGACATAGGTATCATACGAGTATGCGTATCCTACTTTTTGAAAACTAGGTACAATATTATTATACAATATTCGCAATAGATATTCTAATGTTATGTATAATCGTAGTCGTTAAGTTCGAGTATATATGTCATCATGACCGTATTCAGAAATAGGTTTTTAAGATTCAAACCAATCTCCCGAACATATTATATTATATGATATAATTTGTACCGTATTAATATATACCTAATGACTATAATTTAGAGTTTTAGATCTTCATAAACCCTACTCCCCGAAATCGAATGATGGATACGGTCATATGGTATTTGAATAATATTAAATAGTAAAATTATAATGTAAAAACACTATCTAAATTTCAATATATTTTATGGGTTTACTTTACAATAACTAAATCATATATTTTTATATAATGACTAAAATAGGTAACATAATAATATAATAAATAAATATGTTTAGTTTCAAGTACCTAGTCAAGTTTTCAATATTATACAAGTAATATTAATCATAATTATATTCATATAATATTAATAGCATTGAATTTATTAAATCGATAATTGATAAGACGTTATACAATGAATAAGTTGAATAATACACTAGCTGCGTGTGACTGTGTTTCAGTCTCATGATACGGAATAAATTAATAATAACTAAAGATAATTTATAATAATTGTAGCAATATTGACGGTAGCATGGCTCAACGAATTCGAATTTTTTTGCCCAAATAAGGAGTGGGCGTTTCGGGTTTCAGTACTTCCACGTCAGTAATTTTTACAAAGTCGTGACGATTGAGAAAAGCGTAAAATATCCGAGCGCCAAAAACGATGAAATACAACGTCATTACGTAGTATAGATAGTAAAGGTGCCGGACGTAGGCCTTAGACGCGAATACCGATGATTTTCGGATGGCGACCAAAATTTCTTGAGTCCTATTTCCGTCTATGTAGCACGTGTAATTTCCGGAATCTCCGATGGCAAGTCCGACTAAGTACAACGTGCCGAACGAGTCCAATTCCACTCCAGTACTTATGTCATTGCCGTCGTCAGTGTTGGAATCGATCAACAGGAGTCCATCTTTCCTCCAGGTCACCTAAGAAAATTAAGTTTACGTATTTTAATACATAAAGACTGAAGACCAGACCTATATAGAAATAAAATAATATATGTCGACAATTAAATATAAAATGGAAAAGAAACGTCGAATTGGTCAGGCGAGAAAAGACAGTATACAGTGTACAATAATATTGTATAATAAAATATGTCTGCAGCATTAGTAAATTCATGAGGAGAATACAATTTAATTTTAAAAATCCGATTACATATAACAGTATATTATAATATTGAAATAGGTTAGACGATGTTGTACATGTATAATGTGTTTATACTATTTTTTTGTAGAATATTTATTTTAAATACAATAAAAATATATTTTGGAAATTTATCTTATCGATATTAATACTTTATATAGTATTAAAATATTCAAGATTCTATTATTTTGAATTTTTTTTTCGAGAATATTGTAATTTAATTTTCAAATAAGAATGCAATATAAATCTTAATAAATATTATATTATATAAATATGAGATGGATATAAGTGTACAAAAATTCAATAAATATTAAAATAAGTAATACAGGTACAAATTGATATTTCATTTTTCACTAATAAATTATAAAGATATTTTAATTTACTATAATATCTACCTCTACCTTCAAAATAGCCTAATATATCTAATTATCTATATATTAAGCTCTTATATTAGGTACCTATTCAATTTTATGTTAAAGTAATTCAAATACGTATTACTCTCTTTAGTAATTAAATTTATAATTTTAAATTGTTATTTCACGTGAATAGATAGTGAAAACTTAAATCGTTTTACAATAACATAAATTAGGTTATAAGATGTTTATATTATTTTTACAATTACCGAAAATATAAGAAAAAGTTTATTTTCAAACGTTATTATTTTTTGGTGTTATAAACATATTAAACTAATAATATATTGGTCAATATAGTTGAATTATATTAATATTTAAAAATTGAAATTTTATTTGAACTTTGGATAATTTTATTTGGAAATCCAATTTTGTATAATTTAAGTTTTAAACATCTAAAGTTTAATTTAATTAGAGATTTGTATTTTGAATTTTTTTAAAGTCATTCATAAGAGTCGATATTACCATATAATACATATAAATATAATAATATATATATAATACATGGTATAATAGATAATCGTAATTATTATATTACATATATCTAAGTTCTAAGATGGATAGCGTTTATTGTTTGGATAACGTCATATCGTTAATTTTATACCAATTATACACAAAATCAAGTATTATTAATTAAGTTAAAATTATCAAGTGATTGTCAGATGGAAATTAACTATTTGACCACCTCCTCGGCTCCTCCGGCCATAGGCGTGCGCAATGTTTCAGATCGGATGCAGCAAACATTAATTCCAGCCCGTTCTTTGTTCTCAACTCACAGATAATTTTTTTAACTTATATATATTAGATATAATATTATTCTTATAAATATACATAATAAACCTATATACTTAAATCAATTATTAGTCCATTATTGTTTCTATATAATGTGCTACCTATATTTTATTTTGATTAACTTGCGTGTAATTGAATACATTTTTTGGATAACCAACTTGGGTATTTTATATTGAGACTTTATACAGACATTATTCTTTTAATTGGAATTCGATAGCATAAAATATCATGTTGGATGATATTAATTCCAACACTAGTATAACATCCAAATTTACATTACTATTTTTAAATTTTTCAATATATTTGTATTAAAGATTTTAAGCGGCGGGTTTTTTTAAACTATATATAAGGTTAGGTACTATCTTAAAGAATAATTATTATTTACCTTTCCACCGGCAGTCGCTTCGGCGCATACCAACGTCAAGCTAGAGCCTTCTTCCAAGACGAACGTATTCCTATACTTGGGAAGATTATGCCTTTTCGATGACAGCTGACAATACGAGTAACACGTTTCGGCCAGCAAAAAGTCAGGTATTGATAACAACGTTACAGCCAGAGCGGTCGAAACGGTTGCGGGCATACCAATCGATCTGAAAACATTATTTTTAATAATATTAATATAATTTATAATACTGTTGAAGTACGTCTATATATTATGTTTAAATAATGTAACGTATGAACTATATATTTTCAAAAAACAAAGTATTTTTGATTGAGTTATATTGTGGTATAGAGCAGGGCTTAAAATTTATAACTTTTCGTACTACACACTAAATTTGTAGTGCAATATTTTTGTTTGATAATATTTTAGTTAAAATGTATACAGCTATGATACCACATAATAATTTCAAAATATTAAGATTAGTCAACATTTAATAAAAAACCTTCAGCTTTAGCATCTTTTTCTTCAACGTACAGTTAATTATTAATAATTATAAACAATTCAAATTTAAAAAAATTGTATAATTCGAATACCTCATATTAATATATTATGTATTTCAAAAATAATTGTTAAAAATACAGACAACTGAGAATAATATAATATAAGTACTATAATCTATTTACTACTACACATTTTACTTTACGTACACACAATTTTAGGCCCTGGTCTGGAGACTAGAGCAGAGGTTCCCACTTAGAGTTATAACCCAAAAGGGAGTATACCTTTAAAATAATTATATATTTGTTTATTATTTTATATTTATATTACTTTATTAATTATTCCAACATTTTTCGTTCACAATATCATTTATGTCATTAGTTTTCGTTTATCTAAATCATTGGTTTATCTATGTAAAATATACCTATATCTATTACCCGAGTAAACGAGAATTTTCGAAATCTCTGGTCCATATAATCGCATACCTACATGCCATACGAGTGCCGTCGTCGAATCGAACGCGACAGGCAGCTCTCCGGTATCGTTTGCCCGCACATCCGTCACACGGGCCCCACGTATCCCAGTCGGTTCCCATTTGACGGACTTGTTCCGGAAACTTGTTCACGACCGACGTCAAGTACCGAGATTCGTACCGTATCCAGTCGGCCATCGAGTCGGCCGACACCGTGACTTCAGGTCCTCCGGGCAAAAGATCGAGAGCGAATACGACACCATTATTATTGCCGCCCAGACCGAAACACGAGTAACGACTGACGTCGGTAGAAGTCAAGTTCCGGATGACTAGCGATCGATCGGACGTCATGTACACCCGGTTCGACTCGACCGGGTCAGCCATGCCAAGTACGACTTCTTTCGTGTCACCGCCTGAGTGTCTATCAATGTGAAATGCGAAATCATTAGGATACAATTTATTGTAAAATGTAATGAATTTCAGCCTAGATATGACTAAAGAGAGCTTATTCAATTATAACTTATTTTTGGGATACATTCTACAAAATAATATAAATATTTTAACCAAACGAATAGAATATAAAAATAAAAAAGTAACGATCTAATCTAGCGATCAAAAGTTTTTCCGAGCACTTATGTTAGGTATCTGAGTGAAACGTTAATATTAGATTAACATTTTTTGATGATTTATAATTATGTAACCTATTGGAGAAAAACAATCAATGTTTTTATCTTTGCTAAAAGAAGGAGACGAAGATCCTTCAAAGCGTATAAAGTTGAATGATTCACAAGTTTAAAACTATCGGATTTTGTTACAAATAATTCCGGGAAACTATATACAACTATGCTCGTATATCTAGTAGATATTATCTACTGAGCAACCAAACCCTTTTTTGCGATTAATATTATTTTATATTTTTATATTTTTATCAAACCCACAAATTTTAAACCCGATTCGCACTAATGCGATATTGATCGCGTCCATTACATTACGTACCTAGGTATAGGTTATACCTGTGTGATGTGTACCAAAATCTAGCTTCCCCAGTGTCCCTTTCGCCGCAATAACGACACAGAAACGCGACAGCTGAGCCCAAAACCGCATCGACGATACGTACCCGGCTGATTGCGTCGTTCGGTTTCGACGACCAAGGTCTGTCCACGCACACTTCTCGAATTTGTTGGCAATCGTCACTGCGACCAGTCGACGAGACGATCGTGGCGGCGGCGGCGGCGGTGGCGACGACGACAAGTAACGTTTCGGTCATGTCGACGAATATTTATGATTATTTTTCGTATAAATATTTGTTGTTTTCATCATAATATTGTTATCGTACGAACTATAATAATTGTATAATATATGCAAATACGCATATATTATATTGTAGCGATGTGAGATGTGTGTGAATATCCGTTTTCTTGGCAACGGTCGTCGAGCGAACGTGATACGAATAATAGAACGCACGGGGTGTCATATTTTATCAAATACGAGTACAGGTTGTTTCGACCTGGTAGATAAATATTTTATAAAAAGAAAAAAACCATAGATAAGGTCAACGGACCCATCCAGGGACGGAGTGGCAACTAAAACTAGGCCGGGTGATTAAAGTTCATCCAAGCCACCAAATATTTTCCAATTTCCATATAAAAAAACAAAACAAAAATAGATTTTATATATTTAAATATTTTATGTAACTATAGTAACTTATTAATTATTTTAGGCGTTTATTTTTTAAAGAAAATTTACAATTTATCCTACATATAGTGTAAATGATATTATATTAATATTTGATAATATACCTACCTAATTGAATATTAAAAAATAATTACATGAAAAATGTATTACTAATATTAATTAAAGTAACCAAGAAGTAGTATAAATTTAAAATAATATTTTAAATAAATATTTGTATTTCTCACGCAATAAATTTATTTTAATTTCATTATCTATATAGCACTAAATTATTAATTATAATATGTGATTTTTTTTTTTATTTTATTATTATTTTCCGATAGTTTAATATTTATTGTATTATTATAATTATTTACATTTGTATATAACTTGAACAAATTCGAATAATGGTTGAATATGGTATTATAATATATCTGATATAAATATTAATTATCAGTAAACTAAAAAATTATAAATTTATAAATTTAATATTTGACACATTAAAATGTTTGATAAATTATTTCCTTTAGATTGGCTATCTTAAAATCTTAAATATTTAATATGTTTATTAATAAATATGTTTTTATTGTTTATTACCGTTAATGTTAATTTTATGTTCATTCTTTTGTCGCTTCCCATCATCACTATACACTATAATATTATGGATTACAATTATTATACTAATAATATTTTATTAAAGAATATAATATATAAGTTCAATTACATAATATAAGACAGGTAAAAACTTTAACATATACATACATATTATTATATTCTACAATAAGTACTAATGTACTATACACATACAAATATAATATAGTACATTTTAATAAGTAGTAACATTTATATTTATATTTTTACAATTATTTGCAATAAAATGTTAAACTCTTAGTAGGTTCTTCTACGACAATATACAGTGCACTAATAGTTTATACGATGAATCAAATATATTTCCGGTTATAACACAAATTACCTTTATAATTCTACTTCTCTTGATAGTGACTCATTATCACAATTCGTTACAGATACCCGTTATACTGCTGCGTAGAAGCTTTATTTTTATACTTAAGAATTAAGACCAATCTAGACCAATATACGGTTACCAAACATCGTTGTAAAAAACTTATGAAATACAAATTTTGAATATAAATTAAAATCTCGAACTTGTCTCATGTATTACCTACCTATCATTGTAATAAGCAATCCATGTCATACCTATATTACATATTGTTATCTTTTAGTATGTGTTAGTTTTTTATGTTCTCAACTAATCTTAAACTATGATGAAAACTTGACAGGTCGTATTATCTACTCCAATGGCTTAGATTAAAAAATTATTATTAAAGATACACGTCTATTTTATACGAATTGTAAATAGAGTTTCCCTAACCATAAATTATCATTGTTATTTATTATTTAATAAAATGTTATTTATACAAATGTGTAAGCATATTATATAAGTAGGTACATATAGGTACAATAATAAATGCACAAAAAAAAAAAAATAATAATAATAATAGGTGCACAAAGGAAAATATTTCTTCGAACTGATAAATTCCCAATAAGAAACGTGGAAATTTT
Organism: Eriosoma lanigerum; assembly: GCA_013282895.1. Taxonomy (NCBI): domain Eukaryota; kingdom Metazoa; phylum Arthropoda; class Insecta; order Hemiptera; family Aphididae; genus Eriosoma; species Eriosoma lanigerum. The sequence goes on from CM023357.1 coordinate 30,162,350, forward strand.
TTTCTTTCTTTTACCACTAAAACACGTACACCTGAAATAACTCTTTGTAAAAATTAATTGATATACCTACGTGAAAGCCATATTTGACAACGATAATAATCAAAAATACCTTTAAACTTATATTATACATGTGTTTATCAAAATGCAAATTATTAAACAAATTTAAAACATTTTATATTAAACATATGGTAATGTATTATACAAATATATTAATAATAATATTAACATTTACAAATGTATCAAATGTTGTGTTTGTGATCTATTATATTTTATTAGATATCTATATAATTTCATACTGAATATTTAAAGTATAAAAATATAAATTTTGAAATGCGTATATTAATTATTATGATATCCAAAAAAATGTATGTTATATTACTTTTTAAACACTTTACATCACGATCTACGTATTAAAATACAAAATGTTAATTTAGAATAAATGATATTGATTGATTATATCTGATTTCATCACATTATTATATTACGTATATTTATATATATTTATAATATATATTATATTTTGCATTATATTACATTTACCAATAACTTCAAACTCGACAGTGAATCCAAGAGTTAGATTAGGTTAGATTACGTATTTTAAAAACGTATAATGCAAATATTTTAATAAACATTAATTACTATCACGACTCACTGATTCAGATTATTTACTAATAGTCAATATTATACCTATAACCTACATATATATCATAAAAAATTATATTTGAAAATTAAAATAGAAGTGTATTACTGATGTAGTCTAAGTCCACTATTATAATACCTTTAAAAACAAAAAGTCGTAACTGTTTTGACAAACAAATGAAAAATTTAAAAACGTACAAATTATAAAAATTATATACCACTGCAGAGTGTATCTCGAAGATATGAAAAGTTTACATTGATATTATATTTAAAAATGTCAAATTGTTCATGGTAGATACACTCTATATATTACAACTTACTAATATACAATGTATCAATCGTTAAAGCATTAGAAAATAAAAAAAATAAAAAATAATATATAATCCAGCTAGAGTTCGTTACGATTTTAAAATTATTATTATTTGTTTCATGAAAAATATTAAATAGACATCATTAGATGAGACATCATTATTATATGTATATACGATTAAAATTTTTGTGTACATTTGTTTTTATCAATTTAGAACGATACGATGCGTGTATTTTGGACAGTGAGCGACCGGGATCCGATTGACAGACAATACACAGATGCGTTGAAATTGGGTAGCTCGTGGAAGGGTACTCAGAGTTTCCATCCGAAAGGACCAAAGTTTAGGCCAAACACAGATTACTACAAAAGATGGGACGTCACTATGGACAATGTAATTTCATGTTATCACTTGAGAAAAAAACATTTTATAACGAATAATGATTTAAATATTTTGTTAACTGATTATTTTTTATTATAGTTGTACTTAAAAGATAATATTGACACTTTGTATTGGTGCAAAATTTTCAAAGCGCCCAAGATTACCAAGAAAAACCATATTGTCGGGGTGAGTTAATGCTGCAGCAATAACCTAATTTTATATTTGTATGTTTGTTGTGAAAAATAAGATAATTTAGTAAGACTATATAAGTATAAACTCAGTGCTTGAAATAGAGGTGGGAGGACGTGTGGGGACGAAGTACCTCTTATTTTTTACAATTTTTTTAGCGTACCCCTTTTAATTTTTTGTAGTCTCAATGGGTTAGGTTAAATTCAATCATTACTAAGAATAATACTTTTTCCTAAGTATCATAGGCCCCCTTCTTTTATTTTTCATAAATAAAAATTAATTTATCTAAATATATCTGTATATCTCAACAATCAATAAATATTAATATTATATCGTTACAATATTTATACTTTATTAATTTTTCTATTTAATAATCTATATTTTCACTCATCAACAATTCAACATTAATATTCCTCCTCGATCCACTCGTTTCCATACTCCATTTCATATATCCCATTCATGCACAGATTACGCTCGACCATTCCCCTATCACGCGCTTTACGAGGACCGCTAGTCCGCCAATAATGACATCTGAAATTCCTCTTATTGGCAATTACCTGTTTAATTTTGTAATTATGTATTGTCAAACGTGTATTTATTTTAGTCTAAATATCTTATAATTTAATATCAATCAATGTTCAAATGTTTATAACTATGGCTAGGATTTTGTAGCATTTGCATTTTCTTTCATAGTACTCCAGGACATGACTAATCAAAAACATAATTCGTTCATCACAGAATTCAAATATGTAATTTTGTTTTTGTTTTTTTTTTTTTGCATTTTCTTATGATATTCGTAAATAAATGCTTTTTTGGTACTTTTTGTCAGTTAGCTTTTTAATTAGTTTTTGTTAACTATACGCATATTTAACATTTTTAGAACATTTACGTACATATTTATCTAAATTATAATTTATTTTAATTGTATTATTATTTATTATGTATATTTCGTGATTTCGTAATGAAATTCTTGATTTTGTCAAAGTGATTACCGAGTGGGGAGTAGTGGTTACGTCGTGATATATTGACTGTCTGGACTTCAGACGCAATAAACTGTTTAGTTCTAAGAATTAATCGATGTGTACATATAAAAATGTGTTTAATAAATTATTTGTTGATATTAAAAATATTTTTTAGCTAAACTTAAAAATGTTCGTCTTTTTTAGTTGCATTTTCCTGGTTAAAATATTTTTTTTTTTTTTTAGCATTATTGGCAATTTTTTAATTCCTTTATTGTGGGTTTTTAGTGCTTCATTTTCCTAGTCATATTTATAACCTATACCTATGTACCTTACTCATTTTATCTTGGTATTGTACCGTAAATATAATAATAAAATATATGAATATTGAATATTATATTATGCTCGTCTGTCACAGTTTGTGCCTTTGCTGAACGCCGACACCCAACGTCTCATTCACCACATGATCCTGTACGAATGCGACGGTGGTCCGGACGTCATGGAAAAGTACGCGACGCTAAAGGGTGCTCAGTGTTACGGCACCGGCATGCCCGAAGACTGGAACAAGTGCGTGTCTCCGGTGGTCACGTGGGCGATGGGATCGGACGGACAGTTTTTGCCAGACCACATTGGAGTGCCAATCGACGGACGGGACGTGTATTACATGTTGGAGGTTCACTACGACAATCCCACGTTGAGAAAAGGTATTGTTAATATAATATGTTTTAAACTTATAACGTATTTTCGTCTTTTGTCGGCATCAGGGATTTGTATTTGAGTTAACCCGAACCCGGATTAATCCAAAGACCGAATAAATTTGCCAAATTAAATATTATTCTCATACGTTATGTTGTATGAATTGCAGTGCTTGAATCGGAGGGACGGAGTACCTTTTCGTTTTTAAAAAAAAATTTAGCGTACCCTTTCTAATGTTTCGAAGTCCCCGCGGGTGAGGTTGAATTGAATCGTAGCAAGGGATAATATTTTTTCTTTAGTCTCATAGCCTCCCTTTTTTTATTTTTCCGATTCTAACACTGATGAATTACATGCGATGAATGCAATTTTAGTATCAGTTTATAGTTTATAGTTTGTAGCATAATTTTTAATTAATAAAGGGTCTAAATATCCAAGGTAGGCAACTGATTTAATTTATACTATATGCACTCGTATTTTAACCAATAATCCAATATTAACACAAATAGTAATGGTTATGAGTATACCCAAATGTCCTGCCACATTTTTTACTTTAGTGTAACGCCTGTAATTATTTTGTGCAAAGCCCATGGTTGAGATTGTTTATTAAATACTATTTTTCCTTTAAATCAAACAAAAAAACTTTGTGTTTTTTACATCACGTAGATATTATTTGATACATAATATTTTTTTTTTCTAATCAGACCTAATTAACTTCTGCGTTTGATTATATTTTGTATTGTAGAACCTATTTTGTTTGTAATATTATATGTTGTAAAATTAAAATTTATAATAAATATTTTTATTCTACGATTTACTTCCCAAATAAATGCAGTCTACTACACTGTTCCTACACCTGTATAGATTTCGATCACCTACATTTCCACCATCAGCTATCTTCATATCACTCTCAGTTCCATCTTCCATCTATCCACCTCTTCATTGGCCTTTCATTATTCTCTCCTCATCCTACCTTCTACATTAATTTCCTTAACAACTCTCACTGCATCTAAATCATCTCTCCTATAACATGCCCAAACCATCTTATAGCCATATTTATGATATTTATGCAACCATGTGGCTACTTATCTTATATAATATAGGGGTTGAATATATATTATACTCGTATATATAAATTTTAATGTTTTTATAAAGTACAATTTAAAAGAAAATATAAAGAACTTATACTATAAGAAAGTATATATACTTTGACAAATTATAAAATTCGATTCAAATAATTTGCGCTAAATATGAGCTTTATACCTTTATTTTTCATACTTCGCTATTTTTCGCAATAATTTCAAATTAAATTATAATATTTTTATATATTATTTTCATCTTAAAATCTTTAAGGTATACTTTATCAGTGTTACTACATGCCAAAAAAATTACTAGATATTTAGACTAAATATACGTTTTCAAGTTGTATATAATCTCATAAAATCATTTTCAATAATAGTTACATGATGCGTGATAACGATGATAAACTTAATTTTTATAAGATTAATAAGATAACTGCATATTTAAGTATTAGGTACCTATCATTGTAGTTTATTATTATCACATATTATTTGTATTTTCTCATTAATAAACGATTTAACTATAATTGGTTTCTATCCGTATATTTTATTTTGTTTTATTAATATTTGATTATTTACATGTTTCGGTTATTGCATAATATATGAATTTTAATTCGTTTTTTTAATAATACAGTAATGGACAACTCGGGTGTCAGAATATTCTACACGGAACATCTACGAGCAAACGACGCGGGAGTCATGGCCGTGGGCATGGCTGTGTCACCGATGCACATAGTGCCGCCCAGACAGCTTTCCTACAGGACAGCCAGCCTGTGCGACAAAGACTGCACGAACGTCATATTCCCGGAACGGGGCATAAAAATCACATCCGTCCTGTTGCACGCCCATCTGGCATCCAGACAGCTCAAGCTACGGCACATCCGACACGACCAAGAAATGGCCAACATTGCAAGGGTATATTTATTGATTTTATTTTATTATTTCTAAATACAGTGCACTGGTTTCACTTTCCTTTGAGTTCACGACCCAGAACTTAAGGTAATAAGAACTGGCGTAAAAAGAGTTTTATCGAAAAAACAGATTTTACCTATATACTAACCATTTACAGGACGATCACTACGACTATAACTATCAACAAGCAAGGGAGCTGACCAAAGAAGTCACCGTGTACCCCGGAGACGAGCTGATCACGGAATGCGTCTACAACACAGAAGACCGCCCACAACTAACACACGTAAGATATACATTATTTTTACATAGTACTACTCAATATTCGTATAGGTACCTTCAGGACCGTAGCTAGTCGCCGGCAAGAGGACTTTCGCCGAGAGGAATAAAATTTTTCGTTACTATATAAACGTACATAGAAAGTTTAACACGTGAAATCATGGTTTTAATAATATTATAACACATATGTAATTATAAAATCAATGTGTTTTAATTTTAATTCATAATCTATTATACACGATTGCCAGGGGCGCTGTTACCTCTTGCTACGGCCCTGGGTACGTTACACTCTATTGTACTATACATTATTTATTTTAAAAAAAAAAAATACAACAATCTTATTTTTTACAATTAGGGAATTTATACTTTAGAGGCTCTTTGAGTCATCAACACCTCCACTCCATCGGAATTATATTCGAGTATTTTATTTTATATGCCTACCAATTTGTTTTTAATTTACTCTTAAACTTAACTGTAACAACATTAACTCTTATGCTTTATAAACTACCTAAAACACATGAAGTACTGAGTGTAGTGAAATAGAGGTTGTTATTGTGCGTTTTGCTTTTTTGATTGGATAACCATCACATATTCTGATATTCATTATCTATGATAATTGATCGCTGATCGCATACCAATAACAGAGCAGACATCAAATGCGGCACCCTTATTGGTCGAACGATATAGTTATCGACTATGAGATTATATTAATAATATTTATATTATTATCAGTCTTGTAAAAAATACTTTTGAAAAAGTATTTTATAAATGCTTTCAAAATTTTAAAGTATTTGAATAAAAATACTCTTTCGTTAATATTAAATATGTTAAATAGTGTTTAAAAAAATAAAAAATATCTACTAAGTTTACCCAATTGATTATAACTAATAGTTACTTTACATGAAAAATACTTGTTATTTTCATAATCTTCAATCCTAATATACATTGCTAAAAGATGGCAAGGAAATGTGTAAAAATTATGAATTTTTCATAGTAGCTTAATTTTATAACGTATAAAAATAAAATTCAAAGAAAAAATTTTTATCGGTGCCTATTTTAATACAAGTATTTTTTTTTCGTATAAAATAGTCTTAAAATGTATTAAAAATACTAAAAAAATACTTTAAAAAAAATGTATTTAAATACTAATATTCAAATACTTTACAAGACTGATTATTATATAAATTAATTTTCACTTGATAAATATAATATAATCAGACATTGTAACCTAATTGAACAACGAGGATACCATATCCGGCCAGAGTTCAAGTATATTTTTTCCACAATTTTTTTTTTTTAACGTGTCTTTATTCTTGTAAATTTATTCGTGGTGGTTTTTCATAACAAATCGGAATTATTTTTCGATTTATGGAGCGTAGCGACGAGTATCAAACACGCAGGCAGTACTTACCTATCCGAATTCAAATCTGAAATATAATAATACTGATAATATGTTATACGAGTATCAATACACGATATAAAAATATCAATTAAAAATAGCGCTAAATTTGAATTAGTCCAATGAGAACGTTTCTAAAAGGCGCTTAGTTTGTATTAGACCAATAGGGACGTTTTATTTGATGCCCTCTAGGGTTTCTCATAAGGCTTACCGTTACCACAGTTAATGTTGTTTATTTTTATTCCACAGGGCGGTTATTCCACCAAACAAGAGATGTGCTTGGCGTTCATCACGTACTATCCGCGAACGCCGTTGGCGAGTTGTTTTAGTATGACACCTGTGCCATTCTTCTTTGAGACGTTTGGTGTCCAACAGTTTTTAGACTATAACATGGAAGGCGTAGAAAAAATATTTCTAAGACTAGCTGACAGCACGTGAGTATTTCCTATATTCACACTTCATTAAAATACTTTTTAAACTACTATTTTGAATTATTTTTAAATCATTTATTTAAATTGTAGAATATTAAATTTAATTTTACCTTTGAACTTTGCCACCTGTTTTAGATTTTGTATTATTATTTATACAGATACAGAACATGTTTATTTTCATTTATTTTTTATATTATAAAACGGCAAGGGAGGTGGGGAGGGTTTCGGCTTTATGAAAGCTTCTAAAAAAAATCTAAACCCCCCTTTATAAATTGTAAGACGTGAGTTAATTCTAAATTATTTTACCAACATTAGCCAATAATTAAGTGACATAAAACTATAATATTTATCAAGTTAAATTTTAATAATGTTAATTTACCTATATCGTTGTTACGTCATATAAAACATATTATATTATTGTTTATCATTTTTTTAAGGACCACCAAAAAGCCGGCTCCCACTATGCAGTCCACAACAACATCACACATTACGTCTGCTGTTCTAACATTTGATAACGCCAAAACATTAGACGAACTCAACCAGGCGCACATATCATACTTGATGAAACAACCATCTTTTACGATTGAGGATGACAATGAACCGAATATGTTCAAAGACTTGGAAATCATGGAACCCATTGAATTCCAAAACAAGTCATTCCAGCAGCATTTGGATAACTTACCATGGGAAGACAGCTTATTGACTAAGAGTATTGAAAGGAGACTGATTAATGGCAAACATATGACATTTTGTCGGTTACACAATGACACATTGGCTTTGGTAAGTGTTCTGACTGTATAGGTTATGTACAGTACCTAGAAACAGTATTAATGTCCCCCCAATTTCGTGAATATGCAACACAATATAAAGTTTATGTGTTCAAAATAAGTTATAATAAATCTAGTTTTAATTAATCATCGAATAAAATTCACTACAATATTTACTTAAGAATTATTATAATCATTGTAAATAAAAATCATACTTGGGTATTAGAAAAACTCATAGTAGGTATCAATACATATAATTGCACTTTTAAATTTAAATTATTAGGCAGATTATAACAAAAGTAAAATGTATCTTTAGAATTATAACAATTACTTATACAATAGGTAACAATATTAAATACATTTAAAATATTAATTTTCAGATGATGAATACATACATGTTTCCCAACTTCACAGCATACAGTGAGCCAAAAGAAGTCGCATGCGTGCCACTATCAAACAAATTTCAAAATGCTGCCTTGATCATGCATAGTTCCTACTTATTGATTATATTGAGTATCGCACTGATTTTTATTATTGTTTAGGAACAATAATTATTTATTAATAGTAAATAATAACCTCTCACATGTTGTGGTCTAGTTCATAGATTTAAGTACATTTTACCAAAGTCAAATTTTTGTACATATTTAATTTGTAGTTTGTAGTTTTATTTTATTTAATTTTTTTTTAATTATAATTTTTAATTTTGTATATTATTATACATAATAATTGTATTTAAAAATGATAAATTGAAAATGTTTGTTCTTTATTTCCCAAAAATTTACAATTAGTACTCGATAGAAATTTTGTTTTCTAAATTATCTACAGCCTATAAATTTATATTTAATTATTTAATATATTATATAATATTAGAGAACATTATGAGGTAAAAAAAAATCTTATGATCTCATTTTCAATCAAATCATAATGTAATTGACATTTAAAAAGATAATTTTTTAAGTACCTATAATATTTCTACATTTATAATATATTTTGAAAAATTGGTGGAAAAATATTGAAAGTATAGAATTTGAAGAAGTAAATACTAAACAAAGTGAAGATAATTTATAGAATTATAATATTTTTAAAACATATGCATAGTACACAATTCTTAAGTTGTAAAAATTATAAATTATAATAAAATTTATTTTCTTATGAAAATACAAAATTAGTAAAGCTCGTATAAAACAAAAGTCTGAAGACTTTATGATAGAAAAATATTTTTAACAATAAATAAAATATATTTTAATACATTTTTTTTAATGTTATTAATAACCTGGGAATAAAACAAACTTTAAATATAGCATGATATTTAATTTTGTTCTACATAAATATTTTTATTGTGTAGCAATATAATATTTAACAGTGTTTATATATTGTATTGTTTACGTCAATATATATATATACCTGTTGCAAAATGAATCAATTGTTTAAATTGGTCATTTAAACAAATTAATTGTAATTCTGTTAATTCACAAGCAACACACAAATTGAAAAACCTTCAAAAGAAACTATTAATAAAATAATTTAAACAAAATTAAAACATACAAACAATTAAGTTTTAACAACAACTTTATTATCATTTTGTTGTGTCTGGTGAGTATCAGGTAATACTTCAGAACTAATAAGTAACATTTTAACTAAACCATCTATAGCTAACATTTTCTTAGTCAATAATATTTCATTTTCAATAACTGTATGAAGTTTTGTCAGCAGTGCACGAACTTCAAGGGAGCATGTGTCAAACGAATCCCAATAACAGTCTATAACATGAAAATACTTAATAAATATAAAATTTATAATAGGTTGATTAAAATATAAATATAAAATGGTATAGTTAGATGAATACAAAGTAAATTTACATATAGTTTTTTACTTAGTTATTCACTTTAAGAGCGGTATTCAGTGGCAATGCATTATCGTCAGCCACTATTAGGCGTCTCCCTCAAGCTTGGATTAAGATAATTTGTTCTAATATAAAAAAATGTTCATAAAGTATAATTTAATTTAAATTTTAAAAAACTACAAAGTTGAAATGTTTTGTTGCTTTTACTTGTCAAATTCAATAAATCATTTCTATACTCATAATTTATACAATTTAATACTGATATAAAAAAATTACTGGTATAAAATTTAAGATCTCTAAAAATCTCAAGTCTGTTGAGGCCCAGAGACCTTAATCTAGGCGTGGTCACCTTTTCCTAGTCGACTACCTGTTAGCATTCATTACTTATAGAGCTGCATTTGGTAGCGCCAAATAGGTATACTAATATATCACACAGTACCCCATACCTCCATACATGACAGTCATTTTATATAGGCACAATATTAATTTTAAATTATGTTTACACGTTGATTGTCGATACTATAATAATGCTACGATCCTGCAAAACGAAAGCAAAGAATGAAACTACGCCCTTGGGAGGAAGTTGGCTGCTGACTACCACTCTTAAAGTGAACAGAGTATAATTAACTAGTATGTGCAAAAGCAATAACCAATTTCAATAAAAATATTTTTATTTAATTTATATAAATTATTTAAATTAATAATTGTTCAAATGAATTAAACTGTAAGAGTAACTGCTAAATATATATTCAATTGTGATTATATGAGTGATTAATATACATCCAGTAATCAAATCAATCCCACTTATGAAAATAATTAATTACAATAAACTTGAAAACAGACTGAAATTTAAGTAAATATTGTTTTAATTAAATTAAATTTTGTATAAAATATATTTATACAATTCTGAATGTAACTAATTTCATGATTTTAATTAAATGTATGATAAAACTAAAATTACAAACAATAATTTAAAGTGTATGTTTTTTAATTACATATTATTTAATACATTAACAATATTATTATTAAAAAAGTAAACTTACCAATAATTGTAGTAGCAACATGTGTCAAGGTTTTAGATAACTTTCTAACTCCAATATATCGAACAATAAAATTCAAAAGAAATGCAAGTTGTTTTGAATTTCTATTAGATATTGCTTGTTTTAATCCATTTCTCCTAAAGATAATTAATTAACCAATACAAATTATTCTATGCTTAATATAAAAATTGTAAATAGTTAAATTTAATTTTATGTAAATATTTATTTTAAAATAAATTAAAATTATTATTATAAAAATAATCAAAAAATATAGAGCAACATAGGCTAATGTTGTAGTAGAAGATAAGCTTATGCCATGAAAAATTATCAATTCATGTTGGTGATTTACATCAATATATTAATCTAGGTAAAAATTAGCATGGAAGTAATTTTTAGTAAAAAATGACTATTATATAGAAATATTCAAACATTATATTTATAATTAAAATTAGTAATTTAAAAAGTTATTATAATTTGTTTTAATATTTTTATTTTATATATATTATATGATAATGAAATAATAAATAAGAATCGAAAAGACTCAACTAATCTAAAACACAAATTAAAATTTTTTACAGATTTTATATATATTTTATAATAGAAATAAGAAAAAATTTATAATGTAAAATTTGGGCATTCTTTATATGGACTTCTTACCTACTATACACTTTTTTCCTAGACAAGTTTATCAGATACAGTAATTTATAAAATAAAAATTTACTTTAATTAGTATAATATAGACTATTTTTATTAATATTCAATATATAATTCATAATATAAATTAAAAATGTTAGTATCCTAACAAATGTGTGCAAAATAACAAAATTTATTATAAATTATAATCTTCATTCTAGAGATTTTTTTAAAAACTCAATTTTAAATAGTATTCTTCCTATTCCTGAGGCAACATTATTTTATTATCAAGTCAATGAAATATAATATTAATAATATTACATTTAATTAATAAACTTATTTATTATTTAATAATTAAACAAATTATTGTTTATGTGCACAAATACATTATTTTTACTGATTAGTGTTTATACTATACAAATTGTTATGTATTACAGCAGAGCAAATATTTTAATTATTAATAAAATAATTATTTACCTGCATAATTCATCAAACACATAAACTGTTATATGAGGTTTTTTGAAAGCAACAGCATGAACTAAAACCAAATCTAACGCTTGGCTATAGTTAAATTTTCTTAAAGCATTATCAAACTTGCTCATTTGGTCTGGTTGCATGATTGGCACAGACATATCAATACCATCAGATTGAACAATTGCTGCAGCCCTAGCTTGTCTTCTTTTATTTTCAACTTTATGTTTCACAGATGTATCACGTTTAGTTATATTTACTATACCATCCACTGTTCCTGCTACGATTGTTTTATCGTCTCTCTAATATTATATTCATAATTCATAAAATATTAATATAATTTGTAAAAAGTAAACCTATTATTATATTCATATATTAGTAATAAATACTATAATATTAAATACTTACACTAATATCAATACTAAGAACTGCACTAGGATAAGTAATATCATGCGATAGTTGGAATGTTGATACATCATAAATTTTAACATGTTTGTCCAATGAAGCAGTTACAATAGCTGTACCTTGCTTAGCCAAGCATAGTGCAGTTACTGTTTTATGATTTTGTGTAAGTTTTGCTAATAATTTACCAGCCAAAACATCCCATATGCGAACTTCCGTACCTCCTAAAATACATTTAACATATTATATATTCGTTTTATATACCTAATATGTAAATAATTTATTACTTTACTATAGTAGTAAAATGAATAGAAATTTTAAAAATTATAATAATAAAATAAAAAGGGCCGGACTTGGCCGAGTGACTAAACAGTTTCAACTAGTTTAACTGTTGGGTAGCCATAGATTTTTTAAGCAAGGTGGAGACTTGTCTTAGGTACAATCTAGCCACAATTAACTGAAATAGTACAATCATTTGGTTAACTTAAACATAATGTTATAGTCATCATATCCGACTATATTGTATAATGATTGTTACCAGCCGGGTAGCATATCATGTTGTTTGAAGGGAATATAAGAGAATGTAAGACTATTTATTTTACAAGAATAAAAATAAAATGTACACATTACCAGCAGATATAAGTAGACTTCCAGAAGGTAAAAACATTAAGCTTTCAACAGGAGCTTCGTGATCAACAGCCATAGTTACAGATTTAGTTCTTGAATCAAACATATTAATTTTTTTGTCATAACCTCCAGAAACAACGATACTTTCAGATATTGGTGAGACACATCCAGCTCTGATATAGTCCTAAATAAACAAACATTAGATTATACTACTATATTATGAAGTTTCAACAGAATAAAACTTTATTATAGATTATTATCCAACATAAATCACTACCCAATAATTTATATACATAATATATAAACTTGTTTTTACGTATGTGAATAATATTATAGTTGTGGGAATGAACAATGAGCATTAATTGTTATGTACCAAGTGAAAAATTTTGATAATAGTTTTTTGATCTTTGATTTTGATTGATCATCAATCAACAATTTCTTTTTAAATTATCAAATTATTTATATGGGGGTATTAGTTCAGTACCAATAGCTAAGCAGTGAGTATATAAATAAGATCGCAAGACCTAGCACTTACTTATCCTGCCCATGACTTTAAGGAACACTATTTGATTTAAAAACTTAATTTTACATTTCATTATTCTTACTATGACATGGTATAAATTTGAATTATAAATTTTAGTACAAATATAATTTATTGGATTTTATGAATAAATAAATTTTAAATTCAATAACATAAGTAAATTAATAATTTGATTCAATTTATAAAAGGAAAATTTAAAGTAAAAAAAAATATACTTTTTATTTTAAAAAAATGCTTTATTAATTTAAGTTCATATAATATTTAAAACCATTGGGTAATCATCATAACGTAATTTACATCTTAATTTATGTCAGATATATCAAAATATCAAATTATTCATAATACAATATCATTAATCAGAAGAAAACTTAGAAATAATTACTGTATGGTATCCTTCATAATGACCACTTATTTGTTGACTACTTATATCCCATAAAGAAACAGTTTTATCATCTGAAAAACTTGCAATATGATGTCCGTCTCTGGTAAAAAATGTACGGTGTACCGCTCTAAAAAAAATAAAATTAAACATTAAAACGTAAATATATTAGAAAATTAAAAAATTAACTAACGCCTTATGTCCTTTGAACTGTCTCAGCATAGACTTTGTATTAACTTCAAATAATCGCACTACTGATTCTTCACCACCAGCACATAATAACTGACCATCTGTACGAAATGTTGCACCATAAGCTGCTTCTTTAAATTTATTAAGATTTTTTGTTACAACTTTTGTAACGGGATTATAAACTTGAACCTTAAATAAAAAATAATATTTAAAAAGTAAAATAATAAGATGATATTTATTAGATGAAATACTTACTCGTGCTGAACATGAAATTGCAAAATGATAAGGTGTCCGTCGTGAAAAATGGACATAATCTATAGGGCCAAATTCTTTGACCAATACTGGACTCTAAAAAATTTAAATAATCAATCCAATGTAGGAACTTTTTTACAGGTTTGATATATTTTATACTTACAGTAAGTTTTTTCCAATAAGAATCTTCAACTGTGTATGATTCGCTTGGACGAGCAAAAGGTTTAACAAATGATTTTTTAAAAGAAGTCATTTTGTTTAATATCTATCAAGAAACAAACATAATATTATGTAGATAGTAGATACACCGACATACAATGTATATGTAATAATTATTATTTATTCTAGTTAGATATTCTCCTTAAACTGAGAAGGAGGACAACAAATAAATAACTAAATATTAAACAAGGTAATAAATATTTTGAATTTTTATCAAAAATCGAAACATGTTAAAATGAGTAGTAACCTCAAAAATTTACTTTTTGTAGATAAGAAAGTAGTTAATCATTTTGTATTCATCAGTGTAGCCAGTAAATTAAATCGTTATTATTCCTATACCGGTTAGTTATACCTATCCCGTTTTTATAGAAATTACAAGCACTAGCACTTTTT
The DNA here is from genome assembly GCA_013282895.1 of Eriosoma lanigerum. Classification (NCBI taxonomy): domain Eukaryota; kingdom Metazoa; phylum Arthropoda; class Insecta; order Hemiptera; family Aphididae; genus Eriosoma; species Eriosoma lanigerum. The sequence goes on from CM023357.1 coordinate 30,177,372, forward strand.
CTATGCTTACAAGTACACCTTCTTAATTACAAGAAATAATAATACCCATGTGTGCACGACTATGCACCATGCAGGTAATAACTAATTAGTAAACAATTTATGAAAAATAAAATAATTATGATACGTAATAATTAATAATATAATATAATGTTATATGATATTATATTATGTAGGTAATAATAATATGTACTTACCATTATTATTATTATTATTATTAAATTCGTGTCAAACAACCACACCACACAATCACAGATACTATGTACAAACATCATAGGCATATAAACATATAAGCATAAAATAAAAAAATAAAAATATATATAAAATGTAAATGTAAAATACACAGGGGCGCATTTAGGGTGGGGCAAAGGTGGCAATTGCCCCCGGCGGCAAATTTATAAAGGCGGCAGTTATTGTACATATTTATAAAAAAATAATAATGTTTATGACACGAAACGCATTGTATATTAGTATTATATAAAACTTATAATTTGTGAATGATATCTAATAAATTTTCATATATTAATTATTTGTAATTTTTTGGTGGGGTAGGGCGGCAAAAATTTGTTGCCCCGGGGCGCAAATTCTTATGACGCGCCCCTGAAAACACAAACAAGAGACCAAAACTGTCAATCCAATAAACGAGTAAATATAAATATAAATATAAAACAAAACAAACAAAAACACGAGTCATAATAAATAACATCAAATAAATTGGACGCTAATTATTAAATTTTCCCTACCCAATGTTTTACCACTTTGGTTGCATGCTTTGTCACTGTTATGAGATCAAAAGTAGTGCAATTTGTAGGCCATTTTGGGCAGATCAAGAGGTGGCTCATTGTATGTTTATCTCCGCAGTCGTATTTTGTACTTACTATAATATATTATGTATTAGACTATTAGCCAAACAGATACTAATTAATTATTTATTTTTCTAAAATAATAATTCAAAAGATTATAACTTATAAAATGGGTTCATGTAGGTACACGGGATCGGTGGTTCAAAATAATGGTAGTTTACTGACTTTCTGAGGAGCACATGACAAATAAGATTAAGTGTGGATGGAAGCGTCAAGTGTTTTGTGTAATAAGATTGAAAGGTATCTAGTATAACTTATAAGTTATAATGCAGTAAGTAAGGCAATGTTTTATGGATCTTATGGAGTGTTGGGGCAACGAAAAAAAAATGAGAACAGAAAATTAGTGTATATAGGAGATGAGAATGCTAAGATGGATGTGTGGAGTGACTAGGGAGGGCAGAATAATACATATAGGGAAATTTAGGAGTCTCTCAATTGTGGACGAAATGGGAAAGAATAGGCTGAGATGGTTTGGATATGTTATAATTATAAGGAGAGATAATTCAGAGACAATGAGTGAAAATGACTATAGAAAGTAAAAGAGGAGAGGAAAACCGAAGAAGAGGTGGTTAGATAGAATAGAGAGTGATTTAAAGATTGATGATAGCTGGTGTGAATGGCCACAAGATGTATGTGATCTAAATTTCTGGAGGTATAGTCGAAGAAGAAATAAAATAATATAAGAATAATAATAAACTATTTTTATTATTAATTTTTCATTAATACCTAATAATTATTATTTATATACCTAATTTCCCTATTTCACAGGTACATTAGATACCTACATTAGATACCTTATAATTAAATTAATTTTTTTAATAAAGGAAAATATGTAGGTAAACATGTATTAACGTTAATTATTTATATTATAAATAATATTGATTATTAATAAATAATAATACTGATTAGTGATTAGTCCGATTTACTATATAGTAGGTACCTATATATAGAACATATAAAACATTAAAACTATAATATAATAGTTTAAATAACGTTGATGTTATTTAACTTGGCATCCCAAACTTTGACTATGACAAAATAGAATATTTTATCTATAACTTATAGAGTTAGGTAGGTATATTATAAAATCAATGGTAAGACGTATTTTTTATGAATAACTCAAAAAATAGTGGTGTACGTGAGACGTGACTTAGTGACTATATTTATTCTTTATTGTTGACTCATCTTACATACAGAATCAAATACACTTAAGATATTTTAGTATTTAGACCAGTTAGACAACTAAAATATACCTACCGTTTGTACAGGTTTAGAATTAAACAACTTATTTTCATATTATTGTTCCTGGATTATATTATAGGTATAGTAACGACGTACAGTATAAATCATGTACCTACAGTATTAATCATACACACGACATTATATTGAATTCCTTTCTTTAATGGGGTTTAAATACGTTAAACATATCGTCGGTCTTAAGATTTTTTTAACTAAAAATATCTTAAACAAAATGAATAAACACATGCTGAGTGCTGACCCAATTATCATCAATAAAATAATACAACTACTTATATTATATTATCTAGGTATTAAGTATACCTAATATCGTAATCATAATAAATCTAGCTAATATAATATGCTAATAAATATTAATCGGATGACAAATTTTTATACCTTGAGAAACTTTTTTCTATCACGGAAAAAAAAATATAGTTTAATCAAGCATACTTATTCAAACATTTCAAACTACTATATTTAGTTAAAATACGGCCAATAGTAGGATTATACTTTTAATTAACACAAATATAATTTAATAGCTAAAATTGAATTTATAATAATTCTAAATAAATATATTTTATTGTTTGAATTTTAGTTGTATAGTCCTAAATTCCTAACATAAAAAATATAAATATGTCTATAAAATATTACTTTTATTATTATTAGATGATGAGATTGTACTCAAATATATGATAGTTGAACAATGTATATGGTTGTGGACAGGCTGCTTATAATAATTAGTAATAATGAAACTAATAAGAAATGTAAAATTAATATTATGAAATCACCTTATAAATATCGTGAAATAAATAATTTGTATGTCATTTAAAAAAATGTCCCAATCATTAAAAAAAAAAAAAAAACCTATCAAATTTAGAGCTCTAAATTAATAAAACTTACCAGAAGCATCTTTTTTGATGACCATGACTAAAAATAAAATTGATATTAGTAATATTATTTTACCACTTGTTTTAGATTTTGTATTATAATGTAGACAGATACAGAACATGTCTAATTAAATTTTTTGTAATTTATTTTTTATATACTAAAAAACTAGGGTGTTCATCAACATTAAATCTTCTACAAAAAATCTGAACCTCCTTTTATAAATTTCTTAATACACCTCTGTAACTTAAGAACATAATATAAACATAACAATATTTATTCACTTGAATTACTAGTAAAACCTTAAAGGCTTAAACGTTGTATAAAGTACAAATAATAAAACTAAAAACAATTGCCTAATTTCTCTATTTTTTAAATAAAATATGGTGATGCATAATATATTTAATATCTGAAAAAAACAATATACATCCATATTTAGTTTATAATTGCATTATCCAGCTATAAATATACTACATGAACTAATGGCTACACTTTTAAATTTTTAATATGCTTATCTACTTTATTTCTCAACGTTAAAAACCTTGCAAGACGATCAACCTGTAAGTAGATATATTATATTCATATTAGAGTAGGGTATATCATGAATATTTGACAAATTCACATTAATATTAAATGAAAAAATATCTACTGTTCGTGATATGATCTGTAATTTATAATCGTTAATTCGTAATAATATATATAGGAGTAATGAGTTTATAACGTAATTTTTTTAATTTTTCGCCATTTTTTGATAGTATTTCTTTTCCCTAGAAAAAGTTTTTGAGAAATTCGAAAAATTATATAATAAAGTACCAATTATATGCAATTTTATAATGAAAACATACCCTATTTGTGATAATCGGATCATTATTTCTGCCCAAAATCGTGTTTTCAGACATTAAAAAAAATATATATTGTAAATAATAATGTATTCTTCGCTTCGCTCAGAATCTAAGATAATAAATATAAATATTAAAAAAGTGGGAAGGTCGATTATAGACGTTCCTCCTTCGTCCCTTCGGTCCTCGGAGAAATTAGTGGTTTATTATACTCTTAAGATTTGAATACAATGATATTGCATTAGAAAATACGATTTCTGACGAAACTCAATATATTACAATATACTATACTGATAATCCATTCCAAAATTTTATCACGTGTGTAAATTATGAATATAAATATTTAAAATAAATTTCAAGTTCCTACGATCTAAACTTAATTAGTTATCATGAAATAAAATAATGAAACCGTAATTTTGCCGATTTTAAAAACTTTTACTTTAGAAGCTTATAAAAAAAATGTCATTCACGATTATCAAAATATTTTGTAAAAATATTAAGTAGTATATGTCTAAACTTCGATACAATTTTCAAACCAATAAACCAAAAATTGCTAGAAATATTGAACATTTTTGGAAAAAGAGTTAAAACTCTATACTTAGCCGGATAATCAACCAATCGCTTCCAAATTTTTAATTGTAATCAAGTACACCTAAGAAAATACTCAACAAATTTTCTAGTCCCTACAATCAAAACTCAATTAGTTATCACGAAATTAAAAAAATTAAAATACAGAAACCGTAATTTTGCCGATTTTCCGTCATTTTTCGGTAGTTTTTCTCCTACCGAGGAAAAACTTTTGAGAAATTCGAAAAAATGAGCTAAATAATGTATCAACTAGACGCGATTTGCTACCGAAAGCATACCCTACTTGTGATAATCGGACTATTATTTCTACCCGTAAAAGTGTCTTCATACCAAAAAAAAAAAACTACTTTGTAAAACCAATACATACCTTCGCTCAGAATCTAATATTGTTATTAATTATGTTAGGAAAGAATGGAGGTCCCGTGAAATAATTTCATTCCCGCTTTCTAGACAATTCCGCCCCTTATCTCTATGATTATTAATTGTTAATTGACATTGAATAGGTTATAGCCTTGTATTAGGAATACGAATAATATTATATATATTTATACATACATACAGTTGTTAATCGTTTTAAGATCGTTATTTTTGAATGAAAAATGTACCCAACACCTAGGTAATATAATAGTTTTACTTGTTTATATGAATGAACTTTTTACGTATCGCTAATTCATTTAATTATTTAGCCATCTGTTTACAGTTTTCAAAGAAATTTGCTTAAGAAGACGCGTACTCATTATGAAATTACATGCACACCACGTTACGAATATATATATATCTATAAATATATAACATTAGCTGTTAATATCTAATATTTTAAATGACACTCACGTTATTCAGCAGAAAATAAAAGGTTATTAAGTACACTATTATATATAAAAAATTAGTTGACCAAACATAATATGCTTTTTTAAATGATTAGGTACTTTTTCAAGCCATCAAACAGACAAATAGCAGTTACCTACTTTTAAACTTATTAACGATATCGAAATTTATCTAAAATTCATATTTAGAATATTTATTTTATGGCTTTCTATACAGGTAATATCATTGATTATAGAATAGATTATAAGACTATAATCATAATGGTAATATACAAGGTAATCTCAATATTGTGTTACAAAAATATTTAAAATAACATTTGAAACGAATGTAATTCTCACTTTTTTTGTAACACAAAATTCTGATCTCATTGTATATTAAATATATTTGAAAATCTTTAATAATAAATTTATAATCAATTAATAAATATATTGTACTAGGTACTAAATATTTGTAGGTATAAAACTTAAAATCAAAATATCAAGTTATTGGAGTAAGTATATGTACTCAAAATTTAAAAATATATATTGTTATATATATATATATTTGCTAAATATTGTTAGCAATTCATTATTACTAGAAAGTAAGCGATATATTGCAATAAGTACTAATAAGCTAATAAAACATTATTATAATTTATATTATATATTAATACCTATTATCACGAAAAAAAAAATCGAAAATCTTAATTCTTTAAATGGAACACGAACCACATAGAATGAGATATTAAGTTTATATTTTTTTAAGTCCACTGAAAACAATAGGTACTTAGTGAAAATTGTTAACAGTAATTGTTAAGTGTTCGGATGGACGATAATTTTTAGGTAGGTATTACTGTTTTAAGTGTTCACGACTTATTCACTAGGTACCTATTGGGTGATTTATATATCGAAAATTTGAAATCCAATGTTTTCCGGATTTTCGTTTAACCGGACTACGAATTACGATAAGAGCTGATGTGTTTATCAAGAAAAGGAAATCATAAAAATCTATATTATATTATAGGTATATACGACGATATGGTCATTATAATCAATTTGCTTCCGTGAACTCTCGGAGGTATTATCGGGTCAGTGAAAATAATAAGGACACTAAACGATGTTTACAACGGTGAAGAATCGTTGTTTAACGAATTAAAATATACACGCACATTCTTGGTATTGCACATAGATTAATGACAGCAATTGATTTTCCTGTGCGCGGATAATTGTCTGGTGTAGTTGTTTATTATTTATTTTTTTATGAATTATCGTGTAATTATATTAATAGTAAATGTACAATATGTATACGTATATACCTAATGACACACCGACAGTAAGTCATCTGTATCGGATGAATTGAGGTTACCTACTATACATGCCCGTAATAGGAAACGACGCTATGGGTTCTGTTTTAAGACCGAAATATCTACGTTCATAAAAATATATTATGTTATTAAAAGATAAAAATAATTTTATTAATTTTAATAAACACTTCACGAATTTAATTTCCTTAGTTAATAAATCTTACTCGCTGTAGAAATATAAATGTTACATATTATTATATGATTATTGATCAGATAGGTTACATACATACATAAATTTAACTGAGCCGGACTATTATACAAATTATTATACAACTTTAAAATAATATTAATAGTAAAAACGAAATAATTTGTACTTAGAAATTTAAAATACTATTTCTACTTTCTAGTACCTAGTATGTACCTAGTAAGTATGAATTTATAATTTATTTAGGTTTAGGTACATCTGACGTACGAATAAAACAATTTAAAAAACATTACCTAAAATAACATTCTGTGAGTATTAAACTATTAAAAACTTATAATGCGACGAAGTTTGTGTATACTCGTATTTCTAATTATTGTACGATTAGTAAACTTTATTGTTTCCTAAATTATTAAGGGCTTTCGTATAATAAAACAAAACACATATTAACATAATTATAGTTGAAAAGAACCGTTGGTTAATGGTTTTTCAATGGTTGGTTGGTTTAGTAGTATTTAGGTAGCATTTACAACAGTTATAATTTTAAAATATTAAAGTTATTTTACAAATTATATTTTTGTGTTTAATGTAAGTTCTATATTCATAAATAGTATACTCCAATCATGTGAGAAAAAGTTCATACTTCAATACTTGTACTAACGGTACTGCTATTTATATATAGTTTTCATTTAAGTATAAGAAAAATATTATATTAAAACATTAACTACCTATTTTGGAAGATAGTAGAAATTGTAGAATACAAACAACGAATTTTGTATCGAAAAATTTACTAGTTTTTCACTTGAAAAGTAGGTTATAATGTTTTCACGATATATAAAATATAAATACATAATAGTATTTGAAAAATCACACATCCATCAGTCATCACATATTTATAGCACACCTAGGTATATTACTATTATAATTTCTATAAAAGTATTTACTATATATTAATAAAATAATATTATAAAAATATTTTAGTTGTAACTGATCTAAACACGTAAACAATATGTATAATAAATGATTATATACAATAATATAATATTTAATCGTGATTAAAAACGTTGGTAAGTACACAATATGCTCATCGTAAAAATTAATCTTACCTACTAAATAATAATACAATAACGATTTGACAACAGTATACAACAGAATAATCCGTTAAATCCATTATAATAAAATGTTTTATTCTTCGAAGAAATAAAAATATGTATATTCTAATTAATTTTTTAACGAATAACAAAATGTGTTGAATGCAAATTTAACCTATTTTTTAACATCTTATAGTCATAAAGTTATCTATCGTATTATAAATATGAATAAAGTATTTTTTAAACATATTTAAATCAATGAATAAAAAAATATATACCTATTTATTAATATTAAAATTATTATACATTTTAACGATAACCAATTAAAAGGAAAAATTATTTGATCAGGTGTCAAAATTTAAATTTCATCGTACTATATGTGTTACGCACATTAGTTTATAGATTAATTTATTATCACAATTTAAATCATTCAATTTGTTTTTACCGATTATTATACTCATAACGCCAGTGAATACATTACGTCATTAGCGCTCATAAAAAAATCTGAATAAATTGAAAAAAATAAAAAATACATAATTTGTCATAGGTATTATAGGCTATAGCAATAACATAACGGAAATCATAAAAGTTATTATTATAATGTTAGTGAGTATAAAATATTGAAAACCCAACAAACATGTGTATACATATAAGCAAATACATTTTGTAAAGGATAATGGGAGGGGGTACTCATAATTTTCAAAATAATCTGGAACTCAAGCACCCCTTTGTTTTATATAGTTGGGTGTATAGTCAACGATCGAAGGTTTTATAATATTAAATTATTATTGACCACTAATGTGAACATTTTTCGAGAAATTATATTTATTTTGTCGTTAAATATTTACCGAACTTAACTGAGTCAAAAATAATAGTCCTACAATATAATTGTCTGTTTATGAAATACATATACCAATAAATACACTACCTATAATATTATATACTTATACGGCTATAATCAATAAAATTCGATTACACAGAAACAATTGAGTTTGGTTGTCTAAAGTATAAAATATTCATGTTCAGTGGTGATTGGAAATCATAATAGGTGGTTTTGAAGTTGAGATATAAGAGCAATTTTACAAACTTATTGGTTTAACAATAATATTTATTATTAGATTCTAAGCGAGGCGAAGAATGTATTGGTTTTACAATTATGTTTTTATATATATAAACAGGGTGTCCCAGATCTATTTACTAATTGGAATATCTCTGCAAAAAATTTAAATTTTTGAATGCAGTTTTTAATTAATAATGACGTCAGAAATACAATTTTCCCAATAATTAAAAAAATTCCTAAAAATCGAAATCTTAATTAAATTAAGATAATGACACATCAAAATTATCATATAAATATACTCTTTAAAACGGCTATCTTTAAATTTTACAAAACTTTAAAAATAAGGAGTAGTTTATTATTTTATTTTTTTATGAGATGCATTTTTTTTTAAACAAGTAATAAAGGTAATTTTATAGTTCGTTGCATAAATAATAATTTGAAAAAAAACTGCATTCAAAAATTAAAATTTTTCGAGGAAATATTCCAATTAGTAAATAGATCTGGAATGCCTTGCATGTCTGAAAACATTTTTTCGGGTAGAAATAATGATCCGATTATCACTAAAAGGGTATGCTTTCGGTAGCAAATTGTATCTATAATATTTATAGTTGGTACTTTATTTAACTCATTTTTAAAATTTCTCAAAATATTTTTCTTGGGAGAAGAAAAACTGTCATTAAAATGACACGAAATTAGCAAAATTATGGTTTGTTATTTGATTTTTTTATTTACCTATCGTTAAAACTAATTAAGTTTTGAACGTAGGGACTTGTAAATTTTTTTAGTGTAATCTCATAGGTAATTTATACATATGGTAAAATTTTGGAACGGTTTATCAGTATAATTTCTTATATACCTGACTGAGTTTCGTTCAGAATCATATTTTCGAATGCAATATCATTGTATTCAAATCGTAATAGAAGGAACGTCCAAAATCAATCTTCCCGCGTTTTATTTTTAGTTTTTACCTATTGTTTTTTGAAACTATAATATGGCTCATGAGTAAAATGAGAGACAGAAAGACAGAAAGTTTGTTTAAAACTAAGCTTTTAATGTTTGTATACAAATTACTTATATTATTTTTGTTTATATATAATTGTAATAATTTAGTTTACAATGTATTTTATTACATTTTTGTTAATACAAAACATTTACCTAAATTCATAATCCATACTCAGATCTACTCAGACATGTTCATCAATGATTATAAGATTTTAAGTTAAAACGGTTCATTAGTTATTATCAAGGCTGGACAGTATCTTATAGATACAAGTATTTAAAATTCGTATCTGAGATACAATTGTACCTTAAATCGATATACTTTTTTTCTTTTTGTAGTACCTTGCCCAGTAATGGTTAATATGCCTAATAATTTTCATAAACAAATGAAATATCCGATATACTCACTTGACCACGGATCTATATATAGTTGTTGGTATAGATACTTATTAGAATCGTGTGATTGATACCGTTTTGTGTCAAACGGGTAAAAGTAAAAAAAAAAAAAGTGTTGTGCCTGGTGTTTGACGATCACTACAATGATAACGCGTGGATTTTATGATTTTATGATGACCGTCACGGCGACGACGCTGTTGTTGAAGACGTCAGAATAGATGTTCCGATGTTCGGTCGCAGGCAGCAGTCCGCGTTGACGTCCCGACGGTGTCGCAACTCGCCGCGCGATATTTTTATTCCGTTTTCGGCCGTAATTTATCGATACCGACAAAATGCACATTTCGTCCCGCATCGCGGACATCGACGAAGACGATTTTCGTTGACATTATACTCGACGGGTCGCGTACAGGTATAACAATCAACAGTTTACCAAGATATAGTGTATCGATGATAATTTTCGTTTTTATGGTAAACAAATCGATTATTATCGTTAAAATAATACAATATACGATCGATTTTTATCCTTCTATCGTCGGTTCGTAAAAAAAAAAAAAAAAAAAACTATACTTCGCGTCGAGTGCGTTTAGGATCGGCAAAATGATAAAAACCCATCGGCGGTACGCGGGTTTTTCCCGGCCGTCGTGGTCATGGATGGCCGTGCTCGCTGCTGTGGCGGTGGCTGCGGCGGCCAACACGTTGGCCGCCGCGGACGAGACGACAGCAGCGGACGACGAAAGCGGTGTCCTAGACGGCGTGTTCCCTTTCAAAGCACTCCAACTGTACAACACACTGGCCGGTTACTTGGAATACTTTTACGACATCGTCATTGCACCAATAACAGGTAAGTTTTTCAAAAGCTTCGATTTAAGGATTCATCCTTCCAAGGCCGTCCGCAAGGGAGAAAAATAGGAAAAGTTATAATTATTTTGTAGCATGATTCCATGGAAAATCATAAAAAAAAACATATATTTAACCATTTTTATTATTAAATTATCAGCATTTTTGAAAAAAAAAATAATAATTTCAACAATTCATCATTTAGCATCGAATAGTGAAACCTAATTGAAAATACTTTGCTCCTCCTCATAACAAAGTCCTGTGGACGCCATTGCATCCTCCGTAAGGCTGACTAACCTTTTTTCTGTTACAAATTTACAATAATAATAATTCTAAGTTAATAATAGTATATTTATATATATTTCATAAGACTTTTAGTTATGAACTTAAATAATAAATATGTAAGTTTCATAAAAGCATGGTCGTAATAGAGGGTAGAGGGGTCCGTTTTCAAACCCCCATAGGTAATAATAACAAATGTACCTATCATAAAAAAAATTGAATTATAACGTAGATACATTGTTATTCAATTTACAAAAATATCGCATAATTTTTGTTAGTTAAATTGAGATTTTAATTTGATATGCTATAAAAATAAAACTTGTTTGAAGTGCATACTTCAAAGCAGCGGTCACCAACCCTTTGAACCTCGCGGACCACTAAATCCATAACTCTAAATTCTACGGACCACTTATGTCTTATACTGATGTCTTAAATACCAAGTTAAAAAAAAATAAATAAAATTAACGCATATTTTATCAAATATCAATATAGGGTTTTATTATTAATAACAAAATTATTTAAGTAAGTTTAATTATTATTGATTACAAAAAATAATATAAAACTATTAAATATTAAACAAGTTTTAATGTGAGATTTGTTCTTGCTTGTTTTGAATAAGTTTATTCATTTTTAGCTCCAATAAAATAACTGCAAGGCGGAGAGCTCTATTTATTTTAAGCGTAAACCGATACCGAGTTTTAATAGCTGTGACTGATGAAAATTTTTTTTCGCATAAATACGTTGTTGAAAATTGAATTAAATTTTTCATGGCTTTTTCACTCAGCAATGGGTATTTGATTTTAACGGAGAACAAAAATAGAGATTTTGATAGAGTTAACTGGAATTTAGATTTAAGTGTGCTGCCGGATGATAAATCGATGAGGCTTTCTTTTTCATTCATATTTAAATTGTTTTTTTCAATATTTACTTCAAATGGATTTATTATACACATATTTCCATGTCTAGGATCTTCTTTTTTTGGGAAATAACGATCAAAAGATTCATGAAAGATTCTGAATCTTCATAAAGCGACATTATTATACACTACTTTTGTATAATACGATTATAACTAACTTACAACATTACAAATAATGTTCAAATTTTTCTGTGGACCACCAAATTTTTACCGTGAACCACCAGCGGTCCGCGGATCACCAGTTGGTGAACGCTGCTTTAAAGGATTGACAAAAGAAATTCCGTATACGATTTTTTCAATTTTGTGGTGGTTGTTCGTTTTATAATATTAGTTTTATTTTACAAATAGACATGTGACTAAAGATAACAACTAACGATATTATACTTATAATTATATTATAGGTATTTAAATAGGTTAGGTTAATTAATAGTAATAGCACTAATAGCTAATATGTACAATGCGTACACAGTATTTGCGTTTTTTTATTCATTTTTACCGAAAAAGGAGGTTTTTAGAATTTTTTACTTAGGTATTTTACTAATAATGTTAAGAATTTAAGATTATTATTGAAATTTTGGATGACTAATTACTTTAAGCTTTACAATATATTTAAATCTTGAATAATGCATGCTAATAAATAATATCAATAATCTCGTTTATCCATTCATTTAAAATAATTAAAATTTTTATCATATCGTGCAGGTAAAGTTGTACTGTTTACAATTTACATAATATTATAATAACACTCGTTGAGGAAAATTAATTAACAATTTCTTTGTATTTACAATGATAAATGTTATTAAACATGAAACTTTTTTATAATTATAATTCAAATGTTATAAAATTAAATATAGTTTTCATAACTCGCATAAAATAATAAATTGTTTATAAATTGTATATTTCAAAATTTGTATCTATGATCAATATGATACTAAATATTAATGATTCACAATAAGTAAAATGATATTTCAACAGAATAATTTCTTTATTTTTCATTCAGTTAATAATTATTAATCATCCATGATATGTTGTACAAAAACATTAATAATAATTATAATAAATGATATTGTTATAATATGGCAAAATAAAAATACCATAAAATATGCACTTATCAATTTGTAAATTAAATATAGCCCGTTAACCGATATCTCATTGTTTTACCCTAATAAAGTAATAACAAATAAGTTAGGAATAATCATTGTAAAGCATTGGACTTGGACAATATAAATATAGCTTAAACTCATAAAGTATAAAAATATAATAATAATAATATTTTCCAGGCAATTGATTTCATCAAATTGTTTTATTTTAATATTTTGTAATATTAAATATAATTTACCGTTTGATTTTTGATTTGTATAAATTATTATAATATTATTTATAAATGTATTAATAAAACATTAACATTTTAAATAAATATACATATGTAGTTATTATTGTACAAATCAGTTTAATAATAGTAATTCTATATATAAAATATACTTTAAATAATTATCCGTTCATTTTAATATATACAATATACATATTATATAAAATTCTAAAATAAATGCATTACCTTATTGCCTATTGGCTTATTCGCTATTACCTGAAAGAGCATACTTTTTAAAAATCTACGCAAATAAAGAGAGCATAATAGATTGATGGTACCAAACATTTTTTAAAAGTATCACTAAACAAAGTATAAATCAATTTTGAGAATAAGTAAAAAAAAAACACAATTAATACTTTGAAATAATAGTTTAATGAGTACACTACAGATAAAAAATTGTTTAAATTTATATATATGAACTCCAAATATATTTGTTTTTTATGATTACTATTATAGCGATATAAAATTTAATTCACAAGTTATTATTTACAATTAATTTAAAATTTTTATATTATTATTAATAATTATAATTTTTGTAATAAAAATATTTTGAAATTTAGTATAAATGTGCTCATTTAGCCTTTTTTAGTAAGCTAATAGTGTGTGAATTAAACATCTGCATTTTAGGTAAAAAATTTAAATGTGCTATTTTTTAAGCTGATTTATAACTACGCCTGAAACCTGAAATCATTCTGATGAAAGAGTTCCTAAATTGTTTAATAATAAAAAAACTATTATGATTTTCCTTTAAAATTTTATTATAATATAAGTATAATATATTTTACATATTATTAAAAATCATGTTATGATCTATTTTTTAACCTTTTTTATTGTATCGTCTTGTTTTAAATGTTTAAAATAAGATTTATATTCTATACATTATACATATACCTATATTATTTATTATATAATAATACACTCTCATTCAATTATTTAAATTTAAAATATAAATTATAAAAGTAATATTGACATTTAATTTTTGTTTTGTTCCATAAATGTTTTTTTTTTAATAACATACATAGTGAGTGATCAGAAATTCGTGTAACGAAAAAGACGGGGGATGACATATGATATTTATGCAAATCCAATCCCTATTATATTTGTAACATAATTTTTGTATTACTTTGTTATGTAACAGTCACAACACTTTTAAAGTTTGACAGTTCATATACCAAAGTCAAAATCGATTATAGTATGTAAAAATAGAGACAAAGTTTACAACGAATTTCTATCGAAATATTTCATATAGATTTTAAAAAAAGGATAAAATTACAATATATTATTTAAATATAAGCATTTATTTCTTGAATTAATTACTAATTTTATATTTAAATTATATATATTATATGAATGATGATAATATAAATACCTATCATATTAATATATTTTATAATTTATAATGATTATTAATAATTATCATGATTATATATAATTAATAATGTATTGCGTATCATGTATATGCACCATTTTTTACTCATAACTTAACCATTTATAATAAGCCATGATTTAATGGGCTAATGATATTTGTATACTTAAACTATGTTATATAAATAAATAAAAAACACATTTAATAATAATTATGTATCTGTGTATCTGTATCTAAAAGTATTAGATGCAAATGTACAATTGAAATTATATCAGGTATCTACTTGAGATCGAATTTCTTTTAATACTTATTAATCTAAGTTAAACTATTATATACTAGAACAGTACACCGTACTTTTATATTGTAAATTTACAATTATATAATATAATAGTATGCATACACGGTGTTTTTGAAATGCATGAGGAGACTAACAGAAATATTCAGTAAGATGAGCCAAATAATGATATTTTTGTAATAAAAATGATAAATTGTAAAAATATTAAAATACTTGTATATAGAGAAATACAATTTTTGTTAACTATTTTCGTTATATTATTTATTTTTTTAATATCTACGTCGTATTTTTTAATATCTATATATGACCTAAATATATGACGTAATCGTTAATTGTAATTTCATACTTAAAAACGAAAGTATAGACTAATTCAGAATCCCGGACACATCTCTAAAATATTGCTGATAATAGAAAATTATAACAGAATAGTGTATAGTTTTAAAATGTAGCACATTTGACCAAGTACAATATATTTATTACTTACCTAGTTTATAGAAACTTCTTAATTTACTATAAACTATATAGTTATAATTAAGGATCATTATTTAGTACATTTGATTATACACACCATTTATTTTATTATTTATGCTCATTTTCACGATCTATATAAATATAAATAGTCATATATAATATATACCTAGTCAAATTTACATTAAATATTAATATAGTATAGCCTGTCTTTAATTACATATTTATATTGATTTATAACTAAGTAAAATGGAAATATTAAAATTATACAATTGTGTAAAAACAATAAATACTAAGTGAATTAAAAAATAAAATTTAATAATAGAGGGTGTTTAATCCCACTTTTCAGCTTTAATTATATGTATATTTAAATTTTTTCTTTTGTAAGTTTAAGTATAAGTACTTAATACTTAATACCTTGTATTCTTAAAATTTTAGATTTTTTAAGTTTTTTTAAAATATGAGACTTAACTTTTTCTTTAAATTATTATTTAAATAATTGTTGTAATGTATCACAAATTCACAATTTTATAATTTATATATTACTGTTATATATAAATATTATACATATCATAGGTTCTTATTTGGTGGTCCATGGACCCCTTGGGGGTCCGTAGATGGATACTTGGGGGTTCACTGGGTAACTTTTTTAAATAACCCAAAAATAAATTTGTTTGAAATTAATTCATATTATTCGATGAATTGAGTAAAATTTTAAAATTTAAAAAAACAGGGGATCCGTGATTATATTTTATACTTTAAAGGGATCTATGATTCAGAAAAGATTAAGAACCTATAATATATATATTGTCTATATTGTAAATTATTTATATACCTAGGGAAAATAATTGTAACAACCTACCACATGAAAAACTTTAAAAAATGACGTAAAAATCTTTAAAAATAATTTGTAACAATTAATTACTTATTATTGAAAAATATAGAAAATATAGAAAAATATAACTACATATAATTTAAATTTTCCAAAAAAAAAAAAATTTTAAAAATACAACCATTAAATCTAATAAATGGGATGATTATCTTATGTAATAAAAATAACCACTCATGATATTGCAAAAATTTTACTATAGAGATGGTAAATATATGATCTTTACTATAGTTACTAATTAAAATTATGTCAACAATAAATATATCTAATATACTAATGTATATTGACTAATAATAACTTTAAAATTGTTAATAATTAATAAAAATTATATATTAATATATATATATATATATAATATATTTAATTGATAATTAAATTTAATAAAATGTTCATAGATCTTTAAAATTACTTTTCATAAAATAATTTCGATTTTAATCAAAAAGGTAGAGAGTTATATTTTATGGACTAGACAAATTAAGATAATCCGTTAGGAATTATAAGTCTACGGAGTTCATTTTTTTTTTTTTTTAATTCATTCAAATGTATGTTATAAAATAACATATGTTAGTACCTACATATAGTATAATTAAGGATTTAATAAAACCGTTGTTTATAAAATATGTAATTAAATAATTGGCAATTAGCTACATAATTTGAATTACTAAAACTTTTATACCAACTTATCTTTTTTAAGATAATCCAAAATCTAATAAAAATAAAACATTTTAGTTTTTGCAAGCGTCACAATTTTCATTGTCATAACTCACAGTAAAAACATATTTCATCTTTTTTAATAATTCATAATTATAACCAATAAATACTGAAAAAATAATATACTCTGAAATATCAAATATGTATCTATGTATTATACAAATTAACATATTGTATATTACATATTGAAACAACTCGTTTATACTTGTCATTTATTTACACATTATGTTGTATTATATAGATTTTATTTTATGATTATTATTTATAAATAAACAAACGAAATTAACTAAATAAAATAGAAAACTATATAATAATAAATCAATAAATATATCTCTTACTGCCATCTAGTATTGTTAAAGATGTCAAACAATTTCTGGCTCGACATAGAATTGACTTTATAGTTTATTGTACTCAATTCTAATTTAGAAGTATGTGCACAACACATTATTGTTGATGTATTTTGCCTAAATTGAATGCCTATTAAACATAATATTGTATTGTAAATTAAAATAAATATAATATAAGTACATTTTTTTAAATTTTTGGTTTCGTTTAGCTTTATCTAAGATTTGATTGACACTTTATCGAAAATCCATAATTTTTTTGAGCTTAAAAAATATTATACTAATATACTGTACAAAAATAATTTATGAATATGTTGTACTTAAATACTTATAGTATAGTTTATTTAAGTTTATATGCATTCAGATCGTACTACTTTTGTCTTTTTGTAATGCATTTTGATATCATTACACATTTATACGTGTAGTACACAATTGCACACTAGAACATGAATTATTTGCTTTACTGGGTCATACAATGATACAAATTATAAATTATAATATCTGTGACCATCTTCAGCGACGGTGAATTTTTATGTGTTATTATGTTCAATTATATCTTTAAAGATATAATATAATATGTTTAATGTGTATATATATACGTATGTATTATATGCAAATTTCATATAATATAATATAATATGTATTATTATTAAATATAATATACTATATAGCATAATATGTAAGAAATATTTGTGTGTGTACTGATATACAATATATTACAAGCTATTAAATGAGTTATATATTTTATCGATGTATTATTATTATATTTTACATATTATAGGTACAAGCGTGTCAAACAACAAACAGACAACCAGTCGAGTTTCATACAAAAAATATCAACTTATCAGAGTGTTACCATCTAATGAAGACGACGTACTTGATATAGAATCGATGTCCGAAGAACCAGGAGTCCAAGTGTGGATGCCAGTACGGTTGAATAAATCAGCAGATCTTTTACTACCACCTAGTGTCGCTAGAGATGTCAAACGATTTCTGACCCAACGTGAAATTGACTTTGTTGTACTCAGTTCTGATTTAGAAGTATGTGCACTACGCATTATTGTTGTAATTTACCTTAATTTCTAATGCCTATTTAACATAATATTGTATTGCATTATTATAATATTTCTAGAGAAGCATTACAAAACAAAATCCCAAATCTCCAACACCTAGTCAAAAAACAGAATTAAAAGCAGTTAAAGGTCATTTAATGACATGGAATAGATACCACCGTTACCAAGGTATAGTGTATCTAATATACTATAGGAATAATACACAAAATAAAATCATTTCATATATATATATTAGAAAGTTAGAATATTTCGTTATTATTATCAATATTTATATGTATATATATATATATATATATATTTATGACGTATACCTAAAAATAACTGTACGACTATTATGAACGAAGGTACTATCATTGATTCGTGAAACAATTATTATTTTTTTGTCCGAATCATAATATTATTATATATACGAGACAAGCCCAAGATAAATAAGTGCATAGTTAGTTTTAAACATTTAAACATAGATTAATATTAAATTATTAGTTATTGTTGACTAAAATAAATATGCCTATGCTTAATTATATATAATTACAAATTGAACAGATTATTGCCACTAAAAGGAATTTGAGAGGCGATTATTAACGGTCCTCATAAAGCGTATGATAGGGAAATTATCAAGGTAGCTTGTAGATGAATGAGGTATTGAGTTTGAGCATGGAAATGAGTGGATCGAGGAAGGATTTTAATATTGATGAGAAAAAATATAGTAGAAAAATTAATTTTACCAATTAAGATATTAGACAAGAATGAATTACATGCCTGACTGCGATCAGCAAGGCTAGAAAGGTCCGACTCTTGTGTGACAGGTGAGTAATTATGGGGAGGATATAGAATTTGGAGCTTGAAAGAAATCGCTTGAAGAAATTTTCTCTATACTCTCTCCATTATGGTGCTAGCTGATGTGAGTGCTGGGTCCCATAGAACATTACCATACTCAACAATGGGTCGCACCAGATCACAGTAGAGGGTTTTGAGTGGCAGAACTAGATAATATTGTTGAGAATAATGAAGGATGAACCCAAGAACTTTTAATGCTTTGCAACATATCACTTGAATATATCTATTTGGGTAAAGGTTACGAGTTAGTGTGATTCCTAAGAACATGAGAAGAATGTTGTTGATATGGTAGAAAAAATGGATGGGCGATAGTATGCGAGTAAAAGTCATTGAGGAACATTTAGGTATATTAAGGAAGAGGCCAAGATACTTGAACCCCAAATTATCAATCTGTTAATATCACCTTGGAGGAGGTGACAATGGCGGATGGAATTTATTCTAAGAAATATCTTTATATCATAATCAAAAATAAGTAATTTTGTGTGGGAAAGGACTGAAAAGGTAGAGTTAGCAAATAAAATAAAAAGAAGAGGAGACAAAAAGCACCCTACGGGACGCCTATAGAAGAAGTGAACAAGGTTAAATGTATGTTTAAAACTGAGAAATAAAGTAAACAATCAACTAAGAAAGAGTACAGCCAAAAAAGTAAAGGTTTTTCTATACCTAGAAGATCTACATTTTTGATCAGAAGAGAGTGATCAAACACTTTAGAAAAATCTATATACATAGCATCTACTTGGCAGTGCTCACGGAAGGAATAAAATATATAGGAATATAGGACTAAGTTCCATATTGTGGACCAACGATCAGAACAGAACCACAAGGTTCGTCCACAAGAATGTAATTTAGAACTGGACGAATGAGTTTGAGGATGATCTTTTTAAAAACAATTGAAATATGAAACAGAATGGTTATAGGACGTTAATTAGCCACATTTAATGTATCGTCTGACTTATAAATGGGAGTTATGAATTCAAGTTTAAGAATAGAGGGAAAAATCCCGGAAACAAGGGACTTAATAAATAGAATGAAAAATGGCTATGCAATAACGTCTTACAATTCGTAAAGAAAGTTACTTTGAATACCGTCCGGACCTTGGAACTTAATATCACAAAAAGAATCTAGCGCACAAAAATTAATGTATTTATTATTTGTTTATTTAATGTAGTTATAAAAACTAATTGTTAGACATAAATGGTAATTATTAATTATTATGTTTTAATAACAATAAATTACAGGTATGATTATTATATTTGTACATTTTGTAGTGGCTATACCGAGTACCGACTAATTTTTATAAAATAGTAATAAAATTTGAAATTTGAATAATAGTGTTTGTAAATAATACGATTTTTAAAAATATATTTTTCAGATATTCTTGACTATTTGATGTATCTGTCAGAACACTATCCCCATTTAGTGGAATTGTTGCCAATAGGAAAAACTACAGAAGGCCGACCATTAAAAGTTGTCAAAATATCAAGTGGAAAAACTAGCGAAAATGTTGTGAAACCGGCCATCTGGATCGACGCAGGTATAATATTATAAAATATACTATAGGTACTAGTAGAGAACTTGTATCTTTAAAAATTGAATACGACCAAATCCGTGCTCGTAATTGTACTATGAATGCGGTCAAGGACAGTAATGGAAATACAAGTTTTTCTTTTATTTAAAATATTTATACGAGTTATTGCCTTATTAGTTCCAATTATATTAATTATTTATAAAAACAGAATAAGTTATTTTTCTAATAAATATTTTATTAGTATTAAATATATAAGTAATATATTATACAATTTTTATACAGTTATATCTTGTATCACAGTAATTTAAGTATTTATAATTATCATATTAATATTTTCCCTTGTAATAGGTAAAGTATAACGTGATATATAACATTATGATGTCATTATGGAGGAAGAGGTAGTATGAGAAATTATTCTTTTAAAATAGGTAGTTGTTTTTGCTTAAGGAAGTTGAATAAAAAATATATTATCATCAAATGACTTAAACTATTTAAAGCCTCTTAAAATATGTCAATAATTATTAGCAATTTATATTATAGATAACCATATAGGATAGGACCTATATTTCAGCTTCATATATATATTAAAATATTTAATACACAATACTATATTGTTATTATACTTGTATTTATTAAATAATCTGTCTTATTAATTATATTTTGTATGTCTAGATTATTCATAAATAAATAAATATTTTAAGTTAAAAAATGAAAATCTTATTGATTAGTCAAAAATTTTAGCAATAAATCAATTGTATGTCTATATCTACAGTTTGAATTTGAATACGTACATGTTTCGTATAAATTCATGAATGATGAATAGGTATTTAAAAAAAAAAAATAGCTCTAAAACGGTATAAGTTGTACATTTCTAATATTAAGTAAATGGTAATAAAATACATTTTTTATTTTGTTGATAGGAATTCATGCCCGTGAATGGATATCACCGGCAGTAGCGTTATACATTTTGAGGCAATTAGTAGAAAATAAATCTTACAGAACAATGGTTTCTGAGGTAGACTGGTATATTTTGCCAATAATCAACGCGGATGGTTACGAGTACAGTCACACGACAGACCGTTTATGGAGAAAATCTAGAAGAATATTTGAGGAATTTGGAAGGCAATAATAATCATAAAACTTAATAATAAATAATATATTTCGTATTCAAATAAAAAACAACTTGATAATTGTTTAGAACTCTGTGGGGTATGTCACGTGGCTGCGAAGGAGTCGATTTAAACAGAAACTGGGATTGGCACTGGGCTGAAGTCGGTTCTAGCCAAGACCCATGCGATGACACATTTGCAGGGTCTCATGCTTTTTCAGAACCCGAAACTAGAGCCGTATCTGATTTTATTTTAGATCACAGAGACAGAATACAAGTAAACGAACCGATTAATTTACGGTTTTAAATATTATAATACGAGATCTATGTATGATATATGAAACTTCCAATACTATCAAAAGTATTATTTTGTTGCAATTAAAAATAAATTAGATTTCATATTATATAAATTAATTTGTTGTCAACAACCATTGCAATGAATATAATAATTATTATTTTAGGTATATTTAACTTTACATTCTTACTCGCAAATGTGGTTGGTACCATGGGGCCATACGAAAAAACGAGCGGAAGACTATGACGATATGATGTATTTGGCTAGACAAGCAACAGAATCTATTAAAAGAGTACACGGATCACATTATCAACTAGGAACTTCTCCATCATTACTTTACGCTACTTCAGGTGTGTATACAATTTACGATCAATGACTCTCAATTCAACTATCAATGACCATTGACCAATAATAAATGCGTTTTGTGTTGGCACACAAATATACAATACATTATTAATTTAAATTAAATATTCTTACTGTTAATGTAGGTATTTAACACCACATATAATAAGTATATACTATGTTTATTGATCACTTAAACTAAGACAATAACAGAATGGTAATGATTTTTAAAGGATTTTAGACAAGTAATTTTCTCGAATTTTTAATAACTATAAATATAATGTATTTTAATACATTTTTAATTGCACGTGTTCGATTCGTGTCAGTACCGTATTTAATTGTTTGCGTATATAATTATTATTTTTTAAAAAGAAAATATTGTAATTTTTAAGGTACATGTGTAAATTGATGTATATTATGTTTTACATTTCATGTTGTGTTAGAACGTATATATTTTCGTTTGTCAATAAAAAAAATTTAAACATTATTTATATGGGACAAAAACATGTCTATGACAAAACATGAACAAAATTCGTCTATATTTTGGACCAAAAATTAATTATTCTTTTAAAATCATACAATCACTTACTCGTTCTATACAAAACAAAACACATTTATTTGATTTCTTATACCTCTAATTAAAAAAGAGAGGACATTACATTTGCACCTCATGAAAAACAATATTTAGATGCTTTTGAGTTTGACGTTAAGATGGATTTAATTAAATACAAAAGACTAAATTTTTGTTTTTCATTGTGAAAAATAACACCCTGGATTATTTTGACATGAAAATGAGTACTATGTGTCGTATATTTTTTTTAAAAGGAGCAATACTGTTATTGTGTGAAACTATTAAACGTATTAGTTTTCGTGATCAGAATAGTGTTCGTGAAAATATGAAATATGACGTCAATTTGTGTAAGGGAAATGTAACTTTTAGCATGATGAAAGAAGTACACTATTAAATATAATTTAAATGATCTATTTATATTTTGTAATTTGTAATAGGTACATCTGCCTGTATTAAATGGTAATATCCTTTTAATTTTTTTTTACTATTAGGGTTCTTCATTGCATATAATCATAATAATTAGGATTTTATAAAAAATAACACATTAAAAATGTAAATAAAGGTGTTATAACTTATAATATATAACACGTACAAGTATGAATCTAGAGGGAGACTAAGAGGCTGTAACCCATCATGAACATTAATTATATTTTCTAAAATCTAAAGCTTAAATATAAAAATTGATATTATTCAATCAATCCTATTATATATATAATGACTGGAGCACTTATAATGAGGAGGGATTTATTAATTCTAGATCTACGCTTGAATGCGTTATGTTTTTTTTTCTAATTTAAATCTTAATAACTAATGAGTAATGAGTATTATCTGAACACTAACGATAAGAAATATTTTGAAAAATAATAACGAATGTTTAAAAATAGGAATATCTAAATATTATTACGAGTAGGCTATACCCATATCAAAATATCAAATACACAATTTCGATTTTGAACATTAATTTTTTTATTAAACGCTGAATAGTTAAATTCATTATGTTTATTATATTATGTTCTAGGAGGTTCAGACGACTGGGCGAAAGGGAAAGCCGGTATAAAATATAGTTATACGATAGAACTTCCAGATAAAGGTGTGTACGGTTTTTTATTGCCAGCCGATAAAATCGTGCAGACGGGAAAAGAAATATTCACAGGTGTAAAGTCCGTAGTAAAATCAATATTGAAAATTAACAACATCACCATGAGTAATAAAACTAGATTAAACTGATGAAATATAACATTTTCTTTTTGATTCGACATAAAGAAATTGAAAAAGAAAACTATTCTCTATTGTATTTATATACCTAATAATTATACTTAAATATATATATATATATATATATATATATGATTAGGATGATCAGAATTTCATGTTACAGAAATGGAAAGAATTTAATATGAGTTGGTAAATTGTTGATGCTTGCTTATTATTCTGTCGATTTTATATAATATTATTGAGGGATATTCAATTTTTTTTAACACGAAAATCTGATCATCCTGTATAGTGTATTGATAAAATCTGTTGAAATTGAATTCATAAGCTGATTGTCATATTATATTACCAATATTATCTTCAAATATAAGAAATTAAATTTATTGTGTATTATTTTATTTTAATATATCGATGTTATTTTAATAATATCATGATATAAATAATATGAATTAAACGGACAATATTATTATTTATTTAAATTTCCTATTTCGAAAATACAGTTATGGTACTGGTGCATTTTTAACATACTACATTATGTAAATAAATAATGTTGATATGCCTAAGACAATAAAAACATTTTTATGTCTACAACTCGCACAGAATAACACGCTACTACTTTTACTACCTATTACATTTTTAGTTTTATAACATACATATATTATAGGGTAGTTCTACTTTTATAAAGTAATAGAAATACTATATTGTAAGTTATAATTAAAAGTAATGAAATTACTTTTCTCGTAAAGTACTCTATTTAATCAAAACGTAACTAAATTATTTTTTTTTTACCAATCCTACACCGAAAATTTAATTTTCCTCACCGATTAAAGTATCTTTAGTGGAAAAGTACTTTCGGTCCAACGTTATCAGCGGAAAAAGTGTTATTTATCCTGCTTAATAGAAGAGAATAATTTTTCATAGGTTATTATAATAACCTAATAATGTATATTATTATTATCGCCATATAATGGATCATACTTAATAATATGAAAAATGAGCTAAATAAAGTACCAACTACATGAAATTTGCTACCGAAATTATACCCTATTGGTGGTAATCGGACCATTATTTCTACCCGAACCCTAAGAAGTGTCTTCAGACTTTCAAAAACACAAAAATCAAACGACAATATGAAATGTTAAAGTATGAAGATCTATAAAAAATAAATCGACTTTCGATTTTCAAAATATTTTGTAAATAGGTTAAGTATTATATGATTATACTTCTATAAAATGTTCAAATCGTTAAACACAAAATTGCAGGTAATATTAACCATTTTTGATAAATTTCAAAGCTCCATATATTTAGTTATAAAGTAAAACTTATCCGTTCTAAAATTTTAAGGTTTAAAATTGCATTAATTATCTTGAAAATCTTAAATCAATTTCGTCAAAATTACGATTTCCGTGAATGAATTCGTTTTTCCGTCATTTTTGGGTAGTTTTTCTGCTCTTGAAAAAACCACGTAGATGCAATGTGCAACCAAATCATACCCTACTCGTGGTAATTGGACCATTAATTCTACCCGAAAAAGTGTCTTTAGACTTATAAAATAAAAAAAAACCAACATTGTAAAACCAATACATTATTCGCTTGGCCCAGAATCTAAAATGAATCGTTAAAATTATATGTAATTCCTATCTAAAAATTTAAACTGAAATATCTCCGCGATTTTGTTGTCCATTTTGTAGATTCCCCACAAAGTACCTAATGATAATATTTTTGTATTCTTTTAATTATGAAATTATTTATGTGATACACTCCTATGAGCTGCAACATTATTTCTCAATCTCGTAATGGTGATTAAGATTATAATCAGCTTGTTTAAATATAATTTATTATATCTTTATCTTTATTAGCCGAAAGAGATCGGAGAGCAGTGGCAGCGTGAAGGGGGACCCATGAAATAGCTGCCTCATGTTAAAAAGGGGTGGGTAGGTGCAGTGCCGGTGCAAGGGCGGGGCGAGCTCCGCTAACCCGCTCCGGGCCCCGCGGCTAACTAAGAAATATTACGCTATATTCTTAAAAAAATAATATTGAAATACCTCATGTAAATATTAAATATTCCTGGAAAAAATTTCAAATCTCTATACTTAGTCAGAAAATCAATCAATCACTGATCCTGGATCACTGGGTCAGTGATATTTTTGTGACAGTTATTATATTATTAAATTTTATAAAATAAATGTTAAATTTTAAATGTTTAAATGCTTAAATGTTATTGTTTTGTAATATACAAGACTATGATTAAGTTGAATCAATTTTCATGCAACAATATAACATAGAATTTGAACCTTAATATAGTCTAATTTTCTAAGTATTTGATTAACTTTTTGCAACACGCTATAAACTATATTCAAAATAAAATTAAAAATTAATATTATTCTTTACCATTGATTAATTATACATAATTGTATAATTACTAAATAATAACTCATTTTTTATTATATAAACTTATTTTGTATCTTTACTAAATAATTCTATTATATTATAATAAAGTTATCATTATATCTCTGAATTAAGGTTTGAGACATCATATTTGATTACTGTTTTTTTATTTACAACTTAGTTCAAAAAGTGTATTAAATAATGTCTAAATTAAATATTATGTCTATAAAACACGGTCACGTGTCGTAACTTTATTTAAATAAATGTACATTTTTATGGTCTCTCAAAATGAAATAATAATTTGCTTTCTTCCATTAATATTTCTTTTTTAAATAATTGTAATACACCATTGATTGTATATGTAAAACATTTAAAATAAGGTAGTTTTGTTAATTTTCTTTTTTTTTTAATTTGTGAAGATTTATTTAAATAAATTGTTACTGATCCTTAATCAATTAATACATAATGATATGGATTATGATTTATGATTTATGACTATATAAAGACCTGCTGACAGTCAAATAAATTAAAGATTTTTCTTCGCTTTGTTCAGAATCTAAAATTTAAAATACAAAAATTTTATAGCAAATACTATAAAACTCAAACACAGTCAACACAAGTGATTAATTAATAATTGCGAAGACAATATATAATTGATAACATAACAATTTATTAACAAATATTGAAGTCAAAATTTCCAATATTAATACTACAAATATTCTATTATTAGAAAGGCAACTATAAGTTACTCCCCACATCTTTCATAATTATATGACTGGGTACCACCACTTTGCATCCCAATATTCCCTATATTACCCATCAACCCATGGTAAAGGTACCGCTGCACATAGTTTTTATACTAACGCTTCATAGCAGCTGCATCCCAGAAATAGTCACCAAATATTAACATTTCATGGGTTATCTACTGTTCTATAATCAATGGTATAACATATAAGTTGTTATTACACAAGATCATATTTAAAATTACAAAAATAAATAAATAAATAAAAAACTGCTGACTTTTGGATTAACTTAATGGCTGTAAATTAAGTGGTGAAGTAATAGGTGATCAGGTATCCATTAACTTAATTCGCTGCATGAACTAAAATAATCAGTTAATTCAAATTATTCTACTTCTAAGAGTTTATAAATTATGGTAATCTTATCAATTTTTCAAATTTAAAGGCCAGTTATTGTTATGGGCATTGGGCGTCAAGCCATCAATAGCCCACTCAGCATTGTACTATCCATTATAATATGTAATAGCAATGGTTATAAATACTGATACCACAGATTATATAAAACTAATACTATGAATAATGAATAAAAAAATAATAATAGGTATTTAAATAAGTATATGAATGTAAACATAATATTATAAAAACTTTTTTATATTTATAGGCAATATAATATGCATAATATTAATTATTTATTAAAGTATAATATACATAATATTTTATATCCATTATATAATATAACATTAAAAATTGTAATTTTTAAATATATAATTGAAATTTGAAATATTTAAAGCCTTAACAGTTCTTAATTAACTTTTTGAACAACAAAAATAATAATAATAATTATAATAACTATTAGATACTAAGTGAGCATATTATTGTCAATAATAAATTGAGCTAATAAAACAATAATTCTTAATATAAATACATACAAATGTGAACAAGTAAATGTGCAATAATTTCTACTTCTATCAGTTTGTCAATAATATAATAGTATCTGTTGTTTACAGTTTATGATTTAAAAGCTATCAGAAATAACCATTTCACACATTTATTATATAATATAATATAACTTTATTGTATTTTTTCTTATATCATATTATAATTATTATTATATGAACCTTTTCTTTATATATAATATAAATATAAAGATTAAATTTATACAAAACAATTCTAGAATTTTACAACATATAACTAAATATATTATGTTCAATGTAGTTATGTATAAATAAAATATAATTTTTTTTCCTATTTAAAATAAAATGTTTTCTTTAATGAATCAATCATTTGACTTTTATAAAAGAGATGTGTGTGGTAACTATTTGTTTAAAAAAATTAATTTGGACAGTTGAATAGTGTTAAGTTGTCTAACTTAAAATATAAATCACAATTATTTTTTGGAAAATGTCCATTTATGGATTGAAAAAAGTAATAATAATAATAATAATAATAATAATAATAAAAAATTAAAAGACAAAAATGTATTTAATCTATTTGATGATTAGCTAAATTTAGCTTTTACAATTTGATCAATTATATACAAGCATACATAAAAGCTAACATTTCATTTAATAAAATACCCTGTTAAAACCAGTCAGCTGTATAAGTAAAGTCTTTAAATAACTGTTGTTCATCATCAGATAACAGTCTTGGATCTTTAGGCGGAGTTAGTTGTGGTTTTTCAGAAGTAAATTCTTCATCAAAATTACTAACATCTTCTACAGAGTTCTATTATAATAATAAGAAATAATAACATAATTCTAATATATAGTATCCAGATAAGCAGTTTAATAAACTCGAAAAATATACTTACAACAGTAGGTACAAATGGAGGTTTAACTTTTCTTTGTAACAAATCATCCCAAGCAACTTGTCTGAAAAATGCCTGTTTTTTCACATCTTCTGCATCTCTTTCACTAGATCCTAATCTACGATCTGGATTTTTGCGCAAAAGCTATATTAAAAATACAAATTAAACGAATATATATATATATATATATTTCAATTATTTTATACACAAATAAAATTAACATACTCTTCTCATAATTGCAATTGCTTCCAATGACAAGAACCTAGGATATCTAACTTCATCATTTACTATAGAATCAAATACTTCTTCTTCATCGTCGCCTGGAAATGGAGACTGGTATGGAGACAATAAAGTGTTATTAATAATATTTTTGGAATCATACATTCATACAATATTTACCTCGCCCACAAGCATTTCAAAAATAAGTACTCCTAGACCCCACCAATCTACACTGCGTGTATAAGAAGTCTCAGTGAGGACTTCTGGGGCTAAAAACTCAGGTGTTCCACAAAATGTTCCTGTTCGATCACCAAATCCCATACCTTCTTTACACAATCCAAAATCTGCTATTTTCACATATCCATCAGTATCCAATAACAAGTTATCTAATTTCAAGTCACTGGAACATAATCCATTATAATAATTAATATCAATAAGATAATTTAAAATATTAAACATCTTACTAACCGATAAATTATACTGTTTTCATGTAAATACTGTAATCCTAAAACAACACATGCAGCATAAAAAACGGCTCTTGGTTCTATAAACACATCAGCGTGTATGTGCATCATTAAATCACCTCCTGCAGCATACTCCATTACAAAACAAACATGAGCCTGTATATAAATAGAAAATATATTAAATGAATAAATGTAAAAAAAAAATATTTCCTAATAAAAAAGAAATAAAATAATTTGATTATCATACATCTGTTTGGAAACAGGCAAATAAGTTTACTAGGAATGGGTGTCTGATATCATTAGCAACTTCAAATATTCTTTTTTCAGACAACAATGACTCAACCTCATCTCTGGCAATTATATCACCTTTTTTCAGTGCTTTTATGGCAAAATATTCATTTGATTTTTTGTGTTGACATAGAATTACCTAATAAACCAAAATTATTAATATAATTTAATTATTATTAATTTATTTATAACAATATTTACCTTCCCAAAGTGGCCTCTACCTAAAACACTCAGAAGTCTAAAATCATCCATTGACATTTGAGAAAATTTGAATGCATTATTTAGAGTAAGTGTAATTTTATTAGGTTC
The DNA here is from genome assembly GCA_013282895.1 of Eriosoma lanigerum. NCBI lineage: Eukaryota > Metazoa > Arthropoda > Insecta > Hemiptera > Aphididae > Eriosoma > Eriosoma lanigerum. The sequence continues at coordinate 30,208,296 of CM023357.1, forward strand.
AGCTGGCTGTACATTATTAGTTGCAAGATGATGCACTTTTGGTTCATTTTCCCGGTAATCAAGTACACGTGAAACAGGATGGCTAAACAATGGTGACTAAAAAATAAAAATAAGTAATTATTTATAATATAAAGAAATATGCTACATTAAAAAAAAAAAAACATTATATTCATACATGTTATTTAATAATAAAACTAATGAAACTAATTTAACTAATTATTATTTAGTGTGTTCAAAAACTTAATAATATACATTTATACATATATATTAACATATATATATATATATATATATATATATATATATATATATATATATTATATATGTAATAAATTATTAACAAAATAAATATAACACATACAATATAAATATTAAATAGTTATTACAATATTATGTTTTGTTTCAAAATTAAATTCAACTTTCTAAAATTAATTAACATGACTAATCATCAGTGAATAAATAAATGAATTAATTAATAATTAATATATAAGACACTATGCAGTATATTTAGAAATTCAAATATATAATATATTTCTAATTATTAAAAATTAATAATATTAATAATAAATTATTATAATATTTTAATTTATACATTTATATTATTTTGTAACAAAAACAATAATAATTGAAATTGTTAATAGTATAATTATTAGTTGGTATAATGTTTTAACATGTTCAAAATTTAAAAACATTGACAATATTCAAGATATACATGCAAATAAAAGTATTATAAATAGATAAGATTAAACTTGGATACAACACAAAGTTAATCATGCAAATTATGTGAAGAATATTACTTAGTAAATTAATTTTATTATAAAACTTAAAAATATATTATTGTAAAACAACTTAATTATAACCAATAATATATTTAATTTTTATATTAATATGGTAAATTAACATATTAAATGTACTACAATTTTTAACTAATAAAGATTAAATTGTAGTGTTAAATATAAATTCAATCTTGTTGCATGTTATTGTCAGAGGACCGAAAAGTGAATTTTGTCCAACTAGTTTTTAAATAGTTATGAAATAAGAAAACCCACTTTTTATATTGTGTTTATTATATAATTATTAATTAATATAATAATTCACATAATTGTATATTATAGTTTAAAATTAAACTTATTTCTTATTATATAAAAAATTTAAAAACAGTAGATATTACATTGTTATACATAGTTGTAGCTGCAAAATTAATAATAATTTCTCAAGAAATATTGATAACTGATAATAATAATAATTTTTTATTTTACAATACAATAGATTAGATAATTGAAAAAAGAAACATGTTAAAAATAATATTTTCCCAATAAATGAAAAAATTACTAAATATCAATATATGGATTAAATAGGACATTGATACTTTCTTTTGCACAAAAATATTTTAAAAGTATTACTTTTTAAACTGGATATCTTCAAATTCCACATAACTCAAAAATTAAATTTTTTTTATACTAGACGTTTAAAATAAAATAGAGGTAATATTATTAGGTCAATTGCCTAAATAGTAATTTTAAAAAAATTACATTTAAAAATCTTAACTTTTCGTGGAAATATTATAATTAGTAATTAAATCTGAAACACCCTGTATGCTTTTTTGGATTTATCCATATCTTTTTATAGAATTATATAAATTTTCATGATAAATAAGCTGATAACACTGATAACTAATTTAAAATTTTTTAAACTATGCAATCAACTAATTGTCATTACCATTGACTTATGGTACCCCTGTCTATTAAATATAAATATAATAGTTAACAAAATTAAAAATATAATTCTAAGTAATTATAAAATACTAAATATAGCTACAACAGAACTATTTAACAAAATATGATAATATGATTTCTACTGTACATATTAAAATAAATGTGAAATTAAAGTAATAACACTTGTTTCTTATCTTTAAATAAACTATTTGAAAAAATAGTACGAAATAAAAATTGAAAGGCAAAATAATATTCATTATTCAATAATATCAATATAGTTACATAGATATATAAATATGTGTATAATCTTATGTAAAGATTAGTATTATTTTTAAATTTTACATTTACTTTTAATTAATTAAACTTATTTGATAAGTATATAATCACATATAAATAGATTAGTTCATGTTTTTAAAATATTGTATTCATTATAAGTAACACAAGTGAAATCTACTCCAAATCATACATGCAGACAAGTTCGGTTAGAAATGGATGATATACCAGTTATGCGAACGCGTGTTAGACAAGCCTAGTACAGTGATGAAGGAAGAGAATGTACCTCGTCCTGAGGAAACTCTACAAGAGGAGATGGTTGCGGTGTCCCCATAGTTGAGCTTCCAACGCTTTCTATGCTCACAGACATTGTCATTATGTGTCTTCTATGGACTGGTGGTAATGTTTGTTGCTCATCATCATGTAAAAAGTCGAATTCCTTCAACGCATTCTGCAGCTATATATATTATACAATTTACCCCCCTGGTGCATTGATATTCCAAAAGCTTCATAGCTTAAAAAAGTTATAATTACATTACTATAAATAAAAATACTCACCTCTTGATCTAGTTGTCGTGGAGGTCTTGGAGGTGGCACAGTAGGTGCAACTGGTATTCTTTTATTTGCAGCTACAACTGTCGAGGGTAGGAATGTAGGGGTCCCAGTAGATATGTTTCGTTGTTCAGCAATAATAGGTGGAAGGGGGGGTAAAACGGCAACTCCTAAGCCCAATGGTCGAGCACCAGCCAATCCACAAGTGTTAATTAGTTCAGGTGTTTCACCTGGTGTACATTTTTCTTCAAGTCTTGCATCACCACCATCTAAGTTAAATTAATTATTAAAATTATAAATTGTATATTTTATTATAATATTTATAGACCTGTGGAGCTATCTGAATGAGAATGTGATCTTGAGTGTTGCTGTACAGGAACTATTGGAGAACTTTGAATTGATGGTGATGACCTTTTAAGAAGTCGTCCCCAGGCAGCTATATTAATGTTCATTTGATTTGCTCTAGGGAAGTTTTTAGCTTGCTGTTTAAATATCTTACGTTGACGTCGTAAACGTGGTTGGCGTGATATCATAGGATTCAAAAATTTAATCTAAATAAACATATTATATATATAATTTATGTGATTAATAAATTTGTTAGTAATTACAAAAAATAAATATATTTTAAATTAGTTTTTTTTATATATTATATAAAATGGAACAATTAGTCTAGTTTTTTTTTGTCTATGAAATATATTAGATTAGAAATATAAACATATTGAAGAATTCAAAAAGATACCACACTTTACTATAATAAAATTTATTTACAAAATTAACAATATAAATATAATTTGTATTAAATAATATAACTGGATAAAGAAATATATATGCATAAGATACAAGAATAGTTACTACTGATTACTAATAAATGATTTTTGTCCAATTGATTTGAGTCAAGTGTTAGTTTATTCATTATTTATTTATTTTGTTTACTTTAGAATAATTATTAATTAAACAAATTTCAATTACCTCTGCAAATAAAAGTCCTTGTGGTTCCAACTGTAAAGCCATACCATGCCGAATATCATCAATAAACTCTTCTAACCTAAGAAATTTAATGGCACACAAGGATCGCCAATCTCTCCAATACACACCAATCTCAAGTTCTCGAGATTTATCCAAATCAATAGAAAACCTAATACCAATTTAAACAAATTTAATTCAATTTAAAAAAAAACAAATTATGAATAAATATTTTATGGAATAAATAAATATATATGAAAAATATTGATGTCTATTTAGTATTTTAACATGATTATAAACAATTTAAAAAAAAAAATTATAATATCTAAATTATTAATGTATTAAATATGAAAATATGAGTAAATAATTACATATATTAGGTTAACATAATTTTGTTTTAAAAATTATGTAACGGTAAATTTATTTTACCTTTGGTCCCATGCTTGTTGTGAACATGGTCGCCAACTAGTTTGACCAACTGTTTGATTATCTAATTTAATAATAGCCATGATTTCATCTAAAAATAATAAAATAGGGGATAATAAAAATGTTTAATAAAATATTTCTTCACTAATTAATCACTTACTACTAATCTCATCTTTAATATTATATGATTTACTAGAACTTCGCCCTGTCACCCCTTTTACAAAGGATCTCAAATCTCCTGGATTGTCCTTTTCTCGCCTTGACCTACCTGGAACTTCATCAAGTAAATCTTGACACCCCATTAACCTATACATAATATTTTATATTAAAAATAAGTAATTTGTAACATTTTAGTAACTGAATAAGATAAAAGATACCAACCTAACTTCAAGTTTACCGGTAACTGCAGCACATCTGGATACAGTAGCTTTTTCTGGTATCACATTTCGTTCTGCTTTTAGGAATGGCTGTAAACTAACATAAGCATGATTTGGAGTTGGGCTAGCAGCTTGAGCGTTTTGTAATTCTCGCACTAATTGAATTGCTGTTGTTGAATTCGCTGGGAGTTCTTGACGACGAAGTTCTAGTGAACGTCGTAATAAATCTAACTTACAACTAGATTCTGAAAGATTGGCTTGTGCCTATAATACAATTAAAAAATAATTGACTAAAATTATGATTCATGATTCATTACCTAATTTAGGTAACAATTTAATTAGAAAAAGAAGTAAATACATTTAATTTTAATTAATCACATATAATAAATTAAATAAATATTTACAAATACAATATGAAATGTATAATACTACTTTTTTGATTCTGGTAATACAAGAGTCAAAAATGTGCAACAAGTGCAAAACGATATTTTGATTTGTGTAAAAATTTTGCAAGAAATATAATTTAAGTACTCATTTAAAATAATATTCCAAGAATATATTGATAAAATCTAGGTATAGGAGATAGACAATTTGTTTAAATATTGTCATTGGGCTATCTTATCAAGTACATTTGTTAATGACCTTAATCATTTTAGAAACACCATGTAATTCATAGATATTATATTATATATTTATGAAATACAAACAAAATAAACTAATTTAGTATGTTTTGTCAAGTTGTTACATTATACTATCTGGAAATAGAAACTGCATCTTTTTAGCACAGCTTAGTTGGCTTAAAGCCATCTATTTTCTGGATATATTTCTAATGTCATTTATTTGCCTTTGATTATGAATGTTATATATTTTTAATTTTAATATACCAAAATAGCAAGTTTACAAAAAAAAAATAAAATGTTAATTTAACTTAGAAATATGGTGTGTAATATAAAAAATAGAATACTTTAATATACACATTATATTTAAATGTACATAACTATTTTAAAGTTATTATTCAGTACTTTCATAAATTTATTAAAATACATTTCACAATTTTACATCAACTTGTAATTAAATAGTTACAACAATTTTGTTTTTTCTTTAATGTATTTAAATGATCAATTATGGAATATAATAGTTGGTGAATTTGGCATATTTCTTCATAAAATATAATTATGACCTTAGAAAATATTAACCCCTTCTTTTTACCAATGGCAACATGCTTAAAACAGTATGTTTGATATTATGCCAAAACAACTACTCTCAGTTGAGAATTAGGATACTTTTGACTCATCCAAGACTGGCCAGTAATTTCTACAACACAGCTATCGAGTGTACACTTATATTGTTATGTGATAAATTAAAACTTAGTAGTAATTTATGAAATGGATGAAAAAACAAATGATACTAATTCTAATTTGATGCACGATTGGTCAATACATGCACATTTAAAATTAACACAACAACCTAATTGTGATACATCATTATCTCAACAATATTATGGATTTCGACGAGGAAATATTATATTTACAGCACAACCACCTCAAAGGCAAGACTCTGGTCTTGGTAGTTCATCTCGTGAATCAGCTTGTGATGATTGCACTTACAAAATAACACCTAAGTGTGAAGTATGTTGTGGTATGAGGAGTCCAATGTCAGCTAGACGAGCGCAAAGTTTCACAGCACATTTTTGTACCAATGTTCCACTAAAAAAACACCATGAAACTGTGGACGTATCTAGTCAAACATCTCCTTCTACATCAATGGTTTTTTCAAAGGTAATAAATTGTTTATTACTTATGATTATTAATTTTTTTTAATTTTTAAACAAAAATATTTTTTTATAGGAAAACACAAAAGTAATTTTTAAAAATAAAAAATATGAGTTGGATAAACATAAAAAACATCATGCCAGAACTGTACATATTGATGTTTATTGCACAGACTCTTCAGATTCAGAAGAAACTTTAACATCTACTGACACATTACTTGATTTATCAGATGTGAAAATTAACTACAAAAAGATATCAAAAAAATCTCATATGCCCAGAAATAAATTAATTATGTCTAGTCAAAGTATGTTACAAAGGAGTCCTTGTTTGTCATCAATAAACTCTAAAAATACAATATCCAATTCTTCTTTATTTGAAACATCTAGTTGTGGTTTATCATCATTTATGGATTCAACTACATTACACAACAGTAGTATAACTAGTTCCGCATCCGAAAATATAAAACAGCAATACAAATCAAAAAATTATGATGATACAACAAGTAGTTCAGATGATGAATGTTCTGAGACAGCGTGGAGTTTTAATAGCTATAATTCTCAAAAAAATCAAATTCTAGCAAGACGTCCATGGTCGATAACAGAAAATAAAAATGAAGATATGGGCAGCTTTAGTGACTGTTCACAATCACCTATGTATAGAAAACAACAAACGAAATCTAATTATGTAATAACTCAAGTTGCTAAAATGGCATCAAAATTTGGACCTACACGATCATTAGTAAAACAAGATCATCATGTAGGACCATCAAAGAATCCAGATTGTACTTGTTTTAATTGTCGCAGATATTTTAATAACAGACATAGATCTTATTCTATTGGTAGTGAAACTGAACAATCAGATATATTGCAATTGTTTAAAAAGCATTTATAATTCAGTTTTAAAATAATATGTAATTAAGAAACCCAAATAAGTTGTACTACTTTACAAAAATAATTACATTTGTATAATTTATTTAATTTTAGGATTGTAACAAAAAATTGAAATTATTGAACTGAATCCAAGAAACTAAATAAAACAATTACATGTTAAAACAAAACTTAATCAAGGTTGTATTTTTCTACTTTTTTAGATTTAAATAAGTCTTATAAATATTTATGTACCTATAATAGTATTTATAATAGATTTACTATTAAGATCTAATAAAAAATCATCAGGTACTATGGAAAAATGTTTATTAAACTATCATAAAGTATTAATAACAAGTAGTTTAGATATGACAATAAAATATAAAAGATCTTACCTAACCTAAATGATAGTATTAGTGGTTTTGATAGACGATAGAGGATAGTAAATGTGATAGAATAGATCGAGATGACTCAAGAATGATTTAATAAAGGAATAAGAAGAGACAAATTAAATATAACTGGTAAAAGAAATGTAAATGAAAATAGGGAAAAAGAAAACTGAAAAATAGTTGGATGCAATAAAAAGTGATATAAATTTGGTTGGTGTAAGTGAAGATCCTGGTGATTAAATTAGGTGAAATTTGAATGGTAGCTAATTTTAAGTAATTAGGAGGAATACATAAGCACAGAAATGGTATTAAAAATAAATAGCATTTAAAATTAACACTTAAAGCTATACTTAACAGTTTTTAAATGCCAACTATACATTTTCTTAAAATATGAATTAATAAATTGAAGCAATTTCGGTTTTTTTTAAAAAAAAAAAAAAAACTTTAGGTATGTATTGATAAATAATTTTATTTAATATTTTCTAATTTTATGAATTATTAATTGATTACTATTAATTCTTTAAAATTAATAAATAATTAGTATCACAAATATAACTTATAAGTAGTATCAATACACTTTTTTCATGTTACCATAATATTTAGTATATCGTATATGTTTACATATTTTTATCATAAATATTTATTTTATAATATAGTATGACTGCTATATTTAATTATTATACCTGTATAGAATTTGTAAATGGACTTTTCTATAAAATACATAAATAAATATTGTATACAGATTGTACATATTTTCTTACTTTAAATTTTTTTTAAAACATGCCATTTATTATATCAATATTAATTGATTAATCAATTATATATTTGATTGTTGAAGTAAATATAATTATTAATTAAATAATTGTTTACTTTTATTTTACTAAGATTTTTTTACATTTTAAAGAATTTTACCATTTTTGAAATAATATTTTAATAGTAATAAATGATTTATTTTTTTATGTAACTGTATTTAGTATTTACTATTTAATAATTATAGTTTTAAAATTTAAGTAAAGTTAAAAAGAACTTACTTCTTGAAGAGGTTTTTTTTCAGCAATCTTAGAACTCTGTAACGTTCTGATAACATTTTTAGCTCCTTCAACAACTGCTGATTCAATTCGTAATCGATGCCGTAACTCTGCAACACGTTCTTCTAATGAAGTATCCAAATGTGAATCTGACTCTAAATTTAAAATAGCATAAATAATTAATATAATTTAATAACAACTATAGTCAAAGAAGCAAAAAATAAACACAGGTTGCCAGTAGGTATATCCATGAATTACCATAAAACCTATCAATAATGTAATGAGGGGGTAATAAAAATAGAATAAATTGACACTAAAATTTAAATATGAATGTTACACTTTTTAATTAGAGTACTTTTTTTGCTGGTCTCTACTAAATAGTACTAATAATGATGTGATGAACTGTTCGAAACAGACTAAACCTCTGGGTATTTGGTTCGTAAATCAAACTTATTATTACAAATTTTCGAACCATACTTTCGTCCTGATAATTTATTTTAAACAGGATTTTTCAGGTTTTTATTTTTAACAGTTCAGTTTAGATTCGAATTCAGTTAATATTACAGAATTAAATTTGTCACATCACTAATAATATATAAAATTTTCCATGTGTTTGCCCTACTCCATAATAACTTTGTACCTAATTAATATTTCTGAAGTATGAATTTTGAAAATTATTCTTATAGAAACATTTATTTTACTTTAAAATATACTTTAATTTATCTACTGAAGTTGAAATTTTAATTTCTTTAGTACATAACTATATAAATAATTAATGTAAATAAAAAAATTTTATTTTATTTTATTTGAGTAATTTTCAAAAAATATTAAATATCTATATCAATATTCAACAAGATAAGTTCCGACAGTCTGGTAATAATCAGTATATTCTGCATATCTCTGACATGATACCCATAATCATAGTTATCAACATTTTCATAAAAATATCCTATATTTAATTTAGTTTTTTTTAAATTTTCCATAATAAAAAGTTATATTTAAATTTTTTATGACTTCTTTTTTTTAAATAGTAATAAAGATAATAATATAGTATGGTGCCTACTTAAAAAAATTCTTAAATTTAAATTTGTTGTGTAGTTAATACAATTAGTATATAGATCTGGGACACTGTATATATTAAAAATAATTTTGGTGTTTAGAAATTAAATAATATTATAATACTAAGCAAAATCGTTAAAATCTCTTATAAAGAAAATGTAATTTAAAAAAAATCAATGGATAATTTAGTTAAGTATATAATTTATGCATTTTATTTTTTACAAGATCTCTTTTTTTCTTTTTTTAAGCTGCTAAAGAAGGTAGTTTTTACATTATTTTTCTATGATAATATTATATCTAGTTCAATCATAATATTACTTTAAACTGTTATTTTATAATACATTTAATTTTTTTTTATTTATGTAATCTTGAAAATCAAGTATAATAATAAATATATTGAGAAGACATAATATTAAGAAAAAAATTTTTTTATCAATTATGTAAACATTGAAATATACATTGTACAGACAATGACTTAGTCATACTATTGATGACACACTGAATAGATATAGCATAAAATCTTGAAGCATAGCAACTGGGCCCTACTAATGTCATCATAATGCATGTGTGAATGAGAATGAAATGTACACTACTAATATAATAATGTAATCATTAGGACAGGGATTAAAGTACAAAATCCATTTTTCTTTTTAATGTCCTAATACATTGCTTCCAAGTTCATAATTAATTCCATAAAATCAAAGAATTTAAAATTAAAACTTTTATTTTGTATTCATTGAATTTTTTTTTTTTTTTTTTTAATTTTTATATTTTTAAGGCATTTTTGCATATTTAATAAGAATTGATAAAATTTTTGATTAAATTAATTCATCCCCATATATTTTTATTTTTAAGTAGGTTCAAAAATAAAAAATTATTACTTATAAATTATTTTTTTCATTTTATCTTAATATTATATATACATATAATAGCGGTGGCATCTGCACTTATGATGAGTAAACTAAATTTTTGAAGGGTTACACTTTATTTTTGTATTTTTATTTGAATACGGTGTTTTAAAGAGCATTAAATTATGTTTTTTAGAAAATTTAAATACACATCCTAATAATCATACAACATTTTTAAAAAAAATATTTATAAATATTTATAGTCATCAATCTAACCATTTTTATTTTCACTATTACACTTCATTTCTTCTTTTTGTTGCTTAGTCTGCTTTCCCTTTAATATAGCCATTCTTAAGTACTCAATTTTCAATTTAGAATCTGACAACATTTGTTGAGCATCAGCTAATAGTTTTTTATCTCTTGAATGACCACTACTTAAACTTTGAATCATATTTTCTGCACCTTGTTTAACCTAAAATAAAATACAAATATTATTAATACAGAAATAATGTTAAATTAACATTTGGTATTCTTATTTACCTTTAATTCTATATTAAGTTGTTTTTCAAGTTGTACTAGTCTGAGATCACTAACAAAATTAGATTCTTGCGAAGGTGACTGACCAACAAATTGCATATTCATAGAACCTAAATAAAAAATTAATTAATATCAAATAACATGACTTATGTTTTGTAATTAGTATAATATAAAACCTTGGGTAATTGATTAAGAATGGTAAATTTTACACAAGATTCAAATGTAAATGCTTATTAATAAATAAAATGTCAGATAATTTTCAGGATATTTTGTGTTTTTTTAATTTTCAAATTTCTGTATTGAAAATTAATAATAATTTTTTTAATGTATATTAGTTAGAAAGTTCCATATTTAAGATACAAATACTCAAATACTTTTAAAAAATATGTCTGTATAAATAAATATTAATATAACTTATAACAGTGAATCTTAACCTTTTTAAAATCACAGAACACATAATTTATTAAGATATTTGTAGAACATGTCTGCGAAAAACAAAACAGTACTTTTACAAATTTTTTTTTAAACTGCTTATAATTATTAAAAATTACATACACAACTGTTTTATATAAGTATATGATAAAGATAGTCAATAGAAAATAATAAAATAATAAAATTAGCAAATTATATATATATCATATACATTTTTTTAAAAAAAATTTAGGATTATTTAATGTAATGTTTGGGCATGACTTTCACATATATTTACAATATCCAGTCTTATATGTGAAAGCGCTACTATAATTTCCTTTTCTATATTTGTTAGCTTTTCATGTTTCTTTGTCTTAATATTCAATAATGTTGAAAATCCAAACTCGCATAAGTATGATGATAGTAATTGTAATATAATTGTAATTATATTTTTCAAATTAATTTTTTTTTTCGTCATTGCCAAACATAATTTGATTTATTTCTAAAAATAAATCATATAAAGGGGAATTTGACATTCATTTTTGACAACATAAGTGAAACTTAAATTTATATATATATATATATATATTCATTAGAATATTGTCTATTAACTTTTTTTATTTTGTATCGTTATTGATATTGCTTTTACTAACATTAGTACTATCACAGTGGTAAAATTGTATTTTTGTTTTAAAAATGTTCCCATTGTTGTTTTGAATAATATGTGACAAATTAATTAATATCCTTTAAAAATAACATAATATATTTTATAAAAAAGTTGGACTTACTAGATTGATACTAAAGTACAACATACATAAATTTTAAACTGTAAACCCATCTCTTTTTCTATATGTAAAGCCATAAACCTAACTTACAAGAAATGATCAGATTAAAGAAAAAATACACTTCATTACCAATGATATAAGTAACAATTTCTACGCTCAGAATCTAAAATTAAATTAAACATTAAAGAATTCAATTACAAAAGTATTGCCAATTATAAAAATTGAAAATAAATTGAGTGTTTTTTATAGCAATTTTAATTTTGAATAGTACCTATTGGCTATTATTCACTGACGTATCCATAGATGTCGGGAGTAAATATTGAAACCTAATCCTTTCCTAATACTATATATAGGTAACAATATTAATTATTAAAAAATATTTGTTAATAATCTAGGTTTCATATATTAAAATTGCATACAAATTCTTTAATAATATGTTTGATTAGTATCTGTATATTTATCAAGCTAACTAGTTTATAAATCCATGTTATATAAAATAGTTTTTAATAGGTTAACTACTCGGAAATATAAACACTAGTAATAAATATACAAAATTATATAGGTTATATTTTATTTTATATTAATTTGCTTTCCCCTTCCCTGTAAGTGTACCTTTTGTTAAAACCAACACTATACTACTATACTACTAATCCTATAGTATAAACATTTTGAACTTATAGGTTCAAATTGCCTATATTCTATCTAATACATATTATTTATATATTAATGAATAACATATTAACATAATATTAATTATACAAATGAGAATAATTTATTAATATAGTCGAATTGTAATTTATTTGGTAAATGATTAAAATAATAAGAATTTAACATTCTAACAGTATTTTTTACTGCTGTTGTATGTCGTATCACTTTAAGTTAAATTATTAAGACTGTATAAATTTATACTTGTAAGTTACCTATATTGTGTAAACCTTGATGTAAACGAAATTTGGTTAGGGAATCTACAACATATAATATGTATTGTTAGTTATTACAGTTTTTAACAATGGGCTAGATATTTTTTTCTCAGAGACTATATAATTTTATACACAAAGTGAACTAAATAATAATAGGAACCTAGTTTTTTAATTGGTTTTCAACCAGTGTACAATTCTGAATGAGTAAATAGACAAAAAATAAAAATAAATAATAAGTAGACATCAGAAATAATCTAAATATAAATAAGAAGGAAAGAGTGTACAAAATATTCATAAAACACGATTTTGTACCATATAAAAACAAATAATTTATTTGAAGTAATATTTACTAACATGGACTTTGGATAATTACATTGACAAAAACAACATTATACAGTCTAGATTAATATCATTATATATGTATCTACAAATCTAATAGTTAAAATACATACTTAAAATATTATTATGTAAATTAAGTAGTGAAAGACGAAATATTCAATTTCAAGTTATATATACATTAATTTATTTTGTTGTATTAACAATAAACAAATTTTAATTACTTGAAATTGGTCGATCTGCTGATCCATTGGTTCCAGACACCTTATGTATTCCAGAAGAAAATGAATTGTTTGAATGACCAGAGCAAGATTGTTGTCCAGTTGCTCCATGACTAAGTATAATATGGGATTCAAGTTCTTGCAGTTCTGCCTGTAATTCTGTAAGCTTAAAATTTGATTGTTTCACAATATCCGAAACATCTGACAACCGTTTGCGATCTGTAACAACTTCTCGCAATTTCTCAGCACCCTCTTTAATTTTAAGCTCACGTCGGATTTCTCGTCTAATGGTTTCTTTCAGCTCGTCTAATCGGGCAGGAGTTAAAGCATCAATAGTAGATGAATCAGGTCCTGTACCATCAGTATTTGTTGTTACTAAACCATACTTAAAACCCAATTCATATAAAACTGGATTGTATATATATTCACCCTGAAAAAAAATTATATATTAGGTATTAATAATTTTATTAAAAATACCATAATAGGTATAATATATAATATTTATCAACTTTCAAATATATAAAAGTAAAAGGGTTATTATATATCTAATATTTTATATTTTAAGATTTAAATTAGATATTAAATAATTTTTTACACATAGGTGGGTAGTTAAATTATTTGGTTTTTTCAAGTCTGAAAAATGTTTTACATGCCAATTTTCTTAGTTAAAATAAAATAAATAAAATCCCAAAAATAATTTAAAGTGATGTAATGAACCCTAATATTTGAGTTTGAACGGTGTGTTCATACTTTAGGTATATTATTGAATTTAAAGTAAAATATGTATATATTGAATAAGTAAAAGATTTTAACTATTAAACAAAAATCTATTTTACACAGTAATTTACTATTCCTCATTATACAGTTATAAAAAAGTTTTATTTCAATTACAATTTAACATACATACAGTAGTTTTATAGTAAAATAATACAAAAATAGTAATACAATATTAAACACAAATTCATAGTATGCCTGATAAATAATATGTTTCATTATTACCTATTAATTTTAATGTATACGAAAAAAAAAAAAATTATAATTGTAAAATACACATTATGTTTGAATATTTAATTTAGTTAATATAATAAGTATGTTATTCTAACCTAATGAACAATAATAGTTTAATAGTAATTTTTTTTGTGTGTGCTATTCAAGCATAAATGTTATCTAATGGCTAATAATTAATTACAAGCTTTTTCCCATGAAAATATAAATATTTAGGTAACTTGTTTTATATTATAATGACTACCTACATTTATAATTCAAAACAAATTAACATATTTTAATTTTTACACCAAAACAAATTTTAAAAGTACTAACCTACCGATATTTAAAATAGGAGTTTTAAAAACTATTATTTATGCTGTTTTAACCTAATTTCAGCTTAGTTTGACTTTCCGCAAAATATAAATATAATTCAGTGCTAAAAGTAAATATCCAAACTGTTAAACGATCTAAATAAGAATAAGAAATAAATAAAGAAAAATGGACATAATTCTAATTTGTTAAATATATTATGGTAAACAAAAAGAAGATTATTTAACAAAACTGAAATGAGTATCTACATTAAGACTATGAAAAATAATCAAAACACTTGCAAAAATGTGATAGATTTAAAAATGTCAATAAACTTTGCAATTCATAGTTTTTTTTTATAATTATCAGAATAATAAATGAATAACACTCAAGGATGCCACCTGGAATTTTAGATTCTGAACAAAGCGAGGAATGTATTGATTTTACATCCAATTGGTCCAGTTACCACGAATAGGGAATGCTTTTGCTAGTCTATTTCATCTAATTGCTACTTTATTTACCTTATTATTCGAATTTTTCAAAAGTTTATCCTTGGGAAAAGAAAAATTACCAAAATTACGGTGTCCTAACTAGATAAAATTCTCAACTGCAAAGCTATCTTACCAGACGATTATTTCTACTCACAAAATTATATTCTTACATAATATAATACAATATATATTATAAAATAATATTTATATAAAATAAAAATAATTATTGTAAATAAATTCATAGCTTCATTCAAAATCTAAAACATATTTTATAAAATATTTTAAAAATATATTTTTCTTTCAAGTTTAAATTTAATTCAATCAAATTAACATATATTTACAATTATATAACTTTTATGTGCCTACTTATTTATTATTCATACTGATTAATATTATATTACACAATAAAGGTACTAATTTATTAGATTTAAATTTTTATTTTATCCCTTTTTATCTTGTGGGCGCACGTGAACACACTAAACAACATAAAATACTGTTTGAAATACTTCATTAAAAATGTACTAATTTAAAATTTTGTGTGTGGGCCCTAACCTAATCAACAGTTATAATTATAATAAAACATAATATACCCATAACTAAAATTTAAATTAAGAAGAAAACATTAACCAAATTGAAATGAAATGAAAATTATTTTATTAAGTAAATACATATTCTTACTACTGTTTATTTATAATTAATATTACAGTAAATTTAGCTATTATCAAATTTATAGAGGAGAGTGTAAGCTAGAGTTATATTCCTATTCTGTTTACAATAACTTAAGCTAAATAATTATATTTAGTATTTACTAATAGACTATGCCATGCTATGGTGTAAAATCTAAATTTCTATATAATCAAAGAAAAACAACTAGATTTGTATCTAAAAATAGTATTTACTATTTATATAATATAATGGCTAGAGAATGAATATCATATTATTATGGGTTCCCTAATAATAACTATTGGTTTATTTTAATACAGTATTTTTATATAAATTTTGCCAATTACTTACATATGGCCTATAGGAAAATTCTACAAACTAACAATTATTGGGTAAATTTTGTCTAATTTCCAATGTGTTTTCTAGTTTATTTTTTAATTAATACACTTGACTTGGGACTTGCAAGATAATAATTAATATAATACTAATAGCTTTATATAAATAACAAGATAATATGGCTTAGTTGATTGGAATATTATATTATATGATACCTATATTAAAAATTAAAATATCAATACAATTATGTTTATAGTTTCATGGTCAATGTTTTAATTGTTTAAAATCTATATATTATATAAATATACATAGTAAAATAAACTATAAATCTCATTTTTTATTGGTTAAATAAATCTAGATTTAAAATTGTATTATTGGTATAAGTATTTTATTAAATGGAGCATTAATTACATAATGAACAAAAATCTAAATCAAATACCTACATCTTGTCCCAATGTATCTCTATGCGAGATTACAATCTTCTGATACTTAAGATTATTTACACTTTTAAAATGGAATTTGTCCCCCTCCTTGGTTTTTTTGGATCAATTATTATAATCACCATGTAATACAAAATAAACATTTTTTTAATCATTTTTAGGTTATTAAATTACCTACCTATACCTACAAAAGAAAAAATTTCACAAACCATAATTTAACACTACTCAGATAATGAAACTAAAAACTAAAAAATGTAAATATTTTGCCCCACTGTGAAAAATTTCTGCAGATGCTTGCAATGATATTATAAAGAAAAATAATATAAAATTAATGTAATCAAAATGAATAATATATATAATATATGATATATTTTTATAATTAAAGGTTGATAATATTTTCTATTTTGTGATAATAAGTTAAATTATAATCTGATACATTAAATTACATTATAAATTAGGGTTGATGAGGAATGACATCATTGTTTTAATTAAATAGTAGGCAGGTCTACCTGCCTAAGGGTTTAGTTTACTTGTTAGTTAAATACCTATGACTTAAATTTTATTTATTTTAAAATGTTTGAACTTTTAAATTTAGGATGTCAATAAAAAGAAACCTAATTGACCTAAGCATTGAAATGCTTAATTGACTAAATTTTATGGTAACTTAAGTCCTACTATATTATTCAATAAAAAAAAGGGGTATTTTGTTTTCAAGCTCAAAAATAATTGCAAATAATTAATAGTCTATTGCTAGTCAATTATTGTATCAATACTGCCAGTACAATAGTAATTTCTATTTTGAAGGCTATATTATTTAAATGATTCCAAAACACATTCCTTAATTTATAATTAAGTATATAGTATTAATAATAATAATTTTATATTAAATGATTGATTGACAATCATACAAATGGCAAGTACATCAACTACCCAACTGGATATGGCCATGTTACGTATGGTAAGTAAAATAGGTATTCCTACACAGTGATGCCATATTTTACAAAGAACAACTTCACAAGCAAAGCAGAATGGTTAGGTGCATTTGCTCAGTGATGTACTCAGGATTTGTTCCTCCACAAATCAGGTTTTTGTTTTTTCATCTGTTCTGAAAGGCAATCAGAAGCTCAATTTATTAATATTGATCAACATTATCTTCCAGTACCTAGTGAATTTCAATAATCCTGTCAATCCCACAAATTTCAAAAAAAAAAAGAATGTTTTTTGTACTCTGTAAGTAAATAAGTTTAATAATGTATTTAAGTCTACAACTAGACATTATTTTTATAATTATGGATCGGGATTGTATGAGTGATATAAATACATGTTTTGGCACAAAAAGATCTCCAGTTCAATTCTTAGGTGACCACGAGGGTTTTTTTATGTGTGGTAGTGTTTGGACTTTGGAGCAAATTGGTTACAATAACGATAAAAAGTCCGGTAACATAATATGTTATTTGAAGGGAGAAAAAAATAATTAAAAAATTTGTTTATACCTAACCATTTACAACATAGGTAATACAAATAATTAACATAAATAATAGGTAACACTTTGTTAATAAATGTTCTGGTTTTAATATGATTTCTAAAAACCTGTCACATAATTAAAATTGTATATGTTTTACTACCATTTTAATATATTATAATATACATATTTTTATCAGTAGTCTTTATATTAAAAAATCTTTATAACTTGTGTAAAAAAATACCTATATTAAAGATAAAACCGTAACTAGGTACTTTTATTAAATAATACATTCATAAATACATATTCTATATGATTATTAAAAGATATAATAATCTTTATTTATTTATTAGGCAAGTCTGTTTTTGAACATATTAATTAGATATTGGTTATTTTTAACAGTATTGTAATAAATATTATTTAATAAAAATTTATTTTAATAATACATAATACATAATATTTTATTGATCATAGTTTTGTCATAAACTCGTAAGTCATAACAAAGATCATAACATTAAATGGAAAATTAAATTTGGTATAATATATTTGATAGAGCCATCATCAAACAGTTTTGCTTGTTTTATTATTTTATTTATTTATTTGGTCAATTTTTTTTAAGTTAATAAGTTTAGTAATTTGTATAAACATTCATCACTCAATATTGTATTTAAGTAATTTCTTAACATTTAAGTAATAGTTCTAAATATATTCTAAAATCTGAAATAACCTTAGCTACCATAGTAGTCACTAGTCTTGATGCAGAATATATAATATTATGAGTAGATAAATTTAACTAATGAACAGGCTGGCTGGCTAGAGTTGCTAAATGCTCTACATTTGTAAGATTTTACTATGTCCAACAACACTTTAAACTTTTTGTAAGACAATCCTACGTTTAAATAAATGAACCAATAATATAGTGTAAGTCTATGAAAAATTTAAAAGATACTATATTCTTAAGATACTACTATAATTATTATAAACTATTTTTAATTTTATCATCAAGTTGATCATGTCTTGTAAAAAAATATTTTATTATCTATAATTGTATACCTATGTACTTATTACTTTTTTTAATTTGTTTGTCTTCATTAGTTCCATTATGAGTTTTATAATTAATATTGTTATTTGTTATGACTTATGATAATTTATGTCAATAAACTTGATTTTCTTATCTACTTAAAATATGTATTTATGATTTGGAGGATCCGGGAGCCGTGGCCCCTGCTGCCCCCTTAGATATGAAAAATATTGTCCTACATTACACAATTTGAAAGTTGGCAACCCTACTGGTATGTATCGTATATCTTAATGTTAATTTAGAAAATTGTATAAGTACATATATAATATATACATATTATATATAGCATTAACAACTTTTAAACATACAATAATTAATATGTAATATGTAGTCATAGATACTTAGACATAGGTACATGAAAAAGTATAAATCAACTATAAACATTATTATATTTTATAATATTGGGATTAGGTAAATGCCATTTAATTACATAATATTAGTATGCAACCCAATCAAGGTTTTTTCCTTATAATTATATAGGTATATATTAAGTGTAACTTATACACATAGATAAATTGTAACCACAGTTGATAATAATAATAATAATATAATATTAATCATATTTTGATTTGAAAAACATAATAATAATTATTATCTTGTTAATTTGTTTTCTCTAATTAAAGCTATAAACAAATAACCATTTTCAGATCACGTACTATCTATATAGGTTATAGAAAATATAAAAATAATCCTACAAGAACTATTTATTGATGAACAATAGTAATTTATAATTATTTAAAACCGTCAAGTGTATGTGTAGTGTTATGTATAACAGATACGGTCGAAAAACACAAGTTCAAAAATACCCGCTTTTCAACCTTGAATTGAAATATTGTGTGTAGGCCATCGTTGTCAAATACACGATACACAGAGTACGAATGCATTGCGCGTACCCATTATAGTTTAAATTACTAATAATAGTAGTATATCACTATATCGGCAATACTCTCGTCCTATGAAAAATAATGATAGGGAAATCAAAAATCGATTATTGTTTTCCGCGTTATATTGTAAAATAAATAATTCAATAATATTATTACTACTGACTGGCTCCACTCGGATACAACTCAACGTGTAGTGGAATTTACAACAATTTATAATTAGGATAATATGTAGATAGGCGACGCGGCGGCACTTTTGACAGGTGAATGAACTTACCTGATAATACTCGGCCATTTTTCCACCGACGAAACACCGCCAAAACGGAACACGGGATAGGCTAGGATGATGTGTTCGGACAGCGGATGATACGACCGACCATCACACCGTTTACCGGTTGGCCAAACGTTTTTACACACATGCACACACAAAATCACACGGCGACGAATCACAGAGAATCGGGACGCGGGAGCAACGATTCTTCGAAAAAATAAAACGCGACGGCTGGCGCTGCGAAGGACCTCGGAAAATCATTTCATTTGCGACCACAGCGACTGTTCGCTGTGTGTAATCGGACACACGAACACCATTATTTATTTTTTCCCGTCACACGGTAGGAGGGGAAATATTATAAAATACATACAAATACACATTAGGCACGAAACTCGAGCCGCACGACTATATACCGAATCAAAGTCGGGAATACGGAACTCGACGAACGACTGGAACTCGTCGACATTCGTCTCGGTATCGCAAGCGCAACTCTACAGTCGCCACTCGGGCACTCCGAAGTCCGCAACAGTGCGTCAGTAGTACCGCACTATACCGCGCGAGGTCGGAGATGCGCAACTTAACTCTGCAGCAGTGCGCCACACCGACCAACTCCAATATCCCTATACATTACCACGAATATAAAATTATTATCATGATAATACATATCGCTTCGATCATTAACATTTTAACTACAACACAAAACTAAAGAATGGAAAAAAAAAAAAATAGACGACAGTCAAGAGACCGATGAACAATATAATCTGTAGTTGTACGGTACGATACACTACGCTATCTAGCGATTAAAAATTCATTATAAAACAACTGCCTTTTTTAGATTTATTAAAAAATTAACAAAAAGCCAGGCAATCGGTGATTTTCCGTCCTCGGAGAGATTAGTGGTGGAATATAATTGCTTTATAATATTATATTATATTTAAGATTTGAATGTAATGATAAATCATTTAGATTTTTAAGTACACACATAATAATATAAACGTCCGAACCAAACTTGTTATTATTTTAATTCAAAACAATTTATTAAAGTTGAAATATTGATAAATAAGTTTTTATTAAATAAACAATTATTAACATAACAAATACTATATATCCATTACCATTGTTCACAGTACAATGCAAAACTAATATTAATTTAGTGTATTTATTATTATAATTGGCATTTATAACAAGCCTGATTTTAATTTAAAAGGAGCATTATTTTCATAGTTTGATCATTACCTATAATAATATTTAAAAAAAAAAAATATGAAAGTAGTATATATTATGTAATTATTATATTTTAAAGAATATTGTACAGAAAATTCAATTATACGTTATGACATCAAAAAACAAACAATTATAACTAGGTACATCATACATGAATTATTTGATTTTCAAAAAGGTATTAAAAATAAAATTTGCTTTACTGAAAAATTTGATGTTTGTGACATACAACTTTTAGCCTTTGATCTATTAGAGTAGAATACGTGAATTAGTAATATCCAGAAGCTGGATATTATTATATTAATATTTATAATAATCATATAGTACCTATGGCAATATCATCATCACATTATTAGTAACTATTATAAATACTAAATTAAATTGTAATCAATCAAATGTAAACATCCAAAGTATCGAATTATTATCATAATAATATTATATAATAATAATCTTAGATATATCGCATATTCATATATTATAATGATATAACAGTATGTAAACATTATTATTTATTATAATATTGACATTATTTTATTAATAAATATAC
The DNA here is from genome assembly GCA_013282895.1 of Eriosoma lanigerum. Taxonomy (NCBI): domain Eukaryota; kingdom Metazoa; phylum Arthropoda; class Insecta; order Hemiptera; family Aphididae; genus Eriosoma; species Eriosoma lanigerum. The sequence goes on from CM023357.1 coordinate 30,230,463, forward strand.
TAAAGTGAATTATAATTTAAATTATGTTTGATTAGAAAACACGTGATAATTAGGTACTGATCATTTCGATTGGAACAGACCTTATAAAAAAGATGAGTTTTTCTAACTCGTATCCAGTTCAGTTTAGTTTTCCAGTAAAGAGAACGCTCATCATTACTCTCTTTCAAAATGCAATGTATTAATTTTATACCCAGTCACACTACTCAAATAACTTATTTTATTCTGCCACTTAATATATTAAGAATTTAAATTATACACTGTGTCTCATATAAAAAATAATAATACGTTTCTATTTTTACAAAAATATACTATTGCATAGTATTATAAAAATTAAATCACAATAAATAATGTTTATTATTTTAACATAAAATTTAAATTCATTAATTACCTGCAAATCAATCATCAGATCAGTTATGGAATGAAATGGAAACCAGAAGGGATAGGCCTCGAGGAAGAGGTGTCTAGGCGTAGTAGAAAAGGATCTTAAAGCCCTGGGTGTGAATGGAGGGAAATTATGCAAGATCGAGACTCAAGTAAGAGATGAAGTATAGCAGTTTCAACCGGTATGCCGCAATAGATCTATTAATAGTTTAATAATTTCATATTTATTAACAGTATTATTATCGATTTTCGGTGAAAACTGATAAATAACTAAATAAATAATAAATAATAGATAAATATAAAGATAGGCAAAAAAATAATAATAAAGAATACTGAAGTTAAAATTTAAAGAAATTACTGTAAACAAATGTTGAATATATATGCTCAAGCAAAACTTTCTGAAATATCTATAAAAGCAATAACAGTTTTAATACTATTCTCTACATTGTATCTAGACGAACGAGGATTCTCCGAAATTACAACAATAAAATTTTTTAAAAAGTGGGAAAGGTCGATTGTAGACGTTACTCCTTCGTCCCTAGGATCATCGGAGAAATTAGTGGAGAGAGAGAAATTATTAAGATTTAAATGCAATGATATTGCACTAGAAAATACGATTCGCGAATTTCAATATATTGTAATATATTATTATACTGATAATCCATTCCAAAATTTAACACGAATGTAAATTACATATGTAAATGTGCAAAATTTCAAATCCCTATGATCAATATTCAAGGAGTTATCATTTCATGATAAAAATTGTCAGTCACGATTTTCAAAATATTTTGTAAATAGATTAAATAGTATATGAGTAGGCTTCTATAAAAAAATCATTCCTTTAAACCAAATACTGCAGGTAATATTAAACTTTTTTGGAAAAATACAAAGCTCTATATTTAGCCAAAAAAAAAAACCAATCCGTTACAAAATTTTACTAAACGTGAATATTACCTATATTTTTCAGAATGTATATTAAAAATTGCATTAGTTATAGTTAAATATTTAAAATCGAATTCGTCAAAATCACAGTTTCCGTGAATTTTGGAGTTTTCCAACCATTTTTTAGTAGTTGTTCTTAGTCCAAAGAAAAACATTTGACAAAAACTCGAAAAATGACCCAATTAAAGTACCAAGTAGATACAATTTTTTACTAAACGCATACTCTATTCGTGGTAATCAGATCATTATTTCTACCCAAGATAGTGTCTTTAAACATAAAAAAAACATCTTTGCAAAACCAATACATTCTTCGCTTCGCTCAGAATCTAAAACTACCTTTGTTTTAAATGTTTTACATAGAAAAAATCAATGTGTTTGGACGACATTGCAGATTGCCTCAATTAAAAACATTAGCAAAACACAATTACATATGTTCTTTTTATAATTATTATTAATTCATAACTCTTAAGTATTAATTGTAATATTATATATTTTCATAGTTTTTAGAATAATTTGAACCCCCCCCCCTCTAAGAAAAAAATTGAAAATACACTACTGGGTAAATATAGTACCTCAGGCACGTATCTAAACTATTATTTTGGTGGGGAAGGGTGATTTTGTTTTTAATATTATATATTTATTTATTATTTATATAATAATATTAAATTAAAATAAAATGGTATGTGTGTCCTGTTCATAATATAGAATATTTCTTAGTATACCTATATATATTAGACATTAGGTATGTCGTTTAATTTTTATATTTTCCGAACTATATCTATTTAGTACAATTTATTTTTAAAGATAGAATTTATATAATAATATGTTTTAATATATTTCTAATTAATATAATTTCCAGGCTAGCAGACGGATGCCTAATAAAAGAAGTAATAACTTGGACGTTAGCGGAGAGGAGACCAAGGGGAAGACCACGAAGGAGAAGGATAGACAGCATAAAGGAGATATGGAATGCGGTAGATTATGGTGGGGCGAATTGGCAAGTTATAGCGTATGTACGTAAGTTGCTGAAGTTTCATCAATTGTAGGAAAAATGAGAGAGAATATAGGCTGAGATGATTATAAAGAGAGATGATTTAGAGGTAGTGTAGAGTTTTTATGTAAATGAATATAGAAGGTAAGATGGAGAAAGGAAAACTGAAGACGAGGTATATATCGATACATCCAACGAAAAAGGTAGTAAATCAATTTTTTTCAATTTTTTAAAAATGGAGTTACTACCTTTTTCGTTGGATGTATCGATATATATATGGAATAAAGAGTGATATGATGATGGCTAGTGTGAATGGATAATATGTAGAAGATCGAGATTTATGGAGGTATTATAGAACTTCTAGAACTAAGGTGGGCATACCATATACCTAATTGGGAGGTAAAGCGAAGAAGAATAAAAAAGAAGGTGTAAATTTTTATGCAATTTTATTACGTTTTATTTAATATTTATTTGATCTAATTATTGGTACCTATATTTTGAGACAAGTGTAATTTTGCATCATAGGTATAATACATTTAATATTTAAAATTTAAAATTAATAAAACTATTAAAAATCGAATGAAAGGTAAGTACCTATAATTTTGTTACTAATAAATTAAAATCTTTCGAATTCTGTTCTATTCCAATATTAACTATTTTGCTGCTTAAATTCTTAATACATTATATAGCCATATTGGTGATATGTATATGTTAATGTATACAAAAATTAAAAATAATAATAATAATAATCTGAAACAATATTGTTCTTATGTTTTCGTTTTTTATTTATTGATCTATTATAGGTATATTTGTTTTATATATAGGCAGGAACTTATGTTATAATAATAGGTAGGTACCTATAATATTATGTAAATTGTTAATTTCAAAAATGCAATACATTTCTATTGGTTTGTTTTAAGTTTAGATTTTAAACTTTATTTAATAGGTATATATATATATATATATATAAAATATATTATATATTTATATATAGCCATAGGTAATATATTAATATTTAAATAATTTACAAATTACAAATAATTCAATAGAAATTAATCAGCGAATTATGTCAGTATACTTCATTAGTATGTACGTCACAAGTTTATATTTTAATAGATTAACCTGTAGAATTCATCGATAGTTCAGTTGCCTATATAATTCACCTTCAAAAACATCAATTTGACATTTAAAATAATATATATATATATTACATAATGTAGATATTATTAGAGGCATGGACTTCTAAACACTAAACTAAGTAAACTGTATTAAACTGCAGCACAAAACTTTATTATTATATTTTATATCATCTGATAGGTATACAAGAAACAGCATTAATGTTATGTTTTATTTACCTATAATAAATTATACTTCCCAATTACTGAATTGACATCACTTATTTGTATAGTTTATAGTTACCTACCTACTATCTATAGGTTTGGCTATATTTGCCTACAATTGGTTATTTATTTGCTTTCAAATTTTCGATATTTCATAATTCCGTAATTACTACATGTAACTATAATTAATTTTCTATATAGGTATGCATTGTATATTGGTAAATTAAATACCTTTACGTATAGTCATTTAATTTTATGTAGGTACACTAAAACGTAAACACCCAGTGACGGTTTTACAGAGAGTCAAAGAGTACTGGAAAAATGTAATTAAAAGTAATAAAGTATATTAATATGTACAATAGGTTTATATTTATTTATTTATTTATTACATTTTTACATTATTAGTTATTACAGACTACTATATTATGGACTATGGTATAGATATCTGTATAATTATTATAAGATAAATTAATGATAAAATACTAAAATGTATAACTATGTTTTATGACGATTCTATATTTTTACGCTAAAAATTATAAAATTATAAACATTATTCATGATATTATTTGGAAAAAATTCTATTGGCATAGGTGCACAGGTATTAAATATAAATGTTGTAATCACTATTGTCATGTCTAATCAGTAATCACTATCACTGACTGATTGTAGTTAGTTTTATTTAATCTGTGGTAGGTACTTTAAGACCATTGCATTTGTGATCATTGTGTTCGTGTTTTGTGTCATAGATAATACATACAAAAAATATATTTTGCTTTGATCATATGATTTCTATGAGCTATTAGGTACTCAGCTGTGATCAACAAGTAGGTGTTGTTCGTTGTATGATAATAACAATGATTCACACATTTCATTTTTCATATTTGTCATTTGTAATTGTTGTTTGTTTTTTGTATTGTTATTATTATTATTTTTTTGTTAGATTATCCATACTACATGTCTGCATAATACATAGATTAATATTTGACACTGCAACAATTGACTACTGACAAACGGCAGTGTGAATTGTGATATATAGTGTTAACTTTATTGTTCATTATATGAAACATTACTAATTAATCATAACGAAGTATAATAATTGAGGTAAATATATTATTAGTTACTACGTATTAAAACTTATAAATTATAAATATATTAGAACTGGTATATTTCAAAAACGGGATTGTCATTTATGATTTATCAAAATTTGTATTTAAAAGTTGTCAATGATTTAAGTGTTAAATGAAATTAGAATGATTATAATAATTTGTGGTCTGTGTCTATAATTTGGAATGTCAATATTTGTTATGTTATTAATCTATTCTTTATGATTAATGCCCAATATTTTGTTATTTATTTAACATAATATTGTGGACATAGAAGCAATTTATTGTTTAATTTGTTTAAATATGTTTATATTTATGCAAGAGCAAATGTAATTAATGTCAATTGATTCAAAAAAGAATTCCATCAAATTTCTAAATCTTTTTAAATTAGTATAATTTTATTTATAGATTATAAATTACTTAATATTAATAATTTATAATTTGCACAGAGTTTAAATGAACATTTAAATGAAGTAATTTTTAATAGTATTAAGTTTTTTTATCCAATTATGACCTTGAAAATATTTCTTTACCTATTAATCATTTTTTGTGTATCTCTATATTGGAGTAACTATCAATTGTAATATTATATTTTTATTTTTCTACTCTTCTTCTTTTATCTTGTCTTAAACTCTTAACGAGATAGGATTAGTAAACCTTCTAGTCTTACATCTCCATATATTTTGATTTACCACATCTTGTTTACCTACTATAAAATTTAAATTTAAATATATTATATATCTATCTCATAAATACATAAGTACATCTATGCATATAAAATTATTATTTAATTAAACAATTCGATTGTATATTTTAAATTAATAATTTTTTGGTTGAAACTTTAAAAGGAAAAATAAATTAATTTCAATTCACATGTATGTAGAATAATCAAATACAATTTTAGAATATCAATTATTATGATTTATAACATATCTAATTATACAAATTAATAATATTACCTTATGTTATAGTACATATGTCTATCTACAAAATAATAAAAAGGCTATTCGTGTTGTGTGCTCCCTAAGAATAATATTAATTTTATTAAAGTCTGTTATTTAAAAGTTATCTATAATAATTTAATTTAATCATTCTATAAGTATCGAAAACCATATTAAATAAACAATAAATTAAAATAATAATAAGTGTAATATGGGAAAACATGTTTATAATTTTAACAAATGTTAGCTCAAGACCATTGGCGCAATTTCAAGTTTTATTTTGGGGGGGCTAGAAAAATTCATAATATACAGGCTTTAACACTACTTAAACAAAATTCTTAAATAAATATATATATTTTATATTATTGATTAGTATACAACTATTTTCAACAAACAATAAAAACACACATATTTAATAAAAAAATTAATAAATATAATATATTTCTTTTATTTGTAACAAATTTATAATTACAATTTACGGTCACTTTTAACATATTCTTTTAAAATTTCTTCTGAATTTATTTTATTAGATATGCTTCTTTCAATATGAATTATTGATAACTCAGTGAATCTATCTTGTGCCATTGAATTACGCAGCCAATTTTTTATTCTGCGCATAGTAGAAAATGATCTCTCACAATTAGCAGAACTTACTGGTATTGTGAGCGTTAATTTAATAAGTTTAAATAAATTTGGATAAACCTCACGGTTCACAACTTCTTTCAGATCATCTAGATTAATTTCATTCTTCTGGTTTAGTCTTAATAGACAATTTTTTGCCACCTTCATTTCACATTTCATAGCATCAACATCAATATTTAATAATTCCTAAAAATAATTTAACAACTTTAACAATTTTACACTTTATACATCAATTTATATTTTAATTTTTAACTCACTTTATAATAATTAATAAAACAAGTGCTGTCATTGTAATTAAGTTTAAGGAAATTGTCTACTCTAATACCCATATTAAGACTTTCTGATGAAAATCGTTTTTCCAAGTTTGTAACTAAATTGTCAATTATTTGAAAATAAAGAATTCTCCAATGATCTTCTATGTCAATTACCGTTTGTTCAGTTTGCATACATTCAGTACTATTAGTAGTTGACAAACAAGTCTTGAAAATAACTAGGTTCTTGTTGTTGTCGTTTTGATCCTTATAACTTATTAAAAACTATTATTGTAGTAAAATAAAAATAATGTTATATCTAAAAATACACATTACTTGTTGTTAGTTCTATATTTTATAACTCAGCAAATAATTTTACATTTGACTATAAATCAGAAAATGTAATTTTTGAGCGTTTATCTTTCAATGTTTTTATGACACTATTAATAACAGCAACAGCCTTTTTCAGTGTAATTGATTTTTGCTGTAACTGAGTACTCAAAATGTTCATTATTTACAAAACATCTTCCAATACAATAATATGAAATATAAATGAAATTGAATTCATTATTGTCATAATTCCTATAGAAAAAAAATAGCACACAAAATAAAACAAATATTTACTGATTTATTGATTAAGAAAAGATTCTATAACAAATTTTATTTTACCTATAGCTTGGGAAACATCTCTATCATTTGAATTCTCAATTTCACTATTTAATATTTCAACTATAGCTTTGAAATTGTGTTTAACTAATGTACAGTTTCTTGCTCTACAGTTCCAACGTGTATCACTTATTTGACCGATTGATATTTTTTTTATTTCTAATTTTTGTTGAATTTCTAATAATTTAAAATTATTTGTTGGCTGGGAAAAGTAAACATATATTGATTCAAGACAGTTGAATATCATTCTAGTACCCTAAGAGTGAAAAATAGAAAAATAAGTTTTCCTTATAAATTTTAATAAAAAACATTTTGACATACTTGAATAATTTTACACATGTCTAGTACAATTAAATTTACTCTATGAGCTATACAGTGTGTGTAGATGGCAAATGGATACTTCATTTTAACTTTTTGTTGCACACCACCAAACCGCCCAGACATAACACTTGCTCCATCGTTAGATTGAGCTATAATTGGTATTTCAGATAATGAATTTATATCCAAATAATTGAAAATATATGAGCACAAAGAGCTTGCATCTTGTTTTTGTGATACATTAATAAATGTCAAAAAATGTTCTACTACGTCAAATTTATTTGTATATCTTACACACAATGATAATTGTTGAGTTTTAAAAGACCTATAAAAAATAGTTGAATTATATTATATAATTTTATTATTTATAATTTTTTTTAAAGCGCACCTTGCTTTGCAACCATAATACTATAAAATCCACACTCTTTGATTTCATCACAGATTATTTTATTAATATGCCTCGCATAAAGGTTTATAAAAGTATTCTGTACAGACCAACTTGTATAATTTGTCTTTGAATCAAAATGACGAGCAAAATTATCATTAAATTTCTTCATCGACATACAAGCTTCTTTAAAATTTCCTTAAAAAGTTAATGAATAAACACAATATCTGTATATCAGTTCATCACTAATATAAAAATAAACAGGATGAACGCTTCAGCATTTGCATATAAATCTAATAATTTATAATAAATTATTTAAAGACATTGTAAACTATAAAAAAAGACAAAAATTGTTAAATCAATATTTTGCAGATTAAACTACAAAATATTAACTATAATAGTATAGTATATTACAGTATTATCATATACTAATATATAACTACAGGAGTAGATGATCAATTTAAAACATTATTTTTATTATATTTGAATTTTTTACGCATTGATTGATTTGTATTTATGCTCAATTTTTGGGGGGATATGATTAAATTAAGGGGGGGTTAAGCCCCCTAGCCCCCCCTTATTTGCGCCTATGCTCAAGACACAGATAAATCAATAGTAATAAACTAAAAAGCATAATATGGGCATATATGCTCATACTTATATTGTTCTTAGTTCTCTTATTTACTTAATTTAATAATAAAAAATAATATAGAAAAATTATGTATTAATTAATCCAGTTTAAAAAAATTCCTTAAATAGACAGTGTTAATTTTTTAAATAAGCACTTGAAATTGAAATTTTGAATGAAATCAAAGAAATATGATATTTCTATATCTGAAAGAACTTTTTTGGGTTGAAATAATGGTACGATTACCACCAATAGAGTAATCTTCCGGTAGAGAATTGTATCTAGTTGGTACTTTATTTAGCTCATTTTTAGAATTTTTTTTTTGCTTTAGAACAGAAGATTTTTTGAAAAACTTCAAAACATACGTAATTTTAATGAAATTGATTTAAAATATTTTACAACTAATTTTTCTGTTCTTTATTTGATAAATAAATATTATCATTATGTTAGATAGTTTTACTCAATCCTTTTTCGAATGGAATCATTCAAATTTTAATTGTAATATAACATATACATATTAAATATAAAGTATAAACTAATCTAACCACTAACCTCTCGAAGGACTAAAGGGCCGAAAGAGGAAGCTCAGAAAAGACTTTCTGGCTTTTTAAATTTAAGTAATTTCTATTTAATTTTTTTGTCACTTTTATATTATTGATTATTAGAGTGATTGTTTTTAAATTATAAATTATGTTTAAAAGAAACTATTTTCCTAGATGTATTCCAGGTCTATACATTATACTAAATGTCCTTGAGTTTAAACTAGGTATGTGTAGTCTGTGCACCTGCATACTTTTTATTAATTAGGACATTAGGTATTACAGGTATTAAACATTTACATAGGTACCTATTAAGTACTATATAACCCATGCAAGTTTATATTATTAAAAATTGTTCTTAGTTTAAATAGTTTTATATATAAAAATAGCTTAAAAAGTTAATACCAAATTAGAATGTTTTTGTGAAAATTTATTTTTTCTAAACTTTCAATAGTTAAATAAATTTATGTATATAAAAATAATAATAATGGATAAAAATGATAAAATATGATAATAAAAGTTGGTATGTATGCCTCAGCCTTTAGCATACTATTGCATGGATTAGTATGGATTGATATTTTAACAATTAGTCGACAGATGAAAGTCTTTTCTTTATAATTTGTGTTACAAAAAATGTAAAAAGCAAAAACCTCAAAATTTATATATTTAAAGTTTTTTTTTTTTAAACTTGTTCATTTGTAATATATAGACAATATTATTTCTATTGTTTTTGTGTATATCTATGTTGAATATGTTTTAGCAATATGTATTTATTTAAACAAAGATTTAAATAACAAATAAGAAATAATGTTAAATTTTTATATTTAAATTATTTGTAGTTCAATTCTATATATTGTGTAAAACAATACTTAGTAGTAGTAATAAGTACTTATTTACATAATTTCATAGATAAAAATGAAAGAAAGAAAATAAAAACAAATGTTACAAATGAAATAGGCATATAATAATACATACTTCGCAATATGCTAGTATCAGTATATAATAAATATTGATCAATAGATTAAATATCCTATATTAACTGTTTTATCAAATGCGTATATTATATATAATATTTTTAAAGTCAATTAAAATAGAACAAAACAATTTATAAACAAAGAAAACTTAATGATAGTTACTATAAATAGTATAAATACATATTTAAGACATGACATTGTTTTTATATCAATTTTATTATTTAATTATTTTAATGGGTTAATATTTATTAAAATTCATATAACTTTTTCTTATTTGGTATTTTTAATTAACAATAATTATCGCATAGCAGAATATTAAGCAGTAGTGCCATACAATAAATTGAGTATTCAATCAGTAGGTCATTAGTAGGTTTATGTATTTGAAAAGTGCATTGTCATTAGTAAAGTAAATTTATAAATCAATAAAAATATTAAATCTTTGTAAAGCAAACAATTTTAAATTTCATTTTGTTTTTGAAAAATATTATTTATATGATTCCATCAGATGGATGTAAAGTCCCTAAGTGCCCCAGGGCATCATAATATCTTGGGAAGGACCTGAAAATATTTGATTCTCGGTAATATCAATATTTTCCCACTGTAAAAAAAAAACACTATAATTATCAAGTATTAGGGATATAAACACTTCTATAATGTAATTAGTAGAAAATATCAAAATATAAATTAACATAATGTACTTTTTTTGTATGTTTTGGAGGATGTTTATTGATTATAATGTATTGTTCAAATTTTAATATATTTATATTAATTTGGTAAGGCATATTAATATTTTACAATGCATTATAGTATTCATATTTAAAAACAAGTTTTAAGCACTTATTACTAATTTAATGTACTAGGTAATCAAATATTTAATGTACAACAAAATTAAAATATATTTAAATATTTATACTTACCATATTACTGACAAGTATTTTGCTCTCTATTTGATTAGAAATTATAAACAAGTTTATATTGTTATTTAAATAATCATATGCAGTTATGCTCTTTCTTATTTTGTTGTACTTAATTGTGAATTGTCTTTAAGTTTATATTCTGTTATTAAATTTTATTTTTGTTTTTAATTCCATATCATTTTAATGATTTTTAAAATTCTTAGAACTATAATTAACATACCTATTTAATGGGAAATAATTACTACATATAGTTTATAGTTATTTTGGTTTAAATCTTCATTTTATAATTAGGTACATCTCTATAATCTAGTAATATTTATCTAGTAAAGGAATTGTATTATTATTATTGTTTTTAAATAATTTTTTGTGCTTTTTATCTAAGTATGTACATTCCATTCTAATAATAGTTTAATATAATAATTATTTGCATTCTTAAAATGTATTTTACACGTGATTTTAATAGTTGTTTTTAATTTTTAGATGAGTCATGGAGAATTCTGATTATCGTCCATTGCCACCTCCCAGGAATAGTGTCTCTAATAAACATATGAAAAGAAAACCACCAGTACCACAACCACGCAAGCATGTAAACGTTAATAATAGTGTTTTAAAAGATAACTCAAGCTCATCTTCTTCAACTTTTAGAGATTTAAATGTTTTCTTAAAAAAACATATTAAATCAGAAAATAAAATGGCAACTGAAAATGTTTATGAACGTAAAAAATCTGTAATTGAAAATACTAGAAGTATGAGTATTTGTATTGAAAAATCTTTTCGCAGCCTCTTGCCAAGACCTGCTCGACGACACACAATAAGTCAAACCTCTGAAGACTCCAAGCCAGATATTTGTGAATCTCCAATTGATGATATATTTTCTTCATTGAGTTTTGACTCACCAATTCCATCAGATAGTAACTCTGATCAATCATTCAGTAATTATTATTCTGAATCAGATTTTTGTAGTTCACAACCTCCAAATTTCCCACCACCGCCTTTACCTCAAGATGTATTGTACGATAAGATACCGAGCACAAGCAATTGCAGTAGTCAATGTGGATCATACTCAACTGAAAACATATATGAATTCATCTCAATTGGGCAAACAAAATCTCAATCTAATTCGTATGAAAACTGGGATCCAACAAATGAGAAAAGTTTAAGTTCTAATGATATAAGTAATGTTAATGATGAAACTAAATGTACTAAATCAGATAATTATGAAAATACATGTTTAAACTTATTAAACAATGAAGATACAAAATTTGTTGTATTACAATTTGACCCTTTGCATAATACATTTGGTAATTTATCGGATAAACAAAAAAAAGATAACAAAAAAGAAGAATGCTCATTATTACAGGAAATCGATGACATATTGTACTCATCGCATTACAGTACTATTAAATCTTTAAGTGTTGAGAACTACAATCATGAAAATTTGGATGATGATTTATATAATATCCCTGAACCTCCAGAACGTGTGGATTCAATTGAAAATTCTTCAAGTCCGGCATTATTGTATACACATAATATGAATAGTATTGATATTAAAAAAAAAATTCATGATGAACCTATTTTTGAAGAAAAACCAAGGAAAAATTCTTTAAAGAATTGGTTTAGTATGAAACGTACTTCAAAAATAGTAGTTGATGGACTCCCAGTTGGAAAAATGAAATCAATTTTAAAAACGGAAGAAAATGTTGAAACAAACAATTGTGTAGAAGTAGAATCTAGTATCTTTCATAATGGTATTTTATTTGTTAGTACGGACGAAAAACATAAAGATTTTGAAAAGAAATTGTGTCAAATTGTGGGTGGCCAACTTAAATATTCAGTTAATAAAAACATAATGGGAAATACAATCTTTTTAACATCATTAATAAGTATTCAAATGGTTAATGAACCTAAACAAATGTAAATTTATTGTACTTTGATATTTTTTAATAATAACACTATTTAAACTATTTTTTTTTAAATTTCTTACAGTGATGGTGAGAATATTTTTTGTTTTATAGTAAACTTCACATCTGATCATCAATCAATTATGTTTGGAGCTTTGTGTACTACAGAACGACTAGTGTGGATGCAAAAATTATTAGGATCAGTAACAGGTTTATTTCCACTTAAAATATCTTCAGATTTCAGTAAAGCTGGTTGTGCTACATTAAAAGTATGCATATTTATTTACATTTTTAACTATAATAAAATAATTTATGTTTATTTAATATTTATGTAAATAGGAAGGCATTAATGGTGAATGGAAACAAGCTTGGATATTGTTACATAATAGAATATTAGCATATGCTAAACAGACCTGCGATGGACCAGACTTGATTGATTTGAGAAAAGTCAGAAACGTAGGTTAGTATAGATTTTGTATATAATAGATTATACAAATCCTTTAACTTTATTAATAGAACTAACACACATTTCAGTGACAAATGTAGATGATGAATTAGCGATGACTGTATTAGTCATAGACTGTATTACAAAATCAATTTATTTAAAGTTTGAAGAAGATTCAGAAGTTACAAAATGGCAGCATTTAATAAAAGCAGAAACCTTAAATACAAGTCCACATTTAGAAGATCAACAGTTGAGTAAAGATCAAGTTCCAGTCATTGTTGAAAAATGTGTGAAATTTATTTACGCTCATGGTATATCTAGTATATAAATAAATAATTGCCCGGAACATTATATACACATCATTTTTTTTATTAGGATGCTTGTCAGAAGGTGTCTATAGGCGAAGTGGTTCATGCTCTAATGCAACAAAACTTTTATCTGCATTCAGAAAAGATGCTTGGGCTGTGCAATTAAGTTATCAGGATTATTCAGTATACGATGTAGCCAGCGTATTGAAACGATTTTTCAGGGATTTGCCAGAACCAGTGCTTACTACTGAACTCCATATACATCTATGTAATGCTGCAAAATGTAACTGTTCAGAAGATGAAAAAGTAATACTTTATAGAAGTTTATTAGAACGACTACCAGCTATTAATTTTGTGACTGTGCGTACACTTTTGAGTCACCTGTATTACATTCAACTTCAAAATGATGAAAACTTAATGACTGTTCAAAATTTAGCATCTATTTGGGGTCCTACCTTAATGCATATAGAAGTATATTTAAATAACTTGTTAAACATATATATATATTATATTATATTACATATTTTAGGATGGCGATTCACTAAATTGGTCAAAAATAGAATCTGAAGTTGTTAGCGATATTATACTCTTATATCCCAAATTGTTTTATGTTGAAGATGAAGAAATACAACGAGAACATAAAATATTAGAAGTATTAAAAAAATATAATTTATCAAATGGTAATGTACCTCAAATGTCAAAACCTTCAGGAGATTTAAAAATTTGGATATATTTAGGTTCTAAAGACAGTGAAAATTGTGTTAATGTCACTGTAAGTGTTAAATAATTCATAGTTTTCAAAATATTGTATATATTTTTTTGTATATTTTTAGTTGAGTCCAAATAAAACTGCTTCAATGATTTGTGATGAACTTGCTAATAAAATGGGAGCTCAAGGAGGATATTCACTTGGCTTACAAGAAGTTGTTTGTAATGGAACATTGATTCGTCCAATTCATTATTCAGAGTTATTATTGGATATAGTTTTATCGTGGGCTTATTGGGATGCAAAGTATCGAAAGGATAATTATATTGTTTGTCTTCAACCAAATTCTTTACTTTTAGACATAATGCCATTTGTAAGTTATAAAGATGTAAACATGTAATGTTTATTTCAATATTAACTAAGGTTTTATTTTTACAGACTAAAGAACCTTTAACCATTTGTGGGGAATTGAAGTTTGCAGAACAAAAGAACAAATCATTTAAGACATATTTATTTGAAATAAGTGAAGGAAAACTAATATGTTACAAAGATAAATCTGTGAGTTATTTCATTTTATGTATGTATCAAATACTATTCTCTACTGATATTTTTAAAAATTATATATTCTAGGGATCATCATCATTATATGAATGGTTTGTTAAAGATTTAATTTGGTATATTGGCTTTGAACCTAAAAGAAATCCTCATACTAGGTATTTACTATTTACTATTTGCATACAATTTTATTAAGTGAATGTTGATTATGTACCTATTGATTTAACTGAATCTTATTGTTTTATTATAATTATAGAAATATAAACATTTTTAATTATAGTTATTAGTTATTAATTATTTACAAATTGTATTATGATTATTTTGTTATTGATTATATTCACATATATTAACTAAATGTTCTTTATTTAATTTAGATGGTGTATAACATTTATTTTAAAGAATGACTTACCAAAAGAGTAATTAATAAACAATATACTGTGTTAAAATGAAATAATTTGTACTAACTAATTAATTTTTGTTTAGATCAAAAGATAATTTTGGTTGGTCAATTGCTGGAACTACTAAGGAAGACCATTTACGTTGGATGGCAGCATTGTTACTAGCAGAGTTCGGAATTGATCATATTTCACCTCCTCTCAATATAAATTTATTAGATTATTAAAATAATTTTAATAAGGTAAGTATTTTATGTGAGAAATATTATTTTACTTAATTATAATTTTATTGTACTTAGTCTATAATGTAACTTAAGTACACTTCATTTGGTGTTTATAAAATTATTATAAAAATCAGTTTTTTTTTATATTTGAAATGATTTTAGATTGTGTGTATTTTTATAATTTGGAATATTATTTTTTAGTATAAGTTATCATATAATGATTGAATGAAAAATTAACCACACATCTTAAAATATAGTTATTAAATATAGTATAGCATAAGTATATCTGGATCTCTGTATCTCTTGCCATAAAGCTGGAAGTAAACTATTTCAATTACAGGCTTATAGCATGAGCTACAGGAAAATGTTGCAATTACCCTAAGATTGAAATTGCCTTTCCGTACACACATGCTATTTTTTGTTGCATTTTTTATAAAATACTACTGTATTAATAATTTTCGGTGTTTAGATATACCATAGTTTCATCTAAATTCTAGAACACTACTGGAAAAATTAATAAATGCTGCAGATACAAGTTAATTAATATTAGAAAAAAAAAATTGAATAAATAATAATATATATCCTTATATGAAAAAATGACCTTATTCTAACAATTAGATGGAAAAATTCATGTATCACCATTGCGATTAGTATCAAAAATTAAACTAGATGTGACAAAAAATTATATAAAATATTAAAGATCTCATTTAAATTAACAATACTATAACTTCATTAAAGACTGAATTATATTATTTAGAAATATAACTATTATTGTTATTTATACTAATATGACTATAAAATATGTTTGTTTTACCATTTCTATACATTGTATTAGTGAATTGTCTCATTTTGTAAATATTTATAGATAAATATTAGTATATATTAGAATGTAATTGTGTCATAATATTATTTAATACAAATAAAACAATATTTTATTATGAAAATATATATTATTTTAAATGATATATTTAAATTATTATCTTTAATTATCATTAATTATGTTTTATTTATTTTTTATAATATTTTATTATATTTAATTAACTGAAATATTCAAGACAATGTTTATAATCGTGTTTATCTGGTGCTATTTATGTGATAATTTAAGATTATAATTGTGTCTAGTTATATGTTTCAAAAATACAGATATATTATTTCAATTATAATTATATTTAATTTGTGTTCTTTTATGTTTAATATAAAAAAATATATATTATTAAATACATAAAAGAGAGTTATATATTATTTTAATTTATATTATATTTATTATTACATAAGATGAAATACAATATATAAATATGTCACCATATCAACATTTTTTTTTCTCCAATAATCTTATTAAATAAATTAAATTAAAAATTATTATGGATTAATAATAAGTATCATTTATAGATTTTAAAAATTATTTAATTATGATTGTTTCAAACATTTTATGAAAATGCATATTTAATATTATGCAATAAAAAGACCATAATATAATTTACTATTTATTTATATTTCTATATGTATTAATAAAACATAATATTACAGAAACATGATTTAATACAGAGTACTCCATGGAAAACACATGGTTTAATAAGTAGAACTCGGAAAGTATTAGATTCGAAAATTACATTGTAAATATGTTGACCAATTTGAGAAACACAGTCGATTGCAATCGTTTCATGAAGTTTCGAACTACATGAGCAGGGCCGGATCGGGTAAATTTGGCCCTTCGAGATATCATTATTTTACCAATCCATATTTTATTTGTCTTTTAAATGTATATATAGTTAAATTGTTTATAATATTTCTATAAAATTGTATTTTATAATACAATACAATTGGAGTATAACATTAATATCTTATTTTTCTATTATTTTTCAACACAGTTCCTATGTATTTTTCTACCGGCCGACTGATATTTTCTCAGTAACTTGCCAGGCCACTCCAGTCCTGTATATGAGCTAATATCTGCCGCGAGATCTGATAAATTTTGTGTTCAATAATTTATATTATTTATTGTAAACTATGTGTGAACATAACTGTGTGGTGTGCTATTGGGGAGGTAATAGTAATTTGTGTCTACTTTTTTGAAGAAGACGTTACAACTTTTACTGTCAATTCTAACCACTACATCGAGATGTTAAGTAGTTTTTTATTGTCAAACTTCGTTGTTGACAGATTAATTTGTGAAATACCTATATTATTTTAGGTATTTTATTAGATTATTATATTATTGTATTTGTAAGATTGGGCTATGGTACATACAGCAAGAGAATCGGTGGCGATACTTAGGTAGCGGTTTTCTAGTTGTTTAATTATTAGATTTAGTGACATTCAATAGCCACTGATAATTGTGCCTATAATTATTATTTATTTTTTTTTTTACTTAATTTCCCTTATAGTAAGCTTTATTTTAGTATAAATAAAGTTTAAAATATGTTTTTAACATAATTCTTTTTAAGTTATACGTATTCAAAAACTATGTGTTTCTCTTGACAGACCCTGTAGTTAAACCATATATATTTTCCATTTATACTTAATAGTTATTACAGTTGTTATTATACATATATTTAAAATAATATTGTGTATGTTTTTAATTTTAAAAAATATGTCTTTTTCTCTTTCACTTTTTGTCACAACTTTTTGGTGTCGGACTCTAGTCCAAAACTTCCAATTAACTTGATCCATGCATCTTCTACAATTATGCTAACTAAATTGATATCACTATAATCAGTGGTGTATTGGTAAATTTTTTTTTGGGTATACGCTTCATTTTAGTGTTGAATAGGTACTCGGTGAAGACTATAAGAGCATAAATTGGGGAATCGAAAGTATAATGTTTATTTTAACATTTAGCTAATACATAAAAAAAATTTGGTTCCTACATAAGGCTTTTAATCATTTTAAATTTAAGAAATTGGTGCTTAAAATAATTACAATGTAAATTATGCATAAATAGACAATTCTTAATTCTCTAATAAGTGATTATAAATCGTTTCTTAGTAGCTACTCTAGTTATAAAAAAAATACAATAGATACGTGTGATTCAAAATATAATAAAATACATTTTATGAACACTTCATTTTCGTATTACAAAATAAATGAATATTATTATATAGATATAAAATCGAAAATCGGTATTCAATATTGCCATATATTCACCAAAACTTCTTAGAAATTATAACAAAATAATGTTTTATTAGAATATTTATCAGAAGAAGATTCTAATAAATAGGTATTTATTTTTAGTAATTTTTATAATATTGTAGCATGTATCGTATACCCATAAAATTATACTTTTTTTAAGTATACGCAAAATTTCGGAAATGTGCTTATGAGTACGGTGTATATCCGCGTATAGCCTCCAATACACCATTGACTATAATAATATTTAACAATTTTTAATATGTATGAATACATATTATAAATAATAGTTATTCCATTTATTTATTATATCGATTAGTGATTAATAATTAGCTTTTTATTTAATATTAATTATTCGATTATTTTAATCATTTTATTATTCCTCTATCACTAATTATTTTTGAAGAAGAGACTTTAAATTTGTAAAATTTTAAACGTTCTTATCTAGCTTTTGTTATACTGTAAACCATTAAGTTCATACTAATATACTATAATATAAGGTCTGTACTGTAAAAATATTGAACCAGCGTACTCTCGGAGTAAATATGAGTGATTAAAATAGTACACCACCAAGTGGCGCATCTAGGGGAGGGTATAACCCCCTTAATCATAATTTTATTTTTTATTTTCATATCAAAAATGTTAAAATAATATAATAAGTGCTCCTTTAACCGAATATTTTCAAACTAAAAATTTTATTTAGAATCAGCTCTAAAATTTGTTGATATTACTCGCTTACTCAGACTACTATAAAAAATCTGTGAGAATGTTAATGCTGAGTTTCACGATATATTTAAAAAAGTTGAGAGTGCCTGTTTTGTTTTCGAAATTAATATTTGTATCCCAAGAACCAAAATTCGAAGTAATTTATTTACAAAATACTCCAAGTATAATATTTATTCAGTTTTTTGACAGTTTTATCGAAGAATGAGTAGCATTTGTTATACCTATATGGCTAAATTAGGTTGGTATAAAAATTTTCATTCATACATTGAACCTAATATTTGTTATTATAATATAGGTACTTGGTTAGTCGCACATATTATTATTAATTATAAATATTAAATATGGGTACTATAGGAAATACGGAGAATTATCGATGGCAGAGAACGATAATATTATTAACAATATAACAATTTTATAATCAATGATATTATATTATATACAGGATGCCCAATAAGGGCCAAGGTTATTTAAATGGAAAAACTTCATTGAACTTGCTCATAGAGCATTTAAATTTAAATACGCTTATTATATACATGTTTATTGTATATTTAGATAATATTGAATTTACGATTAAATTGAAAAAATGTATCATTGATACCAGTGGCGAAGCTTGGGTTCGAAGTTAGGGTAGACAAATTTCAAATAATTTTTTCTTGGAATGAAATTATATAAACAAAAATACATTAGTAAACTTATTTTATTCATTATATAATATACAAAATTTTTTATATTATTTTATAAATTAAATCTATTTTTCTATTTTTTATACAATTTACCAAGATTTTCATTTCCAGCAACCACGCATATTTTGTGTACCATGATACTTGAAATTTTCGTATAGTTTTTCCATCAAACGTTTCCAAACTTAATCGAGGTGTAGGTCTTTTCTTTTTTAATTCAAGTTTATGTTCAAAAGA
The DNA here is from genome assembly GCA_013282895.1 of Eriosoma lanigerum. NCBI lineage: Eukaryota > Metazoa > Arthropoda > Insecta > Hemiptera > Aphididae > Eriosoma > Eriosoma lanigerum. The sequence continues at coordinate 30,250,784 of CM023357.1, forward strand.
ATAGTTATTAATTCCTACTGTTAAAATATCACTAATTATATCAGAACACTCCATATTAAATTTAAAACAATTTACGTTCCATAAAAAACAACAACTAAATACTTTAAAATGTATTTAAAAGTTTTTATCAGTTCAAAATGTGTATTATTTTAACTACGACTATTAAAATTAAATACGTATAATTATTATTCGATAAGATTACTATATATTATTATCGGGATGCGGGTACATTCATAAATTTACGATAGAAATATTAGTGAGACATGTCTCCATTAGCTCACTGCGTGAGGTACCCTTCTTTCAAGAACCCACCACACCGCATATCCTAGAGTAGGAGACACTAGTCACGTTGTCTTTATTATCTAGCAAATAACAATATTATTAACTTGTGTTGTTTTGACCAGACAACGCCTATTTATTCCAGTTTATGCGCATATATTATATAGTATTACTATTATAAACTAAAGTATCTATTTATAATAACATGTAATACGTTTTTATAAAAATATATTTTAAATTTTAATATGATTATAAAACACAAATTGATAAAATATATATGTAGTTAAAAATATATAAAACAGTTTAAAAAAAAATGGGTAGACAATGTCTCTTTGTCTCATAGGTAGCTTCGCCACTGATTGATACAATGTAAACTAATGCCATGTAATTTGAAAATTTTGAACTTATGATAAATTTTTATTAATTTAATATAATAACGATAATATGCTTACAGAATAAAGCTAGTTAAACATATTATTTATTATTAATATAATTAGGTATATATCATAGTTTTGTGCAACGAACAAAAAAAAAAAAAATTAAATAAAAATAATGGAACAGAGGATGAGTATAGCGGAGTTGAGAATGGATGGATGAATCATGAATGAGATGGATGTGTAACTAGAGTAGATAAAATAAGAAATGAATATATTAGAGGATGTGTAAGAGATGCATTAATTTTTGTGTAAATGAGAGAGAATATGTTGAGATAGTTTGAGCATGTTATGAGACAGTAAGAATTGTTATGGAAATGAATGTATTAAATATGAGGAGGAGAGGAAGACCAATGAAGTGGTGGAAAGACGTGATTTGAGAGTGATATGAAGATAGTTAGTGTGAATGAATGAGATGTAGATGATCAAAATTTATGGAGATGTAGAACCAGAGGGTCCAACCCCATAAGTCAGGACTTTGGGAGATAAGGCGAAGAAGAATACAATTAGGTAATATATTTTGCAATGATGAATTATGATCATACATAAACTTAACTAAACAAATTTAAAAATTCTAGTAGGATACTAATTCGTTTTCTAATTATTATTATATAGTTATGTAGGTAAGTACCTAGTTATTTCTTATACTGATTATAAATGTAATCTTAGAGTTTCAAAAAAAGAGTTTAAGTTTAAGTTTCAAAAATGCACATTTAATCATACCTTTATACATTATACTTAAATAAACTTTTCGATTTCTGATGTGTTTGGTAAATACACTTGAACAAGTCGTCATTATCAAAATCATTGGGACAATTTAGGTTTTAAATTTGAGGAGGCCACAATTTCGTACTACTTATATTATTTTTAATTTTAACATTTAATTTGAGAACATAACACCCCTCAAGTTCTCTTCAAATTATTCCTATGATGCTGGTAGATATTTGTTATTTTTTTTATTTTTAGTTTTTTAGTTTTCATATTTAAATATAAATATAGAAACATGAAATAGAATATTTTAACTTTTACACAATTTGTGTACCTATATTACATTGTATACGTATATTAAAATATTTTATACATTGTACATTACATCGTTTACCGGTAAGTATCGTTAAATAGTTGAATTTGAAAAAAATACTTTTTATAATTCTCATTGGAAACTTCTACAGAACAATTTCGAAGAAACGAGTTATTTACACAAACATATAATTTTTATTATGAATAGGTAACACTGTTGTAGTGTAGTTAAACATTAAAATATGGGATTTTTAAAACCAAATTTAGATAATTAGATTAATATAATAATTTATTATGCGTATATAGTTATATAGTATTTAACTATTATTTTGCTAATATTGAACTTTACAAATAAAAACAATACATAGGTATTATTAAAAAACTTTCTTTATTCAATATACTCTTTTGCGTAAAAAAATAAAATAAATAAAATAAAATGTGATATTAGACTCAAAAGATTATTTTGTTTTATTAATGTTTAAATAGTAATAATATCTCGTAATCTTGTATGTACTAAGTAGTAAATCATAAATCACAACATACCAAAAAATAATTTTATATTCTGTAAGGATTAAATTTTAAATTTAGACAGATATGATCATTTATATAAAGACACTTCAATTTTCAATGTTTAAAGTTTTTGACGTAATGTTGTGTTTTGTAAAATTAGATTTTTTTATCAGTGTTTTCAAATTTATAAAAAATAGTACTTATTTTATTATTCTTCACTAGGTATTATTAAATTTAAACTTATTATATAAATAACACATTTCATATTTTTTAATGAAAATTGAATTGTAGGTATATATAAATATAATAATACTCAATAACCATATGAAATAAAATAATAAAACAGTTAGTCCAAGGTTGTAGACACTATATTATATAATTTGATGGTCTAATAATGCAGATACCTATATAATAGTACTTAATTTAATTGTATTATATTTAAAAACGTTATTCATGTGCCTATTGTGTATGCCTATACTACTGCGTACTGAATAGCATATTACATTAAAATTATTACTTGGTTACTTGGTATTATATTATAACATTTAATCTAACCAACTAAAAATTAAAAATAAATACTTAAAGTAAAAAAAAACAACAAAATGAAATGCTATTTATATTATATTTTTATAGGATTTATGCATATTGTTGATTTTGAAGTAAAATCTAATAATTTGTTCCCAAATCTACCAATGGTAAGTACAATTTTATAACTATTTTAAAATTATTAAAACGCATGTTTAATAAAAATGGTATCTATAGGTATATTGACTAAGTGGGTATGGTTGATTCCTGCATAGATTACTTAAATTCTTATTTTGGTTATTTTCATACAATATTGATATATCTACTAGATAACATTATTATTTATTAATTATTAATAATTCATAATGAGATTTTTATACATTTATTAAATATAGTTGTAAGTTGTCCTATGTAGGTACTTTACAAATACACAATAGGTATATTAATATTTATAGTAATTAGTAATTGTAGGTACTTATTATATTATATACTTACTTATTAAAAGTATTGGTATACCTATAATCTGAAAATGAAAAATTATAGTTAAAAAGTAATTATTTAATAATTATTCAATACTTTAACTTAATTACACTATTACTTATTATTATAAACATATACTATTGTCATTTTTCATAAGTAAATAATTTTTTATTACTTACTTAATAATCTTAGCTATGATATTATATTATGCCACATTCAATAGATTCAATGCACATTCAAACTTTAGGTAGGTACTATTAAACTATTATATTAAAAGCATGACTCAACATTTTATTTACTTATCGAAAAATTGCTATATAGTTTATAATATGCTGATTATAACAATTTATTCAATTACTGTAATTATGACGTGATTTTGATGAGTTATTTATTGTATAAAAAGTACCTACACCTTACGTTATGCCTTACCTTTACGTTCGGCACGTAAAAACTAATTAGTTTATAAATATTTATTTAGAAGCATTTAGATATTAAATAATAATTTCTTTACTAGTTAATTAATAAAATTACCAACATTTTTTCCAACAAATATTTTTAGTAGGGTATATTTAGATGATCTTCTATATCTACTAAAGATTATAGGTATTTAACAAGTTTTCATAAAAAAAAAAAAAAATAATAATAATAATAAAGTTTAAAAATAATTACTATAACAATAATAATAATTTTAATAAACAAATAAAATTAAAATTTATTTCAGGGAAAATATCGAATAAATTTCAAAGCTATTTTGAAGTGTAGTTCACCTAATTCTAATATACAGTACAATTTTTATTTGAATAAAATATCAACAAACACGACTGAATTGAGAGGAAATATGACATTAAAGGTACCACTAGATGATTCTTTTACAGTAAGTATGCGTATAATATATATATATATGTATATTAGAAATATCTTTTTATCTTTCTCTCTCAGCTATTTAGCATAAACAATTCTAGTATTGAATATCCATGCAATCCAATATCCTGCATATTTTTCATTTTCAACAATAAACTTAATATTTATGCATACTCAATCTTAATATCATCATATTTAAGATTTAACCAAATACGTGTTATTATCGTAAAAATAATTATATTAAATAATATTTATTTTTATAATAATATATATATGTATCTAAACTTAACAAGGATATTTTACATTAGTTTATTAATGAAACATGGATTATGTAAACGCATATGATATTTTTATTATGCATCTACTAATATAACATTGTCATGTATTATTGATATTGTTTATAGTGTTTAATGTTTTGGGCAATTTTGACAATTGGTATAATTTTTTATAAAGTTTGAAATTCTTTTTGAACAATGTTTAAATATCTTTTAAGATTTTTATTTGTCTTTAGACTGGATTTTTCAAAGATTTTTAAATGTCTATAACGCTAAATGATACATCATATATCCAACCACTTTTTTGGTAATTTTCCCTCTCTTTTACTTCTTCTAAATTTTCCCGTTATAAAATATGCTCAAGTCATCATACTGTATTATTTTCTCGCATTTTGTCTAATATCAAAATATTACATATTATATTTCTTCTTATATATAGGTACCTACTAATTGCAAAATATTTTATCTTCTTTATTTACTCTATTCATGGGGCCTAGAAACTCATTGCTGCTACATTTATCTTCTGTTGTATTTTCTCATTAATTATTCGATATAATGATATAATGATATGGTCTATAAAACATTGCACCACGGTCTTATAAAATGTGCACTATAGTTAATACGGGGTTTGACAACAATAAAACTCACTGCACCGGTAAATAAGTTAAATAAAATATTTATTTAAACGAGTTGTTATAAAACATGTTATTTAAATAACAAAGTTATTTCAATAACAAGTTATTGATTTTATAAAAATAAATCAATATTAAATGTAACAGTTTTGAACAATCAAATCAATTAAACCGTAATGAACGCTACGAACCAAATTGTGCTTCTCCGGTCGGTCGTTCGTAGTCCCGATCTTTACATATTATATATTATTAATGTACATATTTATATTGTTTCGACGTACGGTCGCGGATAATGATTAGTAAAAACCGATTAAATAATCGCAATTACCGTAGTATTATAAATATGTATATTTCAATGCCCGTGCGATCGGTGCCGATGGAGACGACCACGATAAGGCGCTTTAACTTAATTTCATTTTTAATCAATGCTATAGGTTTACACATGCAGCGATTGGAGTAGATAACGCGTGAAATTTCAAGAACTGTTTGTATGCGGTGGCTTGTGACAAAATAGTACCCGCGTATATATGGATATTTACGCACGCGTATGTACATGTCAGTGAAAGACTTCCATTAAAATTATATAATAATTATTTAGATGCAAAAAAAATTGCTTTTACAGGAAAAATTCTCACGCCTTGCAGATATGTTGGATTTTAATCAATTTTTTTTATTTGAAAGACGAGAACTTTTTGCTGGTCGGATTAAAGCCCTAATTTTAATTTAACTTAAAAGAGTGTTAGAAAAAACAATTTGAAAAAAAAACATATATTGTTATTATTCAAATGCGTTTTATAGCTTTATATAATAAGAATGTTGAAAATCGGACTTCAATCTAACCTGCGAAATGTTCTTCTTTTTTTAATAAAAAAAAAATTAACGCATCCCGACTCTTCTATAGAGCGTGAGAGTTTTTTCTGTAAAGCATGTTTTTGTATACTAAAAATGCACCGGCTCCGATCCCTTAATTATCGTATATGGTATTTTCGTCCACGTTATTACCGCAAGTCGGGACGGACAGTTGATTATTTTCGGCCTGGTGGAATATACGATTCGAAATATTCAAACACAGGCCGTATCATAGTTTAATCCGGATTATTTTATCACATAAATATCTGTCACTTCTCTCCACTGTATCTACCTACATTTCATTCTATTTTTATCTTCCTCGAAGGCCAACACCATTCTTTAATAAAACAAATCATTAGTTCTTGATTATCTAAACCTCACTCATAAATCATAATATATGATATAATACGATTGTTTTAATGAAATTAAAGTTAATTCAGTAATTCAATATTAATTTAGTAATATTTGCATCGATGTATTATATATTTTTATATAGGTACATATACTAAAACTCACCAATGAAATTTTGTATGAAATATTAATTGTTTATTTATGTTAATACGTTTAAAATCTAACTCTATTGATGAATGTTGTTATAAATTTGGCTTGTATTAAATGTCAATGTTTTATAGTGGGGGTAAGATAAATCTGGAGCAAGTACAATTCCAGAGACGTAAAAACTATTTTTCATGTGGGGGAGGAGTAAAATGTTATTAGCTCATATAATCTTATATTATTTTATTATATAATTGTACATTGATAAATACAAATATATTATATGGATGTTGTTACATATTCTGTAACTATAACTATTACATAAATTATTTCGGATGGGCAAAAGTACAATTTTACTTCCCGAAATAATTTATAGGATCAACAGCCCCCTATTCACCTCTTTTCCAGTGTCACTGCATAATGTACAATGTATATCATCGTTGATATTGAAAAGATACTAACATTTTTGTATAAAAAAGATAATTTATCAGAAATTTGTTGGGGCGAAAGAGATCCAATCAATCCCATTATTGCATTTTTTCATTATAGTTATATTTAAATATATTTAAGCATTATTTATTTTTTTTATTAAAGTACATAATATTTTTATAAAGTTGCATACAAATCTAGCTGTAAAAGATTCAATTGGAGGCTGGAAAGATAACGCGCATATTTTGAAATCGTCCAATGGATGTACAGCCTATAAAACTTACATGGGATCAAAGTGGGAACAATATTTAAAGTCATTTGGAATTCTTAATACAAGTTGTCCGATAGCTCCGGTAAAATCATAATGAATTTAATAATAATTTATAATAAATTATTTTTTTTTTAAAGGGAAATTACGTATCAAAAGGATTTGATCTAACATTTACAGAACCACGATCGAATTTTATGACTACATTTTTTTATGGAACTTACAAATGTCGAGTTTATTTTGTAGACACACTAAATAACCAGCAAGGATGTGTTATTTTTGTCATTGAAATAAAACGTCCATGGGAAACTGAATAAATATTATTGATTACTTATTTATAAATTTAAAATAATGTAAATTTTATTAATATTATACTTACAACATTATACAAATTAATTTTGAGTGGTGATCGAAATATTTTTGGTTAATTTATAAATATACGGGATGATTATAAGTTATAATGTAGAATTTATGTTACACTTAATATAATTGAAAAATATCGTCATATAATATCTATCGTCAAAAATATAATCACGCTTGATTGTAAGTATAATTTAATTACCTATTAAGTATTTCATATTTATTACATAGGTATTAATAATAATATTTTAAAATATTATAAATATATAACATTATCAATAGGTATATAATGTTGCTATCAGTTATAAAATTGTAAGTAAAAATATATTTATGTATTTGTTTTGTATAAGCTTATAATATTTCTGATGTTCTTAACTTATTCACCATTATTCTGAGTGAAGCGAAGAATGTATTGGTTTTACAACATTTTTTCGGGTAAAAATAATTGTCCGATTACCATCGCGTCTAGTTGGTACTTTATTTAGCTCATTTTTTCGAATTTCTCAAAAGTTCTTCCTCGGGAGAAGAAAAACTACCAAAAAGTGGCGGAAAATCGGAAAAATTACGATTTCTGTTATTTAAAATGTTTTAATTTCATGATAATTAATTGAGTTTTGATCGTAGGGACTTGAAAATTTTTTTTAGTATTGATATAGGTAGTATAAAAGTGAGGTAAAATTGTAGAATGAATTATTAGTATAGTGTATTGTAATATATTGAGTTTCGCTCAGAATCGTATTTTCTAATGCAATATTATTGTATTCAAATCTTAATTATAATAAACCATTAATTTCTATGAGGGCCGAAGGGATGAAGGAGGAACATCCACAATCGACATTCCCACTTTTTATTAATAAAATGTATTCACATAGGCCATATGCCCATATTATAATAATACATAAAACTAACACAGATATAGGATTCATATGATTGAATTTCAATGAATATTTTATGTTTTTCTAAAATGACAAAAATAATAATTAACTTTTTGCAATCGACTTTTAGTTTCATAATATGTATATTCTAATATAGTTTCTATAACATACAGTAATTAGGTACTATGAATTATATACTTCGCGTACCTTGCACTTAAAATCGTTGATATAGATCGTGAATTTACTGAGAGTCACAGGTAAATTTTGGATAAACAAACTCCATTAACCTGCAGTTACCAATTCCACTGAACAATGTAGAACAATGTGTAAAGTTTGCACATCGGCCATGCAATATGATTTCCCAAGAGCTTCCCCGGAAACTTATCTTTGAAGGTTAGGTATACTTGTATACCTGTCAAACGGTCGTTTTTGTTTCACCATCTTATAGCTCAGATAATTCTGTTGGACACATATATTCATCAACAAGGTCCGTTCTGCCGTATACGAGAAATTTAGATTTAAAATTAAATCCAACTTAGAAAAATTAAATAACCACGTAAGACGTAAGTATACTTTTTATGATTATAATTTAATAGAGGACGATTGTAAATTTCACACCGAATATTTAAACTTAGGGTTAATGACGTTAAGTTCCTCTAAAGCCTTAACCAGCCCCTATTTTTTATTGAACCTGGATGCAAATTGTGTAATTCAAAATGATAAGTGTGCACTACGGATTTAGGTAGTGCGCACTTGTAAATAAGTATATGTACATACATTTAGATTTAGTTATTAATTGTTCAATAAAGAATAAACAACTATTTGATATTTTTGAACAAGGAAAATATCTATAATCTATTACAACAAAAATATCTTTATCACTTAATTCTAGATAATTCATTCAAATTATAATAATATGGAATAGGCATACATAAGCCTACGTTTTTGTATAATTTGAATGTATTGAAATTTACTTTAGAAGAATGAAATTTATATAGCATATTTATCAAAATTCCCTCTTGTTGTACCGTTTTAAACTTTATCAATTTATTTTTTTTAAATGAATCTATACTGATCTATAACTATTATAGTATATTATTTTTATATTCTGAATACCACAAAGCTTCAACAAATCGACGACAATATAAATATTATAAAAATTCACGTCGATATAGAAATATAATTACTGCATCGTGTGCAAATGTTATAATTCATTTATTTTAAAATATTTTAGTGCCCGTCTTATTGTTTTTGCGTATAAAATTAATATCGTGCATGCCTAATTACCGGTTATAATACGTATGTAGGAAGTTTTCAATTGGTATTGCAGCAGTGTCCTGTATAATTTTACCCCAGTCTTTAGTACTTAGAAAACATTATGTTCCCTATAGGTACATATTATATTATATAGCGTTTTCAATAACAATAATTCGCTACCAATTGGAAATAAAATGCCTTGCGTGATGGTCAAAGTACAATCGAAGCCCTTATAGTTATACTATTGCACATGGTTATTAGCCGACGACCAACCAGGTAACGGTGATATAAACTAATAGCCGTCGAAGACAATACGTTCACTATATACCACGGTGTGTATAATAAGGTATACCTATATACCGTTATTAAGTTTGCGTTATTTTTTTCTCCCCCTATATATGGTCAAAGGCCGTTGAAATATTAATGCGAACGGTTTATAACATGCAATGCCATTTTAGCTATAGCAGAAAACTACGTATAGCGAAAATATATTACGAGAATATTCAAATATGTACATAATAATTAATAATATTATTGTAGATAAAATATATTTATTCCGCATTATATCTACAGTTACAGTATAAGGATATGGATTGTTATAAATAGCGTGGATATGACATTTCGTAGTAATTCGCTTATTAGTATAATTATTGTAGTGATAGCAACGGCCGAACTTGGTACTATGTTTAAATATGTATAGGTTAAGTGTCAAGATTATTACAAAGAATAAGTTTATTTATTTTATTACTCATGCGGGTCATTGTAATAGAAATTGTGGACGGATGTTGTTACAGTAAAATTGATTGCAGAATGTTATTAGTAAATAATAACATTTCGTTACAAATATCATTTTTAATTTATAAATCAATTTATTTTATGATATAATTATTAATACTATAATTAAATGTATAAAAAATATTTAAATTAAATTATTGTAGAAAACAATTGACTATATTATTTTTGTATTAAAGCATTTAACTAAAAATACATTGAGCAATTTGTATTTTATCTATAGATATTTCAAAATTCAAATGGTCTGCGATTTAAAACCAAAAATGATTATTTTATCTATATAATATATAATATAAAAATTAAATGTCTACTTTATTTTCAATATAATTGTTTATAATAATAGTATTAAACATTTCGAAAATTAAAAATACTTGCAATTAAACAATTTTAACTTGTACTTGTATAAAACTAATATGTAATTTATCTTTCAATAACTTTAAAAAGTTTTGGCTACAATATAATGAAAGTAGAAAAATGCAACAAAGTATGCACCCTATCGTACAAAAATATAATATATTAAAAATGTAGTTGCTCGTGTTACCTACTGCTATTATGCCGGCAGTGGAATAATAATATTATTGTTATCGTTTTGGGGGAGAAAGTCTTTGAGTTTCAATATAGAATTAATGTTATAGTTGCGTTATAATAGTATGCACAGTGAGCGAATTTACAAAGGAACAATATGAGAGTAAATGTTTGCGAAAATCGTTGCCAGTTAAGGCCGAAAATTGTGTTTACACGTGCACGCAATAAGGAGATGATTAAATTTGCGTGGCCCGAAGCGACATCGACAAACAGACACAGATGGCAGCAGTGGCAATGGTGGTTGACTTTCGTTTGATTTGGAACCGATGGTGTGTGTATGAATACAAGTACACACACACATACACACACACGCACGCACAATATTTGTACACAACAACAATAACATTTTCTTACTGGCATAGGATTTCTATAAAACAACCCCAATGTAACGACCTTGATTAATTATGAAAAATAAATCGTATAATCGTATTTGTGGCGTAGAAAATATACGGAAACTTCAATAATATTATTATAACAATAACGTTTCTCGGAGATAAAGGTTTTTTTCATTTTAATTAAATTAAACACAATATTACGATATTGTAATTATAGCTATTGTTATATTTAGTAATTTAAAGTTTTATTTCAATATAAAAAATTTTTTTAAAAAAACTTGTTATGATGACCAGCTCTATTTACATATTTATATAGGTCATAAGAAACCTACGTATATTTATTATTTATCGTTAATATACGTATTTCACTTTAAAAGATGTAACAATTAAATATCGAATGGTTATGCAAAATACAATTCACATATATAGTCACGTATCAATATTGCATATACAATGCGCCGTCTGTATATTTTAAACCAAAATATATTTTCATGTTTAAAATGTAAAATATTGAATATTTGGATTAAAATTCTAAATACCTAAATGTACTTTTATAGACTATTCTACAAGATCACACTTTACGATATCTTTACATTTTTGGTACCTGTCCAAACAATAATCAGGAAGATGTCATATCTCTCACCGTCGATCAAAATTATATATTAAATTATTTTATTTAAGGGACTTTAAGTCTCCCACACATGATCAAACCATTTGCGCAACTAATGTGTTTATGCGATAACTTTGGTACATAAATGTTAAAACGATTTGTGCAAACAATAGTTCATATTTTAATACTGTCCAAATATATATGGCACAGGATTTTATACGGGTTTTTATTTTTTTCAATTATTGATAATTGACGGTACAATGTAATTTTGCTAACCCTGTTATTTTTATTTGAGTTGAGATTTATTTCCTTAACTTTTTCTACTAGTTCTCATATGCAGCATCCTTTTTAATTCTATTTTTATAAGCATCACATTTTATTTTCTACAATTCAGTCTCGACCGATTTGTTTTAAACCGTTGTGCAACTATTCAATCTGCGTTATACCTACCATAAAAATGCACAGTTGTTACGTAAGTGGTTTAATCGTATATGGAGAGCGGCCTCAATGGGTAACCTAACTTAACCTATTAGAAAATTTAAAGAAAAACATATTCTAGAGAGGGAATATTATATTCGTTTTGTAAAATATCATGTGGTAAAGAAGTAATAAGTTATAAGTTTTATTATTTTTAACATGTTGTATGTTCTTTGCTAGATGATATTTTACAAAACGAATATGACATACCCTCCAAAATATGTTTCTTTTTAAAATTAATAATATATATATTTATGCTTTAAGTTCAATCTAAACATCTCAATAAATGTTCGGCGTTGCTGTGTTTTTGCTATATTTTCGTTAGATTGACGGAGCGGAGAATACAGGTTTAAGGGTATACCATACTCTTAAGTGATTTATATTTTTAGTTATTAGTTCAACATTACCACTATATAGTTAATGTTAATACGAGTATAATATACAATTGATTAGTAATCGTGAAAACAAATTAATGTATTTAAAAAAATATTAATGCTAAAATGAAGGTGACCAAAGGATTATACTATTCGTAAATCTAAAGAATGAAATTTGAAAAAATGTTTTGCTTACACGACGAAAGAAATTATATATTATCGAATTTAAAAAACAACAACAATGCACTTTATTAATACGATAGGAAAATGTATTAACCTTGTAATCAAATTATGTTAAATAATTGTTGCAAATATATAAATTTGTAATATTATTCTAATGCATAATGTTCGCATTAAGATTCTCTTTATCCGTCTATTCTGTAGTTAGGCAAGTAATTCAATTTCTCAAAGTTCCACGATATTACTACCTATTAATTACTATCTTGGGATGCATTTTACATTATGTTTAATAATACTAAAAATATTTTATTATAATAATTATTATGTATTATTTTTATTAATATTAATAGTATAACTTTTCATACATTTTATTTTAGTAACGATAATTTCATTAGAATCTGCTGAGAATTTTAATTACTATTAACCCTATTTAAAATTTTAAAGTATCATTTTTATAAGAGTAATAATATGCAATATTTGAATCATCTTGACTAAAGAATATATTTCAATAAAATATAACATAATTTTTAATATATTCATTTAACTTGTTTATTCAAAAATGACTAGTACTTATAGTGATAAGTACTTACCTATTAATTATTTGATTTTGGCATGGACTATATTTAATAATTTTAATTAATTGAATTTTATTTTGTAATCACTAGAATTTATTGTTAAATGAATATATTACACGGGAATCTTCTAAGATATGATTCACACTCTTAAAGTAAGAACACGACTAACATACGTAAATTGGATGTTATCGACCGAGACTGCAGCAGAATTGAGTAACAGATTTTCTCTATAATCGATCTTTTCTGTCGATAAAGTATTCCAAAAACAAATAAATAGATAACAAACCTCTTAAAACACTATATTATATGTATGAGATTTTAATACTGACTACACATAGGAAGACGAATTAAATTAAATCCCATCCGGCATATTAATATAATAATCTCGCGCAAATTCAAATCCATATTATCGAGAGTGTTATTATTATTATAAGTGTCGAGTACCTATCAACCTAACCTAATCTGGGTATATATTATTTTAAAATTTTAGAATTTCCGTATCGTATATATAAATATGTATATATATATATATATTGTAGACCTAGTAGTACTGACTACGAAAAGCTCAACTAAAAGACATCGTACCCTCTTCAACACAAACCGCGCCATCGCCAAATAACTATGGCATATAAGTCACCGTGCGAACTCTGTGGTTCGCGTGATTCAATGACTATGAATGTTTTATGAGAATCCAATATAGTCGCGTGCGTGCAAATGCGTGTGGTAGTTGTAGACTCGTATACCTACGTGTGTATATATTACATACAATATACATATAAAATATTTTACAAGTGTATAAGTCTATATACTGCCAATTCCTTCACTATATATATATATATTATATTATACATCTATAACAGCCGCGTCTCATTTTACCGGCGGAAATTTTATGTTCACAAAACCACGCAATGCCAATATTGACTATATAGGATAGGTATGTACGTCATGTGTGTGAACGTTTCTCTCGTATATATCCCGCGCGAGCGCACGCTGTTTATTATTGATAGCCGATATCAAAAGGTGATGGTTTGCTCTCGATAATTTGATTTGCCGCTGTATATACGGAAGTTATTCTCAGCGGACACCGTAACTTTATATAATGTAGTTTAATGTACAAGACTTCATTGAAATACGTTTAACTCTGGATATTATTACAATCTGCAGTTATCGCTGCCATTACATGTCGTTAATATAGTGAGATACAGAGTGGTAATATAGAGGTTAAACTTTTTGATTTTTTTAAATTCACAATCCATATTATATATATAAAAAAAAAACCAGTTTGAAAAATATTCATATTAGAAGTTTTGATTATACTGTATCCGAATAATTCATAGCGCCAAAATTCACCGCGGATACAAGTCACAATATTTTATTTTCATAATGTTATAATTATTGATTCGCTGCCAGTAAATAATTCATTTTAATATTATTAAAATTATAATATTAATTTAATTTTAATTTTATATATAATTTATAAATTATCTCCACCTGAGAAAGCGTTAAAAACTTAAAAATTAGAGTGCGGTGAATTTTCCGCGATACCGATTACATGTATTTGATATAGAATTTTAAAATTATAATTTTTTTTCCTATTTCACGTGGTATTAAAACGAAAATAGATTAGGAATGGAAATTATTTCTTTGAAGATAACTTGAAGATTATAATATATATATATATTAATGTATATTTAATTTTGCAAATATGGGAATCGATTTAGCGAGATTCGGAATGAATGATAATAATGAAGCAATATTGATGATATGCCACAATATTAAAATTTGAACAAAGAATATTCGTACTTAGGTATTTGAATTATTCTTCGCGAGTATAGTTTGATTATTTCGCAAGTTTGAATGTAGCGACTATCCAAGGGAGTTTCTAGGATTTTATTTCGGTGATGGTTTTAAGTTAAAAATGTAGTATATAACTTAAAATAATAACATAATAATAAGTGAAAGCCGGTATTAATAAATAAAAAATGGTTAATATTTTTATTTCATTACTTGAGGGTGGTTTAAACCACCTCTAGACACACTTCTATGAGGCTACGATTATCATCTTTGCCTTAATTTACACACAATTCCTCCCATCATTCAAAAATAAAAATAAATATCTTCATTTAATTACATATATTTAAAAAAAAAAATTAAATTAAAATTAATGTTTAGAATAATTTTTAGTTAGAAATTTATTTGCAACTTTGTGAGTTTGTACGCACGAACGGGCATAATAACAATATAATACTTTGTTAATATTTCATATGGGCTTATTATACAAACAATAATAATATTACTCTTTGCGGAATAGATTAGTAAACTGTATAAGTGTTTACTATTATAATGTATAGTGTATACTGTGTATTAAGTGTAACGGTGCGGAATGACAGTTAGATATTATATTTTGTAATTCGTATTATGTTATACTACAATATATATAATATTATAATACATCTACCTAAATGGTGCAATTATATAATAAGAGAAGATTGTAATAATACTTTACCAGCTAGCTTTCTGAATTGGATCATTTCGGTCCATAGTGATTTATCAGTTTTACCGGATAAAAAATGACTCTACATAAGATATACTATATATAAATTATAGTATAGGTTATTAGTAGAGGTTGGATTTATATTCTCTTAAAATCCTAAAAATATGATTTTTTTATGTCGTTCAATAAGAGCAATATATTATCTTAATATTCTTTTAAAATTTTGTAGAAAAAAAAATTTAAAAAAATTATTTAATAACTTATTAGACATTTTTACCTATTTATTGAGACTTTTGAAAGTCATATTTTTTATTGAATTTACACAAACTTATTTTTACAAAACATATTATTGCAATTTTGATGATTTACGATATTTTTGATTTCAAATAATTTTATCATGTGCATAATCGAATGACATCATGCAGTGGATATTTTCTCGACTGCTTGAACGTCAAATCAAGCCCTGTCACCATTTTTATTGTATATACGACACATGTATAGATTTAATTAATTAAATTTGGATATAGTTCGACTAGAGTAGAATTAAATTTAAGAAATAAATACTGACCATTCTCAAATTACACCATACAGTAATACAATATTTTGCATAGACAATAAATTAAATTATTAAACAGTCTTGTAAAAAATACTTTTAAAATTGTATTTAAATACAAATACATTCATTGAAAAAGTATTTAAATACGTTTATAAATACCCTTTAATTCACCGCTAACAAAAACCTTCAACTAGAGGTTATATCAACGTACGTGAAGTTGGCACTACACTCATAGCACATTTGTTTCAAATATCTCTAACAAGCTTATTTAAGACTTGTTAGACGTTGTTCGAAAGTTGTTAGAATTTGTTAAACATTACTTAGTGACTTACGACATGTAATGCCAACTTCACGGTAGCACTACACCAAAGCTCAAAATTCCTAAAACCGGTCTTAAAATCTTTATTGGCACTTGTTAGAAGGTTGTTAGAAATTGTTAAACATTACATAGCGACTTATTATTATTTGACATTATACATATTGAGTTATTATATGCAATGTTAAATGGTCGTATGGATCGGATGGTTGGGCAATGAACAAGACAATGAAATAGAGGATTTTATTGAAAATTCTTAATAAAAAAAATAATTTACATAACATTATATTGTGGTTTACTTAATTTATAAATAGGTATGTTTTTAATAAAAAAACAATAAGTGGTTAGATAAAATAATTTTGCAAAATGTATAACTAATTACAATCAATAATCATTGAAATTCCTGGATTCCACGTAATAACGCAATTATGTAGTGGATAGTTACTTGATTTTTTATATTTAATGGTATGTTTTCGTTTGTGCCGTTGACTGTCACTGCTCAAATTAAGTCATTATGTTTTTAGTTTTCTACATATCTAATAAAATCATTATGTTAAAAATTAGAACTTAGTTCTCATACCTATTATTATCATTTTAATAGTGTTCTTAATATTTTTATATATTATAATTATAAAGTATAAATGTAATATCATTTGACACACGATTTGCTATAATTTCATTCTAGAAATAAATTTAAATAAGTGCTGGAATATTTTTTTAAATATTTAAATATTGTGATATTAAGTGTTTTCTAAAGAAAAAAAGAAAATAAGTAAATCCTTAAATATATATTTTTAAATACTCAATCATCAGTTATAAAGCAGTACATGAAATAATATTTGTTGGGAAACATTTGTATTCGAATTTTGTTTTATAGAATCATCATCAATACTTAAAATATCCACAGATATATTATAGGTATAATTATAACATACCTATATAATATTATACAAACGTTTAGATTTTAAATTACGAGTATGTATAGTATACTAGTTTTAATTTTAATATGAACAATTCAATAACATTGAACACATAAATGTATAATTATAATTATTGGCAATTGTAATTAAAAATGTATATTTTATTTTTCATTAAAAGTAAACACTTTCAATGTATTTTGATTATTTGTTGTACATATATATATATATATATATATATCCACATTTATATTAAAACACTTTAAATAACAGACTCTTACAATAAAGGATCATTCGTAATGAATAAAAATAAAAATGACTTACCCTAAAATGATGTATATAACTTGTATAAAATAACTTTTATTAAATAAGTAAAATGACAGAAAATTTCATTATTTTAAATTAAGAATAGATATCTAAAATAAAGTATGCTGGTTTAATGTGTATAGACCTATTGTGTGATTTATGGTTATGTTATCTTGTTATAATCAAAACGATAATAATAATTATGGGAATTAAGTTCTAATTTTTAGCACTATGATTTTATATGATATGTAGAAAACTAAAAATTTAATGACTTAATTTGAGAAGTGACAGTCAACGGCACATAACATAATTAACTACCTACATAATTGCGTTATTACGTGGAATCTAGGAATATCAATGATTATTGATTGCAATTACTTATACATTTTGCAAAATTATTTTATCTAATCACTTATTATTTTTTTTATTAAAAACATACCTATTTATAAATTAAGTAAACCACAATATAATGTTATGTAAATTACTTTTTTTACTAAGAATTTTCAATAGAATCCTCTATTTCATTGTCTTGTTCATTGCCCAACCATCCGATCCATACGACCATTTAACATTGCATATAATAATTCAATATGTATAACGTCAAATAATAATAAGTCGCTATGTAATGTCTAACAAATTTTAATAACCATCTAACAATGTCTAACAAGTTCTGATAAAGATTTTAAGACCGGTTTCAGTAATTTTGAGCTTTAGTGTAGTGCTACCGTGAAGTTGGCACTACATGTCGTAAGTCGCTAAGTAATGTCTAACAAATTCTAACAACTTTCTAACAACGTCTAACAAGTCTTAAATAAGCTTGTTAGAGATATTTGAAACAAATGTGCTATGAGTGTAGTGCCAAGCTCACGTACGTGTAATATCATTGATTAATTATACAATAATTACTATTATATGGTATAATTAATCAATGATAATATGCTATAATTCGGATGCGTTTATTATTATATTTAATGACCATACATTCATACTTATATTTTATAATGCACTATTAAATGCTAGGGTATTCTTGCACCCTTAAATTGTATATTAAATTATATTGCGTCTAAGCGCTAATTCATCCCATATTGTATTATCTTTATTCCATAGCTATACAAATATGTAACATTTATTATTTGGTAGTGCTAATTAGTAATTATTACATATTACATGTTATACTTACAATATAATGTACATCGTAAAATGATTATTTTACAATTAATTTTTAATAGTAAATTTTATTTGTAGCCAACAGTTACACCGAAGTCAATATTTATGTATATCAGTTGCCATACATTTAAAATTTGTTTTAGCGATGGGTTAGGTTAGGTTAGGTTAGGTTATGGTGATTGTAACTAATATAACTAATAAAAACTATTTATAATTGTTGCTTATATTGCAATAAATAATTTATATGACTATTTGAGTGAATATTTAAATTTATAGGAATGTGGCAGTGTTTATTTGTCATAAATATCAAATTATATATGAACACGGGTGGGTGATTGTAGTTATTTTTTGCCACGCATAATTTTTCACTTGGGCACCACTGGTAGCCAACATAACAGAGAAAAATGATTATAACAATGAAAAAGCATTTAAACAAAAGTATTTACGTGTAGTATTGTATTTTAAATACTTTCATGATATATAATTTAAAAAGTATTTAAATACTTTACAAGACTGTTATATTATATTAATAATAATTATTGTTCTTATTTAAATCATCTATAACTATAGGTAATTATATCTATAAATTTTATAATTTTTTTAATCGTCAATACGATTGTAGTCTGATGAAAAATGATAAATAATAATCACTAATATTGGCTGATTATAATAGTTATCTCGTCGGCCGAACAGAAAAGTTTCACTCGTGTTTGCGATCACACTTGTGTTTTATATAATATATATAAATATTCGGAAAAAAGAGGGGAACGCACGGTACGATTATCTTTTATGGAATTTCTACCATTTCTCGTAACTCTGATCACCCTATATGCATATAGTCGTGCGCTATTATAATAACAATAATATTATATTCTACGTAAGCCAGTGCATTACAACATAAATTGCTAGAGGTGAAATTGCCGTATCATTCACCTCTCGCCCACCTCCCCTCCACCTCCCCCTACCGGCACCGCACTTACGCACCGGTCGTCGTAGTCGACTTGTTTGTTTCAAACGTGATGGCGCGCGGGCAGAAGAGCGGATCAAAGTGATTGCCGTTACGTATACGCGACCGAGTGCGATTCAAACGTACAACACGGATAATAATGTTATACGTATCTATGTGCTTTGGTGTACGCGAACTTATATACTTACCGCCGAAACGAAGTACGCGCTTGTGTATATATTATAATATATTGTATTATTATTGGCGCGCGCGTTTTTCGTGGCGTCTACGGTGCGCGCGCGAAAGCACGGAGACTTTAGGTGGTGCCACGAACCACCCCTCCCCACCACCACCGACGACCATACCCGCGGCACACATATGTCCCACGCGGGGGCAATATCGCTATCATTTTCTGCTCGTACATAATAATATACATAAGGCGCAACTGGCAATAACACAAATACACGCACACACAGTCACAAAGCCTAAGAACATATCATCCCTTAGATAATCCCCAGGGATCCACGGGGGTAGCATCAGCATCAGCATCAACTGGCGCTGTACAACCCGAGACCGAAAAGCTCCCTTATTCTCATCCTACGCGGTACCCTTGTACACACATACACACACGTATAATATATATATATATATATATATATATATAATATCGTACACACTCCTCTGTAGTATTACCACGCGTTCACTTTTATGCGCGACGTGTATATTTTTATTGTTATCATTTATTCCCCTTATATTTATACTCATCTACAACTGTATACGTGTGTACTGTATACGCACACAGGGTGATACGAGTTTAGCGTTACAAAAATAATGGAAATAACATTGAAAACGTATATAAGTATATATACGTATAATATGCAATTCCCACCATTTTTGTAACAAGAAATTTCGATCACTCTGTACATGTATATATTTATAACTTAACCTGCTACACTATTGTTGTACTACTATCATAATACAGCTATATAACGCCTAGCACCATATTTTATTCTGTTTATGTGAAATTCCACGCGGACGAAACGCCCCCACCTCACGTGTATTGTATTATAATATAATATTTTAACGTTACACTGTACCTACCAGAAATTAGATTCGCTCTTTTCTATACGTATCTCTCTTACTACATTTTGTTTCTTTTTATATTCTAATTTAATATCACGTGCTATCCACGCGAGTAGAGTATTGTTGTATAATATAATAAGACATTTGTATCACATCAAGCTATCATAGAATAATATACCCAGGTATAAATTATATAGATATATTATACAAATTGGGATCCTAGATTTCGTGTTACAGAAAACACAGAAACAAAAGATAAATTTTAAATTATTATAAATATATTAAATTAATTGAATTCAAATAAATAATATTATATTAAAATACGAGTAGATGTGATCCGTCATTTGTTAGTAAATGATAAAAATATACTGATTGTATTCTCATATTTATCCTTAAACTTATATATAAATGTATCATTTCAAAATTATATAGCCCTATTCACCATATCGAAGGAAAATAATACTCACCTAGGCAGTGATACGCAACCTGAGGGTCGTGACCCCTAAGGGGGTTGCAAAATTTTATTAGGGGGTCGCCAATAATTTTACTTCAAATGAAAAAGTTGTATACTATGTATATTATTTTATAATTTTATATAAAGTAAAATTATTTTGTACCGTCAATGGCTGTCAAAATAAATAATTTTGGGTGGGGTCGTGGATCAAAAAAGATTGCGCACCATTGGCCTAAGGTATAATGTAAAGTTTTTTAGATTAATACATATTTAACTATATAAGATTTTAAAATTAAATTGCAAAAAGCACGAGGCTCTATAGGCACATGTCTAGTATGCCTCCCTCTTCCGCCGGGCCTGTGATCACCAATCATTTTTCTCTTTTTAGATTAGAAACATTTTTTTTTTAAATTTATCTTTATTTCTTGTTTTTGTGTTATTACAGAAACATTCATATTTTAATATATGAAATATATGAATTAAATACAAAATTATGTACTTCGAGTTTTCGTGTTAATTTTTAACATCCTTTAAAAGGATAGTTTTAATGGGGAAAGGAATGGTTAATGATAACATGAAAATCGAATGGAAACATCTACTATATTTTTACTGTAAATCCAAATTTTAATCAACCTAAAAGTCGTTATAAATAATAAGTATATCGTGTAATATGTTACAAAGCTTAATATATTTGTTAATATTAACTATTTCAACTTATAGATAAACTATGATGTTTTATTTTTTTTACAATTAAAAGAAATTTATTTATATAATATCATCACGTTATTTTATATATAATACATGTCTACAAAATTTTCGCTTATAATTAAATTTATTGGATTTACTTTATTGTCTATAAATTTATAAAAATAATATGATACTACACCCATCAAAATCTTGACCATAGCAAATGGTTTACGCTGCCTCGTCAAAACATACGTTTTGTGATGCACATTGACTGAAAATAATATTCATCAGAAGCCGAGTCAACTCGTAAAAAAATATAGAAAAACTTAAACATTGACTAAATCAACCGAATATTATCGCATCAGTGGCGGATCTACAGGAGGAATTGGTGGTGTCATATTATCACCCCCTAGTAGGTAAAATAAAGCTTTTTAAATTTATTATTTTATGTCTTTACTAATAAAGCGTACCTAACATATATGTACACATACATTTAATATCTCCCCTCCCGTGAGAAAATCCTAGTTCAGTTATCGCAATATATGTAAATAATATATTGTGTTATGCGATGACCAATATTTTAGACTTTGACCGTATAACCAATAACCATATACCAATAATAAGTAGGTATAAGGTATAACCTATACCAAATTTAATCTATATATGACATAATATAATATAAGAAGTCTGGTCGTACGCCGTACCTACATGATGACCATTTGGCGGACACAGTTTTCGATCGGCAGAACATGAAATTAGTTCAAAACGCGTACACGTATACTACAATAATTGTAATTTGATTGGCGAACCCCGCAGGGATGACACGTGTCCAAAAGTCCTTTTTGTGTTTGCAAAATGCAATGATGAGCGGAGCACCCTTTGCCACGCGACCGTTTCCGTTTCACACGAGTGGCCCGAGGACATCCGCCGCAACACACACTTGCTTAAATTGATTATGTTGGTATAGCTTTATTGGATCAAATGTATATGGTATGCGTTTTATTGTTTTTTTTTTTTTTTTTTGTGGTTACACGAAGATGAAATTCGATGGAAAATGTTTGTTTTACAATACGAATTAAATAAATATCTTAATTAACTAATAATCATTTTATGAATGCATATTCTTATTAGTTATTATAATTTAAATAATGCATACAATCAATAACTGCAAAACAGTTATAAAATCAAATAAACACATTTTCTAATCTATTATTTAAAAACTACATATATTTCGAGTATTATTTCATCAATATGAATAATTATTAATTATACGTTATGCCAATATTCGCAAACAATAGAGTCTAAAATAGCTAAACAATTGTTATTATAATTAATATAGATGATTATAATTGGTGACCTTGATGAACAGACAGTCCAATGTTTCGAATATTCGAAATCCGTTACTTTTAACGGAATATAATGAGATAGGAAAATAATGTTGGTAATAATTTACATTTTACATATATTATTTTACAGGTTGGTTTAAAATTAAAAAAATTATCCAATAAACTTTTGTAAATGTGGAAAAGATTTAATTTTATAGCAACATGATGTAAATTTATGTTTTTTACCGAAGAGTTATGATATAAATATATTATAATAAATTAATAGAGATTTAACATCATTATTTTGTTTTATTATTTATCAACTCGCATGTTTTCCTATGTTTAGTATTATTAGTAATTTTATTTTAATTAGAATATAATATAATGTAGCCAGTAGACTAATGACTTCTTTCAGTATAAATTGTAAATTAAATAAAAAAGTGGTTTATTATATTGTAATAATTTATTTTATAATATTAAATAATAGTTGGTTTAAACTTTAAATATAGTACCTACCTATGGATCAACTAGTAACAAAAAAAAAAAAAACTTTAAACATAGTTTCTTAAATAAAACGGTTTTATTCTTTAATCACTCTATCACTTCTATTCGCCTATCGCGTGTAAAAGCGTACAATTGTAATATGTTGTATGAGCATATGTCCGTTGGGAGAAATCGTGTCCTGTGGGAAATTTCTTCCCTAAACTACCTACTGGCCTAGTATTTTTCACCCGAACAACACAGTCGTCTTTAATAATTAGACGAATCAATCTTGTTAGCGGTGTGGTGTGATGCGTGTTTCCAGTTTAAAGACTATTATCACTTCTCCGACCGGTGATTCGTTTCGATGCCTCTATATACATTCCATTAATCAGCCTTTGGTTAAACTACGTTTCTAATTTTATTTTCTAAATTTTCAACCAAGAAGAAGAATAAACATTTTATGATTAACATTACAATTTAAACTTTTTGCATGAAAAAATAATATAATCATACATGTTTACGATGATATATAATGTATAAAATGTATAATATAAGATATAACGAATATCAGTTATTATGATATAGTGTGAGATTTTTGTTAGATCTTTTTGTTTAAAGCAACCATGCAAATATATGTCTTACAAAAATATCACGTGAAGAAAACATAAATTGTGATATATACGAGTATATATATATATATCAAACCAACCATATTTTATTTTTATTTTTTAAATGAAATAAAATTAGAAACATCGTTTTAAAAATGTTCAATAAGATTAAATATAGTATAATTATTGTTAAAACATATTTTAGTTCAGACTTAGTTTGTAACAGTAAATCAGTAAAACAAAAGTATTCACTGTTCAAATTGTCGAAGAAGATGATAATTGTGTTTAATAATATTATGACATTTCATTGGATTTAAAATTGATACTGATATTTCCAAGTAAATCTTTCATGAATATAAATAATATATGCCATTATATATTAATGAAATTCATTATATATTTATATACGTATATAGTGAGTTTGATACATAGGGCTAAATATGATAACGGAACAAATATAAAAATACAACATCTAAGAATTCAACTATTCAAGCAAGATTATTAAAAATTAAGTATGAATACTTTAAATAACTTAACTTTAAAATTTAAATACTCAATGTAGTTATTAGATTAATTTTAAATATACCGTAAAAACATAAAAATACCATATTATAGATTTTAAAATATATATATTATAAACGTATTCGAGCGAAAGGGGAGAAAAGGGAACATGGAGCATTTGTCCCCCCTGAGTTTTGGTGATGAAATGTATAGTATAAAATAAGTACTTCTATATGATTTTTTTTTATTCAGAAATTTTATATAATTTTTAGTATATGAAAATGGAATAGGTATAAGATACAAGACCTATCCAGCCATCCAGATACCATAAGATACAACAGAATTATAAATAGAATTTCAGTTTTCTTTAGACTTTAACTACATAAGTAATGTTAATTATCCAATTTAATCAACTTAACTTTAAATTTTTAGGTATCAATCTACTTAGAGAAAGTTTTAAAGTATTTTGATATCTGCTATTATCTAGTTCAACAACTGTGAATTATTGACAGTATAAGGATATTCAAGTTTTATAACAATTTATTGTGACAGTCATTAGTAAGAAAATTAAAAACTAGGTTTAAAAAAACTTTATGCATATATTATGAAAACACAAACGACAGACGATATAGGGAGGCTATTTTACTACTGTCATATTGCGTGTGGTAGACATTGTGGAACAGAGAATTTATTAAAAAATACAAATATATAATTATGTTTTTTTTTATAATTTCATGTTTCTTTTATATTAAAAATTTATTTTAAAATATTTTAGAATAATATCTTCATGGGCTACCTATTTTCGATAACCTGACTATTGATTTTATTAATTGACCCATAAGTTTTTAAAGCGGTAGACATAGAGTACTGTTATAGTTCAATAGTTGAAAGCCTTTTTTTATGAATGGTAGATATTGTAAATTGATTTAGCATAAAATTGAGTAAAATAACTAAACATAATCATTTAAAAACCAATTAGTTTTTGTATGTTATTAAAAATTATACAATAATTATTCAGTAATTAAAAAACAAAACACATTTAACTATAATTCAGTAATCTGTAATTTGATATTGTCTTAAGCATTATTTTGATTATATTTTCATAAAATTATTCAAATAAACATAAAAAAAAAAACATTAATAATATTCTGCTTATTATAAAATTTGGATTAGAACAAACAATAATAAAAACATTTACATTTTTTCATATGTATTTCTTGTTAGTTTTGAAAATTTAAAATATTTTTTATAATATACACAATACACATTGTAACTTTAAATTTACTATATTAAATTAACACAAAATAATATATAATTTTTTTTAAATGGTTTTGATTATATTCTAGAATTATTCGTTGTATACAATATAATTAAAATTTATTTAAAAATATATTTAAGCAAAAAAAAAAAAAATAATAATAATAATAATAATGATAATAACTTTAAATATTAAGTAATATTTGGTTGATAATTGTTTTACTCTAAAAAAAGTTTTTTCTATGCTTGACATCGATGTTTTTTATTTTGTTAAAATTTAATTATTAGTAGGTAGATTAGGTTAGGTTATACAACAACTTTTGTAAATTATAAAAACCATTTCCCAGGTTTTAAATTTCTTACTTGGCATTTATTCAAATTACTGTCCAAATCAGAAGCTAATAAAAATACATTAAGATATTTAAATGAATCCTTATAAGTACCTAATAATAGTATCTAGTTATAGTACTTAATATATTTAATTTTTAAATACATTTCAATGATAATTTATCTTGTATTACAGATAAGATAATAATATTTTACTAATTAAAGTTCAATGTATTAATAATATTCTACAAATTTATTTGTAATTATGGTTTTGCAACATAAGCGGAAATTGTGGGGTTTAGGTTGCTAGGTTGTTAAATTTTCTATTAGCTCCTATAAAAAGTGTTTTGCATATTAACGAATGTTATATTGATATAACAATAATGATCTATTAGCTAATATTGATCTTACAAATATTTCCTCCCGTAAAATTTAAATTAATTTCCACCTATGTAAAACATTTAAGTTATATAGGTATATATATATATATATATACTATTATATTTTACATTTTTACCTATTGTTAGTATCAGAGAAACATGATTTCAAATAAAAATATACTTATAAGATAGACTATAATACATAATATGTTTAGCTAAATTATTGTTACAATGTTATTTGGCAAATAAAGAATTATTATTACACAGGGAAAATATAGCAATGATTTAGACGTTCGTTTAATAATAAATGACGGCGCCATACATTCAGTTTTATTGCGTTTATTTTATCAAAATAAATGGTTAAAAAATATAATAAGTGTTTCATTGGAAACATAATATTTTGTTATTGGATAATTCTAAAAAAAAAAAAAGTAAAAAGAGTAGGAAGTAATTTAATAAATCAGATCCGATCAGTTTCTCGCACAACTCGAGATCTAGTAGAGATCTACCCTCTCGCCCGACCGCGGGCGAAAACCCAGGTAAAAACTAATGGACTTTTGAGATTCTTTTTCCGGGAAAACGACATAATGATTTATCCGGTACTATAATACGGTCTATATACGCAGTACGGGGAAGGCGGCTGCTGTTGTTTGATTGAGCTCTCCCGAGGTCGTTTTTCGGCCCTCCCTTTGTTCCACGGTCGTTTCGCACTAGCGTGTGCGGTAAAACTCGGACAACGGCCACGACGACCCGCGCGTATAAGGGATGGGTTTTCGTCTTACACTCGCGCCCGGAGATCGGCCAATAAATCCAAATTTTCACCGGCCCGAGCCGAATCGATCGTCGTCTCCTGCGGCCGTCCCCGCGTTTGTGTCGCCGACGACTCACTCGCTCGTCTCCGCGCGCGGGCATCATGTTTTTGGCGGGGTGGTCCGCGGGGTGTCGGATGAATGCGAATCGATCTCCGCGGGGGCTTTTAGCCGAGGCGGCGATAGAGCGGCACTTTCACCCGCCGCAGCATCACGAACACTCGACGTGGCTCGTTGGCCTCGCTGTCATCCGAAATCATGACAGTAACATTTTAATTTTTAACAACTCGTCTACGGTAACGGCTGCGCGAGAATATTATAACCCTTCGCCATAATGTTTTACCCGTTCCGGTCCGTTGCCGGTTAGGTTAGGTAAAGCAGCAGCAGCAGCGTATCCGTTTTCGGGCTGTCGTTTCATTTCGAAAAATCACACGTTTAATGCGACGGGACGACTGCCGAGGTATATTATCTGCCTGGGTTATAATTATTATTGTCTGCGCGCCGGTTGACTTTGAAATCCGTGAATTATGCATTGCGTAATCACGTAAATTAGCGCGGCGTTTATCAACGCAAGGAAAATCCGACTTTCAACCGTACCTATAACAATAATAATATTATTATTATTATTTGGTATATTTATTGTAATACATCGGTATGATATAACACTGTTAATCATTTAACAATTATTTACCTTGATCGCTAAACGTTTTTTTCTTTACATCTCTTATCTATCATTAGATACCAAATCATTATATTATGTATAATATTGATATGTATTTTTATTGTTTTTGTAATATTTAGTATGAGTAGGTATAATAATGCACGTCAATATAAATATCAAACAAATATTGATCAATATAATACGATTAGTAAAATTATGGAATTCGATTATAGTTTGACGGTTTTGAGTTTATGATAAGAAGACATATAAATATCTTTTATCTTTTAAAGTTTATTCGAGTAATTATACATGTATTTTAGTACCTACAACTACTCGTATGTATAAAAACAAAGTAGTATTATGTTGTTAATGAATTATGAATTTATTTGTAAATTTAGAATATTTTTCAAAATTGTAGAATTGTTATTTTTTTAAAAGTATAATACATAACCTAAACTAACCTTATTCAAACAACTAGTTATATATTATTTATGATGTGATTAAGAGAACAAAACTCTAAAAGCCATTTAAAAGATAGAAAATACGAGTATATTTTTGTATTGTAAACAATTGTATACAAATTCTACGAATTATATATAAAATATGTAATGAGTTGCATTTTTTAGATAACTATAAATCGATTAATCATTATAAATCGATTAATAAGCTCAAATACGTTTATTTTTTTTTATATAAACTTTATTCATTATAGTAAAAAACTGTACGATAATAATTTAGTAGTTAAACAATTTATATTTTTATCTTTTATAAATTATAATACATTTCTTAAAAATGTATTTACTGTTTAATTACATTTTTATATATTATATATTTTGCTTTATATAACTATCTTTAAATATTTAAAATAGGTGAAAATCCTGAAATAGGCCTGAAATTATTATTTCAAGGGAAAGCTACCATTTTTAAGATTAATATAAGCTTTAATTAATTTAGATCATCATAACAGTTGTATGCAAAATTAAAATAATTTTTAAAATAGCTTATTAGAAATTTTAAGAAGACTTAGCCCTTCCATTTTCATCTATAGATATTTAAAAATATGAATATATTTTTCTTAGAATTTTATGATTTAAAATTTAAAAAAAAAATTAGTAGCCAAATTAGTACTTTAGTTTGATGATAATAATGATATATAAGTAGTCTTTGAAATATAATGTTGAGACAATATTGCTCGATAAAAACTAAAAACGTTGCTATACGGATTTTTTTTACATTTAAATTTATTTATAGGGACCAACAATAGGGATAGAATAATTGAATCAGTATTTGAGTAAAGGGGAAGCCAAAGTGAAACAAATCACCGAGTGACTATATCCTCATTGATGGAGGGTTAAGTCTCGCCCCAGGATTGTTTGGACGGCTGTTATTGATACACGTGTATTCAGTAAAAACTAGTTTACTATATTAACAAAATTACACTTCAATTTGATTTTTAACTCGTAATATCATGCTAAAAAAACAATTTCAGATAATTCTATTTTAATTTTATAACTTTTACGTTGTTATAAAAAATAATCATCAAATTAATATAATAGATACCTCATTTACATAAATATAAGAATATGTTAGTGTCACTATATTCGATTTTGTATCTACCTTAAAAAGGGTCCACATTTATTGCATCGTACAATATGTTAATAATTGATAACTCATTTATATACATGTTAGACATTTTGAAATAGCTTATGGGTATTTTATTAAAACCTAAAAAAATAATTAAAATTAAAACCTTTAAAAGTTTAAACAATAACTTATTTGTATGCCTGTATGTTATACTTATATTAAATTCAACAAACACCCACACACGATAACCTTATATCTATAATAAACGAAATACAGAGTATATTCAATAATAATAATAAAAAAAAAAAACAATATTATGAAAAGTAAGTCTTAACTTGGAAAATGCATACGATACCACTTATAGAATACTAATAACTCAATAAAATAATATACATGTGAAATGTTTAGACTATATAATAAATTTCTTATAGAATAGAAAATGTCAATTTTTAATGAACAATACTCCATAAAACATATTAATAAAAGAAAACGGTATCACTCTGGGCTCATGCTTATCAGTATTAATTTTATTTATTTTCAATAAATGACATTTGAAAAATCATTAACCAACTAACACTACTGATATTATTTGCTAATAATACAAAAATTATTAATAAAAACTTTAAATTAGAAACGGTGCAAAATTCACTCCAAAACACATAAAATAAAATAATAGAGTGGTCGAAAAATCCGGTTATAAATTGTCTTCCAATAAATAAATGATTATAGTTTTCACTAACAATAGTTATCCAAAACTACTAGAATTATCTGGAATATTAATCGAAAATTAAAAATTTATCTGAAAAACCTAAACAGCAAATAAACCATTACCAGAAAATTAAAAGTTATATGTTCAAAATTATAAAGTAGGTTTAATAAATATGATACAATTTCTCCATCCTATAACTCTACCTTGGATATCTGTCTTCTTAAATATAAATAATCCGAACATCACCATTTCACTGAAATCTATACCGTCGTAACTTAAACATATTTAAGTACATGCATCGCAGTAATTTTTAACGACCAAAAAATAAGACACAAACTACCATGTAATTAATTAATGATTTACTCAGTGTGATAAAAAAATCAAAAACAAATTCAAACGCTAAGACATAATATCCAAAATCAGCAACTAAATTATTAAATTCATAAATACAGCCGTACAGGTAAGAATAAAATTTCTATTGTATAGAGATATAGAAATACAGAGATTATCTCTTGTATGTCTATTTTACCAGGGTAATTAGCATAGAAGGAAATTAACTATCTGATACAGCTTCCAAAGCGATAATGAATCCATTAATAGAAACTATGAACACGTTTACATTGAAATATTTTAAATGAAAATATAATTAATTGACAATAAATGGCAATTCCACTAGAATTAAATTTAAAAAAACAATTGCTTATAAATCAATATTTAAGAAACAATTATATTTTTTAAATTTAAATTATTAGATAAGAAATCACTAAATATTTTTAGTTTATAATAGAACATTGCTTATTTGCATTCATTTAGAACAAGAGATGTTATCCTGCAGATAATCAATAAATAAATAGTAAAAATAACATTTTATTTCATTTAGGTATATAAAATATAAATTGTTTTCATTAAAAGAAACATATCTTTATTTAAAATAAGCTAGTTTTTGGCTATTTGATTAGCTTAACTTAATATTTAAAAATAAATATAATTTAATAACATTTGGCATTTTATAATTACTAATAAAGAATAAAAAAACATGAGTACCTATCAATATAATATATGCAAATCAGTAAGCCTATTGTTACTGAACAATACTTTATGACCAGAAACTGACAATTTATTGCGGACGAGAAGATTTATGTGGTACGTAATTTCCATCATAGGTCATATAAATTCAAATTCATAGTTTGAATAATTTATACGTAGGATAATTGACTTGCGGACAGTCAACATTATACAGTAAATATTATATTTAGTTTAATCCAAATGTATAATTATTAATAAACTCAACGT
Source organism: Eriosoma lanigerum (assembly GCA_013282895.1). NCBI lineage: Eukaryota > Metazoa > Arthropoda > Insecta > Hemiptera > Aphididae > Eriosoma > Eriosoma lanigerum. The sequence goes on from CM023357.1 coordinate 30,283,124, forward strand.
TAAAGTACAAATATTGTATATTACTTGGATGCATATAATTGCATTAAAATAAATTATATTCGTATCGTCATATTATTATAACATGTAAAATTATTAAAGTTAATAAGCAATTACAATAAATAATGTATTATATATATATTATTTCTTTTTCCTACTTTGGTTTATTATAACAATTATATATTAAGTTTTATATGTATGTAGGAGCATTGATAGTGTAGTATAAAATAATTCTCATATACATATTTTACATATATAATATATCAAATATATTATATATTTTACAGTAATTGTGATAGGCAATAGTTATATAGTCTTGTTTATATATACACTTTGCCCGTAATAAATTGGGTATTGAATAAAAAATTGCCATTTCATATTTTAAAAAACACGTGCATGATAGATATAATTACACTCAAACATTTTTAAATAAAAAGTAAGATAACAGGGATAAAATGAAATTCAAAATTACGATAATAATAATTATTCAAAGTAATAAGTAACGACTTTTTTTTTTAATAAACATTTTTTAATTATTTTTTCATGTTTTTAATTTATTATAGTATCTAGGTATAGTTTATAAGTGATAAACTGAATGTGATTTATATTTCCTAAGTCACTTAATCACTGGGAAATTCTATATACGTATATAGTCTACACAGATATTCCTATTAATTTCTATGAGAATATACTTAGTCAACAAGGGCTATAATTTACAAATACAATAGTGAAGGGAATGTTATTCAAAATAACAAATTAAATTACCAATATTTAATTATATTTGCTATATCCTATAGGTATTCCCCACCTACATAAAATTAGTGTGAATGACAACTGTAATAGGCAATCGTATAATATACAGGTAAAAATCACCAAACATTATAAATTACTATATAAAAACATGGTAGAATTTCATGTATAATTACAAAAAATCTAACAAATATATAAATATTTATTTTCGTTATGCTATTTTCTTGAGAGTTTTCCTATATGTAGTATACCCATGATTTTTTAATAAAAGCTTGAATGTATATGCCGTATTTCCATGTATACCCTATGGAAACACTATACCGATAGTCTGTGGATAATGTATAATTTTTAGCTACATTGTATTTCCAAATCAAGTTTCAATGCCCATAACACCATAATGCTTGTAACATATTAACACATACTTACACGGGAACAATAAAACTAAAAATTAGTTATAACTTATTTAATATAAAAATTAATATCATACATTTTAAATTAATCATTCTTTTTTTCAAAATATAAGAATGCTTATCAACGGATATAATAAATTTATATTTAATAAATTATAAACGTAACCTAATAGTCGAATGTAATATAAAAAAAAAGTTATAATCATATAGTGACGCGTATTGTTCGATAATATTATTTCATGTTTTAATAATAATAATTTTTGTTTGCGTTTGTTTTTCCACTCTTATAGAACCCGAACAAAACTAAACCCTTCTACATAATAATTAGCAATGGGATCGAAAAATTAGGGACGTAAAATATAATAACAATAATGAATATCACAACTTCCGGCCAGTAACCACTACTTCCGCTCATTAGGTAAAAAAGGGTCGTGGTGGTACACTTGTTCTTCTAAACAGATTGTGTTCGATTTGACAACCCTTCAATATGTTCGATTATTATAACACGACATACAAACCGCATTTGCGTGTTTTATCAAAACAATTATGATCGTAAGCGTGACTATAACAATATTATTTTTTATATGAAAAAGGTGGTATTATTTTTAAAAACGAAATAATTTTAGCATTTGTTGGTTAAATAGTAAAAACGCTTAATTTTCTCTGTTATAAAATATGTATTAAGATCATA